>CM064580.1:30793683-31284127 GCA_032716605.1 Paralithodes platypus
CCGCAGTCTCATAACTTAGTCCCTCACGCCTTATTGAAAAGGAGAAGATACATTCATGATTGTTTTAGAATTTCATTAGACTTACAGAATAGGTTACGACCTACCTGCCTCAATAAACTATGTGATTTACAAAATCCGCTTACACATAATTTTATGCCTGCAAAAATGTAACCACTCCTCAATAAATTTGATATGTTTTCAAGCACATAAATACACGTATCTACATACATAAAAATATTTCCTTACACACTCAACAAGCAAAACGTAGACAGCAAAATTTTACATAATATTATATCATTGTTACCACATAGTGCACTTCATCATGTTCTGTTGTCCTGATCTCGAATCCTCGATGTATAGATTAACGTTAATAAGAAATATATGGAAAATGATATTATGACTTAAAATTTACAATTAATGAACATAAACAATAATAATTGCCATATCGGACAGATCATTGTCTATTGAATTTGTCTGCATTCTGTACTATGTCAAGTAAGTGTGATCTCTGAATCTCTCTAATACTTCGTAATTATATGCGAAGACAATGGTGACGACTTGATATACTGCAGAGCTTGTTTGCAAGAAATTTTGTTACAGCAGCTAAACATATATAATTATATAACTTTTGTCTTTGTATTCATATATATACGCTGAACTCAAACTATTCTATTATTAAATACTTAGTTTTTTTATATTCCGACAGACTTCGTGACTCCCAATCCTCTTAGAGTAATATGAAAACTAACTAGTATTTCTATGAACAGCACGTTACTGGAGTACAGTACTAGCCAATCATTCCACCATTAATTTAATAAGTTCATTGAAACAAGTTACTAAGCCTTTTATCTTAGGGTTTTAATCGTTATTTGCCTTCAAAATCAAATTAATTATATCTAGTAGCATTATTAAGGGGGTCACCGTTTTTTTTTTTTTTTTATCTTTCTCTCCTTTTCTTTCTTGCTCTGGCATGTATCCATTCAGCTCCATTCAGCCAACTGTTTTAGGACGTTTATCTCCATCAATGTGTCGATATCTTCGTGGCGAGCGATAGCGAGCCTGCATTGTATGGAGAAATCCGGCTTCTAGACATTTTTCTATCGAAAAATGTACAAATTAAGCTTGCTCTCAAAACAAAAATATTTTATAAATGCTGGCTTGCTACCGCTCACCAGGAAAATATTGTCACCTGGATGGGGGTAAACGTCTTAAAACAGTAGGCTGAATAGGGCCGAGTGGATACAAGCCAACGAGAGAGGGAGAGAAAGAGAAAAACAGCGAGGTGGGCTTCCTTAAATAAACACATAATGGTAGTATACTGATATAGATTATAGTAAATAAACACATAATGGTAGTATACTGATATAAATTATAAACACATAATGGTAGTATACTGATATAGATTATAAACACATAATGGTAGTATACTGATATAGATTATAAACACATAATGGTAGTATACTGATATAGATTATAAACACATAATGGTAGTATACTGATATAGATTATAAACACATAATGGTAGTATACTGATATAGATTATAAACACATAATGGTAGTATACTGATATAGATTATAAACACATAATGGTAGTATACTGATATAGATTATAAACACATAATGGTAGTATACTGATAGATTATAAACACATAATGGTAGTATACTGATATAGATTATAAACACATAATGGTAGTATACTGATATAGATTATAAACACATAATGGTAGTATACTGATATAGATTATAAACACATAATGGTAGTATACTGATATAGATTATAAACACATAATGGTAGTATACTGATATAGATTATAAACACATAATGGTAGTATACTGATATAGATTATAAACACATAATGGTAGTATACTGATATAGATTATAAACACATAATGGTAGTATACTGATATAGATTAAAACACATAATGGTAGTATACTGATATAGATTATAAACACATAATGGTAGTATACTGATATAGATTATAGTAAATAAACACATAATGGTAGTATACTGATATAGATTATAAACACATGATGGTAGTATACTGATATAGATTATAAACACATAATGGTAGTATACTGATATAGATTATAAACACATAATGGTAGTATACTGATATAGAATATAAACACATAATGGTAGTATACTGATATAGATTATAAACACATAATGGTAGTATACTGATATAGATTATAAACACATAATGGTAGTATACTGATATAGATTATAAACACATAATGGTAATATACTGATATAGATTATAAACACATAATGGTAGTATGCTGATATAGATTATAAACACATAATGGTAGTATACTGATATAGATTAAAAACACATAATGGTAGTATACTGATATAGATTATAAACACATAATGGTAGTATACTGATATAGATTATAAACACATAATGGTAGTATACTGATATAGATTATAGTTCCTACAAGGTTGAGCCCAGTAAATAAACACATAATGGTAGTATACTAATATAGATTATAAACACATAATGGTAGTATACTGATATAAATTATAAACACATAATGGTAGTATACTGATATAGATTATAAATACATAATGGTAGTATACTGATATAGATTATAAACACATAATGGTATTATACTGATATAGATTAAAACACATAATGGTAGTATACTGATATAGATTATAAACACATAATGGTAGTATACTGATATAGATTATAAACACATAATGGTAGTATACTGATGTAGATTATAAACACATAATGGTAGTATACTGATATAGATTATAGTTCCTACAAGGTTGAGCCCAGTAAATAAACACATAATGGTAGTATACTGATATAGATTATAAACACATAGTGGTAGTATACTGATATAGATTATAAACACACATTGGTAGTATACTGATATAGATTATAAACTCATAATGGTAGTATACTGATATAGATTATAGTAAATAAACACATAATGGTAGTATACTGATATAGATTATAAACACATAATGGTAGTATACTGTACTGATATAGATTATAAACACATAATGGTAGTATACTGATATAGATTATAGTAAATAAACACATAATGGTAGTATACTGATATAGATTATAAACACATAATGGTAGTTTACTGATATAGATTATAAACACATAATGGTAGTATACTGATATAGATTATAGTAAATAAACACATAATGGTAGTATACTGATATAGATTATAAACACATACTGGTAGTATACTGATATAGATTATAAACACATAATGGTAGTATACTGCTATAGATTATAAACACATAATGGTAGTATACTGATATAGATTATAGTAAATAAACACATAATGGTAGTATACTGATATAGATTATAAACACATAATGGTAGTATGCTGATATAGATTATAAACACATAATGGTAGTATACTGATATAGATTATAGTTCCTACAAGGTTGAGCCCAGTAAATAAACACATAATGGTAGTATACTGATATAGATTATAAACACATAATGGTAGTATACCTATATAGATTATAGTTCCTACAAGGTTGAGCCCAGTAAATAAACACATAATGGTAGTATACTGATATAGATTATAAACACATAATGGTAGTATACTGATATAGATTATAAACACATAATGGTAGTATACTGATATAGATTACTGTTCCTACAAGGTTGAGCCCAGTAAATAAACACATAATGGTAGTATACTGATATAGATTATAGTTCCTACAAGGTTGAGCCCAGTAAATAAACACATAATGGTAGTATACTGATATAAATTATAAACACATAATGGTAGTATACTGATATAGATTATAAACACATAATGGTAGTATACTGAAATAGAATATAGTTCCTACAAGGTTGAGCCCAGTAAATAAACACATAATGGTAGTATACTGATATAAATTATAAACACATAATGGTAATATACTGATATAGATTATAAACACATAATGGTAGTATACTGATATAGATTATAGTTCCTACAAGGTTGATCCCAGTAAATAAACACATAATGGTAGTATACTGATATAGATTATAACACATAATGGTAGTATACTGATATAGATTATAGTTCCTACAAGGTTGAGCCCAGTAAATAAACACAAAATGGTAGTATACTGATATATATTATAAACACATAATGGTAGTATACTGATATAGATTATAAACACATAATGGTAGTATACTAATATAGATTATAGTTCCTACAAAGTTGAGCCCAGTATATAAACACATAATGGTAGTATACTGATATAGATTATAGACACATAATGGTAGTATACTGATATTGATTATAAACACATAATGGTAGTATACTGATATAAATTATAGTTCCTACAAGGTTGAGCCCAGTAAATAAACACATAATGGTAGTATACTGATATAGATTATAAACACATAATGGTAGTATACTGATATATATTATAAACACATAATGGTAGTATACTGATATAGATTATACTTCCTACAAGGTTGAACCCAGTAAATAAACACAAAATGGTAGTATACTGATATAGATTATAAACACATAATGGTAGTATACTGATATATATTATAAACACATAATGGTAGTATACTGATATAGATTATAAACACATAATGGTAGTATACTGATATAGATAATAAACACATAATGGTAGTATACTGATATAGATTATAAACACATAATGGTAGTATACTGATATTGATTATAAACACATAATGGTAGTATACTGATATAGATTATAGTAAATAAACACATAATGGTAGTATACTGATATAGATTATAAACACATAATGGTAGTATACTGATATATATTATAAACACATAATGGTAGTATACTGATATAGATTATAAACACATAATGGTAGTATACTGATATAGATTATAAACACATAATGGAAGTATACTGATATAGATTATAAACACAAAATGGTAGTATACTGATATAGATTATAGTTCCTACAAGGTTGAGCCCAGTAAATAAACACATAATGGTAGTATACTGATATAGATTATAAACTCATAATGGTAGTATACTGATATAGATTATAGTAAATAAACACATAATGGTTGTATACTGACATAGATTATAAACACATAATGGTAGTATACTGATATAGATTATAAACACATAATGGTAGTATACTGATATAGATTATAAACTCATAATGGTAGTATACTGATATATATTATAGTAAATAAACACATAATGGTAGTAGACTGATATAGATTATAAACACATAATGGTAGTATACCGACTGATATAGATTATAAACACATAATGGTAGTATACTGATATAGATTATAGTAAATAAACACATAATGGTAGTATACTGATATATATTATAAACACATAATGGTAGTATACTGATATAGATTATAGTAAATAAACACATAATGGTAGTATACTGATATAGATTATAAACACATACTGGTAGTATACTGATATAGATTATAAACACATAAAGGTAGTATACTGCTATAGATTATAAACACATAATGGTAGTATACTGATATAGATTATTGTAAATAAACACATAATGGTAGTGTACTGATATAGATTATAAACACATAATGGTAGTATACTGATATAGATTATAAACACATAATGGTAGTATACTGATATAGATTATAGTTCCTACAAGGTTGAGCCCAGTAAATAAACACATAATGGTAGTATACTGATATAGATTATAAACACATAATGGTAGTATACCGATATAGACTATAGTTCCTACAAGGTTGAGCCCAGTAAATAAACACATAATGGTAGTATACTGATATAGATTATTGTTCCTACAAGGTTGAGCCCAGTAAATAAACACATAATGGTAGTATACTGATATAGATTATAAACACATAATGGTAGTATACTGATATATATTATAGTTCCTACAAGGTTGAGCCCAATAAATAAACACATAATGGTAGTATACTGATATAAATTATAAACACATAATGGTAGTATACTGATTTAGATTATAAACACATAATGGTAGTATACTGATATAGATTATAGTTCCTACAAGGTTGATCCCAGTAAATAAACACATAATGGTAGTATACTGATATAGATTATAAACACATAATGGTAGTATACTGATATAGATTATAGTTCCTACAAGGTTGAGCCCAGTAAATAAACACATAATGGTAGTATACTGATATATATTATAAACACATAATGGTAGTATACTGATATAGATTATAAACACATAATGGTAGTATACTGATATAGTTATAGTTCCTACAAGGTTGAGCCCAGTATATAAACACATAATGGTAGTATACTGATATAGATTATAAACACACAATGGTAGTATACTGATATAGATTATAGTTCCTACAAGGTTGAGCCCAGTAAATAAACACATAATGGTTTCCTACAAGGTTGAGCCCAGTAAATAAACACATAATGGTAGTATACTGATATAGATTATAGTTCCTACAAGGTTGAGCCCAGTAAATAAACACATAATGGTAGTATACTGATATAGATTATAAACACATAATGGTAGTATACTGATATAGATTATAAACACATAATGGTAGTATACTGATATAGATTATAATTACATTCTGGTAGTATACTGATATAGATTATAAACACATAATGGTAGTATACTGATATATATTATAAACACATAATGGTAGTATACTGATATAGATTATAAACACATAATGGTAGTATACTGATATAGATTATAAACACATAATGGTAGTATACTGATATAGATTATAGTTCCTACAAGGTTGAGCCCAGTAAATAAACACATAATGGTTGTATACTGATATAGATTATAAATACATAATGGTAGTATACTGATATAGATTATAAACACATAATGGTAGTATACTGATATAGATTATAAACACATAGTGGTAGTATACTGATATAGATTATAAACACATAATGGTAGTATACTGATATAGATTATAGTAAATAAACACATAATGGTAGTATACTGATATAGATTATAGTAAATAAACACATAATGGTAGTATACTAATATAGATTATAAACACATAATGGTAGTATACTGATATATATTATAAACACATAATGGTAGTATACTGATATAGATTATAGTAAATAAACACATAATGGTAGTATACTGATATAGATTATAAACACATAATGGTAGTATACTGATATAGATTATAGTAAATAAACACATAATGGTAGTATACTGATATAGATTATAAACACATAATGGTAGTATACTGATATAGATTATAGTAAATAAACACATAATGATAGTATACTGATATAGATTATAAACACATAATGGTAGTATACTGATATAGATTATAACCACATAATGGTAGTATACTGATATAGATTATAGTTCCTACAAGGTTGAGCCCAGTAAATAAACACATAATGGTAGTATACTGATATGGATTATCAACACATAATGGTAGTATACTGATATAGATTGTAGTTCCTACAAGGTTGAGCCCAGTAAATAAACACATAATGGTAGTATACTGATATAAATTATAAACACATAATGGTAGTATACTGATATAGATTATTAAAACATAATGGTAGTATACTGATATAGATTATAGTTCCTACAAGGTTGAGCCCTGTAAATAAACAAATAATGGGAGTATACTGATATAGATTATAAACACATATGGTAGAATACTGATATAGATTATAGTTCCTACAAGGTTGAGCCCAGTAAATAAACACATAATAGTAGTATACTGATATAAATTATAAACACATAATGGTAGTATACTGATATAGATTATAAACACATAATGGTAGTATACTAATATAGATTATAGTTCCTACAAGGTTGAGCCCAGTATATAAACGCATAATGGTAGTATACTGATATAGATTATAGACACATAATGGTAGTATACTGATATTGATTATAAACACATAATGGTAGTATACTGATATAGATTATAGTTCCTACAAGGTTGAGCCCAGTAAATAAACACATAATGGTAGTATACTGATATAGATTATAAACACATAATGGTAGTATACTGATATATATTATAAACACATAATGGTAGTATACTGATATAGATTATAGTTCCTACAAGGTTGAACCCAGTAAATAAACACATAATGGTAGTATACTGATATAGATTATAAACACATAATGGTAGTATACTGATATATATTATAAACACATAATGGTAGTATACTGATATAGATTATAAACACATAATGGTAGTATACTGATATAGATTATAAATACATAATGGTAGTATACTGATATAGATTATAAACACATAATGGTAGTATACTGATATAGATTATAAACACATAATGGTAGTATACTGATATAGATTATAGTAAATAAACACATAATGGTAGTATACTGATATAGATTATAAACACATAATGGTAGTATACTGATATATATTATAAACATAATGGTAGTATACTGATATAGATTATAAACACATAATGGTAGTATACTGATATAGATTATAAACACGTAATGGTAGTATACTGATATAGATTATAAACACAAATTGGTAGTATACTGATATAGATTATAAACACATAATGGTAGTATACTGATATAGATTATAAACACATAATGGTAGTATACTGATATAGATTATAAACACAAATTGGTAGTATACTGATATAGATTATAAACACATAATGGTAGTATACTGATATAGATTAAAAACACATAATGGTAGTATACTGATATAGATTATAAACACATAATGGTAGTATACTGATATAGATTATAGTTCCTACAAGGTTGAACCCAGTAAATAAACACATAATGGTAGTATACTGATATAGATAATAAACACATAATGGTAGTATACTGATATAGATTATAAACACATAATGGTAGTATACTGATATAGATTATATTTCCTACAAGGTTGAGCCCAGTAAATAAACACTTAATGGTAGTATACTGATCTAGATTATAAACACATAATGGTAGTATACTGATATAGATTATAAACACATAATGGTAGTATACTGATATAGATTATAAACACATAATGGTAGTATACTGATATAGATTATAAACACATAATGGTAGTATACTGATATAGATTATAAATACATAATGGTAGTATACTGATATAGATTATAAACACATAATGGTAGTATACTGATATAGATTAAAAACACATAATGGTAGTATACTGATATAGATTATAAACACATAATGGTAGTATACTGATATAGATTATAAACACATAATGGTAGTATACTGATATAGATTATAAACACGTAATGGTAGTATACTGATATAGATTATAGTTCCTACAAGGTTGAGCCCAGTAAATGCTAAATATTTTGGACGGACTCCTAGATATTATTTACATAAAAATAATGCACACTTATATACTGTACATATCCACACACTTATACATATATTGTTGGTATTTACTGATATAACATACGCATTGCATTAAAGGGGGGGGGGGGGTGACCTGCTTTTTGTTATTTCTGTCCTTTTCTCTCTTTCTCTGGCTTGTATCTATTCGGCCCCATTCAGCCAACTATTTTAAGACGTTTATCCCCATCTAGGTGTCGATTTCTTCCTGGCGAGCGATAGCGAGCCAGCATTATATGAAGAAATCCGGCTTCGCCGGAGAAATTTTTCTATCGAAAAATGTACAAATTTAGCCCACTGTCAAACAACAAAAAACAAATATGCTGGCTCGCTACCGCTCACTAGTAAAATGTTTACACCTGGATGGGGATAAACGTCTTAAAACAGTAGGCTGAATGGGGCCAAATGGATACAAGCCAGAGAAAGATAGAAAAGGACAGAACAAAAACAGGTCAGCCCCCATTTAATATGCATTACGAATACATTTATTTATATTATTTTTAATATATATGTATTTGAAATAATCTTTAATTCTTCAGGCAAACTGTCTTTGGTGTTAGAAATAGGAATGTAATTGTGTTACTCAATTAAGCCATCATAATTGTCTGTTCGTATATTTTATTAAGTAAATGTTGTGTATAATGTATCATGCAATTCCATACTAATTTTGTTTTTATTTCAACTCGAATGCATTATTCTATATAATCAATGTCACATCCAGCCACCCTCCTGACACTGAAAAGTCATTGTTGTAAGTTGGTTATGATATATCATAATATTACAAAGATGTGAACATTATTATTATCCATTAACAATTCTTATATGTTGATATATGTTATTTCTCTTGCCACAACCACGATTCCCCTCCAGCCTTCAATTCATTAGTACAGGTTCCTAAACCATTTTATCGTACAGTTTTCATACTCTATTTAGTTTCCTTTTTTTTCGCTCAACTCATCATCAGTACAAGTTGAGGTGCAAAAACTGGTCATGAGGAGAGGCCACACCCCCTGGGTTACCTAGATAAACAGACAACGAAATAGAGGGTAGTTCAACTCAGGTCACTTGGCGCCATTTTGATTACCAGTCCCTTTATGTTCAGAAATTGTACCACCTGGAATAATTGACGACTTACGAGATTTATACTATATGGAAGTTGGAGCTGTAAGTATAGATATCTTACCAGAACACAGGCTATAACACTTCTGCAATATATACATCAAGATAATTATACAATCATACTCAATATTGTGTCCATCCTTCATATACCCACACATTGGTGTATTACTGCTATGTATTAATGTCTTCAACTTGAGCTTCCCTACAACCCAACAATCGCAACTGGTCAATTATGTACAGTCGTAATCCAAAATATTTACGCACCATTTGAATCTATATACAACCAAAACAAGTTGTGACAATGTTTCATAATATCCCAAATACTTTTTGGGAGTATTTGGTAGTATTTGGCAGTATTGGTTTACTTATACAAATGGATGTGCGGGCTACTTATTATTGTTCACGGTTGTACATACCGGTGGAAGACTAATATAGTAATATGAACAGTAGCCTTCAACGTTGAAGATTGTGTAGAAACTAGGAAGAGCGACAGAATGAAGCACTGTAGGTTTTTGAAAACGTGTGTGTAATAAAACAATACTGTAACATTTCAGTGAGTAATATACGTTTTGCATCACAAATTAAACACATATTTGTGAATAGTGCACACACTTCTGATACACATTAACATATGTTATAAATGCATGGTATACTATTAAAACGTGTTCAAAATGTGTTCAAAGTAGTACTCTTATTTGTCTTACAGTGTGTGCGTTGTGTACATGTATACACCCATTATTCAGTGTATGAAACAAGATGGCCTCCATATGTGAAGTAGGTAGTACGCTCTTTATCCAGCCCCTCCCGCCACCCCCTGCCCTGGCTGAAGGTCGGGAAGTTCATCCGTGGCGGCGGCGGCGGACAGACAGACAGACAGACAGACAGACAGACAGGCAGGCACATCATATTTTAAATCGTTCTCGAGCTACAAGGCGCGTCTGGTTACATTCCTGGCTGATCCAATTAGGGATATATGTTTTCATTAGTTAATGTTTTCTTTAAGCTACGTATTATTTTTTGTTCTTACATTTAAAACAGAATAGATCTGATTAGAAATCGTCATGCATCTTTTTGCCGTTGTGTGCATCATAATAATGATCCGGAGTCCCAGACTGTGCATGACTCCGTGCCACTGTGTTCTACTATTATCACAATAAGGTAGAGGTTGAGCTCCATGTAATACCTATATAATTACCCTCTCAGTATACTTTGACGCTTTTAAAATTATATGTTGGCTATTATTAGACGACTGTATTAAGCTTAAAACAGATCTGTAGGAGTTAAGGGGTTTCTTGAGATAGTTTGTACTTTTTTAATATACTCAGATACTTGCTACGCTGAATAAAATCATTTAATGATAGCCACATTATATTGATGAATAACGTCGTACTAATACTGCAAATTAATATGGGTTTAGTATCACATCATAATATTCTAGCACAAAAAAATGCAATGCAAATACAGAGCAGATAAAGTACAAGGACTATTATGAGAGGCTGATAATAGTAAAAGGGGTGAATAGTTTAACTCTTGCTGTGCTAGGTTTTGGAGGTCTGGCCACCGTAAACATCCCGTAGTTACAGAGATCTGACATTTGTTTTTCTTAGACATTTTGGTGCCATCATTATCATACAAAGGGGTGATATTGTATTTTTGATCATATAACACTTACGTACAAAGCCCAAACCACTGCTTATATCCTGCATTACAATTGGCAATTGTTTACTATGGGTCTGATTTTTGTTAGAATATGGTCTCTAAGCCGCATGAGAAACATGAAGAAATTGAATACATACCTAGAAGAGAGAGGAGAATGCTTTACAGAAATGATAAAAATAAATTCTGCCGGTGTTGATGAAATACAGTCCAACATTATAGGACTTGAAGAAGTGAGAACAATGGAGTGTTTTTGGACAATAATTTATGTAGAGAAATCTGGATAAGTGGAAACGTGGTTCGCTATATTATTTCCTTGTAACATAACAAAGAGGAAATACTACGTGCAATAGATGAAGCACTATTTGTTGAGTGTTGTGGTTTAGATAATGTTAGAATAATGACTGACTGAGTGAAACATGTAGCAACAAATATTGCAAGGTTGCCAACACTTATTTTCAAAATAGAAGAGGGTGTGTGGATCAACTAAGTGTAGCGAGACAAATAATTTAGGAAGGATGCGGCAAGATAATCGGATTTACCTTGAGATTACGAAAATGAAGAGGTGTTTAACAAATCAATTTCAGAGCAATTGTCGACATTATTTTAGATATATAAATAAAGGGTAAGATTCTTATTGTTGTCAAGACTTCATTGAGTTACAATAGCATGTACATGACTCAATGAACACTCATTGAATTATTTGAAATCAAGGTCAGTCTTTTTGTCCTATGTTCCTGAGAACATAGGCTGAGATTGGGTCCGTTTAGCTCCCTAACGTTTACAACCACCTAGATAACACTTACTTTACTTTCTTAACTGCAACACAAATTGTACCTTCAGCTGTAATTTTTTCAGTAAAATTGCGTCATTATATATACTGTATATATATGTTTATTGTTCTAATAGTAGACAATTTTATTCAGCTTAGGAAGGAACTATAACAACCAAATCAGTAACAATATATACAATAATCCTTTAAATTCCCCAAAACCCTTTCTAATCTTAATGAAATCACCCAATGTTAGCCAGAATAAAAATAAAGAGTGCGTTATGGTTTACTGAAAGAGTTAATAAATCCGGTGATGCACGTAGACAAAGTTTACATATAATATCATGTTTAGGTGTACCAAAAAGTACTTTCTGATCACAACTCGAAAAAGTAAGCTGAAAGTGATATATTCTGTTGTTGCCAAATTTACATGCAGTATATGAGGTATTGAAAATTAAGTAAAGCTTTTTGGATTTGCTTAATCCTTTATCTATGGGAATAATAAAACAAATTGCATGGTCGTTGCGGGAATAATATATAAGAAGAATCCCTCAAAATAATATTAGTGCCCAAGAACCCAAACTAGCAAAGACACCCCCAGGATCCCAACACCCCCAGCAGCGTAAGTCCCATGCAATACGTCCACACCCCTTTGCAGCCGCCCCACCCCACGTCCCCGTATGTTGTGCTGCTATTTCAGAGGGCACAATATCAAGTTCTACTACTAACTCAGCAGGGGATCGGCATGCTAGAGTGAGGATAATGCAATACAAGAGCAAATACAATTCACAAGCATTATTTATTTATCAACTAAATGCAACATGGAGAAGACCAAGTACATTTCCTAATAAATACATAATAGCAATATATCAAGACTCATCTGTTAATGCAATTGCCTATTCTAGTTTGCACACATATGCAGTATTCTGTACATAGACTGGCAAAGGTACGAGCAATGTATATTTTAAATTATAGAGGGTTGGGTACTACTTTCATTAGATAATTTGCGGGCTCCCGACTCTTCGGACAGGGCTCTTTCCACGCACACGGATGTATGTATGGGAAGGGACACACATACAGAAACAGGCAGGGAGTAGAGCAGCGGGGCAAGGAGAGCTAAGCAGACGGTATGCTCAGAGTTAATCAATAATTAGAGGACAGGTGTGAACGAGCTTAATGGGAGGCAGACCGTTTTTCTGGACCCCCTTATAGTTAATGTTTAGCCCAACTAGATTATAAGACGTTCGGCCCATTAGTTTGACAATTTAAACACTATTCGCCCCATTTCGTTGTCAAATCTAAGATCTTTCGTGCCATTTAGGTGTAGATTATTTCCTGGCAAGCGATAGCGAGCCTGCAATTATAAGAGGAACCTTCGGCCTTCAGCCGGTACATTTATCTACCGAAAAATGTACACATTTATCTTGAAGGGGGATCTAGGGGGTGTTTTTCTAAGCTGGATGAAGGTCTAGGGATGAAACTAAAACAATATATGAATAAATGAAGTAATAGACCAAACAAACGGCCAGCCTCCCCTTAAGGTGATTATCTCAGTAGAAAGAAAATGTGTGAATAGGCTTTACCAAACTAACCTTACTTCTATTTAAGGCAAGGGGTAGCGGGATCTATTATAAGATTGTTTATGGCGGCAAGGCACTAATTGGTGACAATCAATTCACACTCCACATGGATCACTTGAGTAACCAGACCAATGAGGAATACAAAAATACACAGTGAATCATATAATTATATGTTATGCATTAATGTACAGTACAGTGCACACACACACACATCTTTCTCTCTCTCTCTCTCTCTCTCTCTCTCTCTCTCTCTCTCTCTCTCTCTCTCTCTCTCTCTCTCTCTCTCTCTCTCTCTCTCTCTCTCTCTCTCTCTCTCTCTCTCTCTTTATATATATATATATATATATACAGTTTATAAATTTATGTATATGAAGGAGACAAAAGGCAGGTTGCCTGTGACAAGTGTCTCCCCCAAAGCCAAAAGAGTGACATAGAGATAAATTCAAGGGACGTTGGGGTCAAAATGCCTGGACACACGACGTTTAAAGCAGTCTAAGTCATAGGATGAAGGCAAGATTGATCAAGGGAGAGAGCTCCAGAGTTCACTTGTTGAGTAGAAGAAAGACTGAGAACATTTTATAATTTATGAGTTGAAGAGCTGGACAGAACAGGAGTGGGACTGTGTTGAAAGGTGGGTGCCTCACCCACACCGAAAGGGAGGGGGTATGCAATGAGAGAGCTCTGAAGAACACTGATTGTTGTAATAATAGCGATAGAAAAGTGAAAGAGATGCAACATTGTGGCGTGTAAAAAGTGATTGTAGGGTACTAGAAAGAGGAAGCAAGTTGATGAGGCAAAAAGCTTTTGACTCTACTCTTGCAAGAAGTGCTGTATGGGTGGAACCTCACCACAATGCGAACAATACTCGATACATAGGCGAACTGTGCCTCTATACAGAGCAAGAAACTGTGCGAGGGTGAAGAACCCACAGAGACGGTAGAGCACACTTAACTTCTGGGAAGCTGTTTTAGCAAGAGTTGTAATATGATCTTTCCATGAAAGGTCGGTTGAAAAAGATACACAAAGAATATTAAGAGAAGATGAAGGGTTGATTTGTGTATTGTTAACACCTTAAGAGCGGGTGGAGGAGTATATTTGATGTGCCGCCCAGTGGGGGGTTTTACCGTAAACGAGCTTGTTTCCGTGCTCGTTTTCATGCATAAACAAGAGCCAGAGCGTAAAGCAAGTATGCATCCCGGAAAGGGCGTTAATTCAGCTTTCTAATGACACCAGAACCATCCTTCTACGATGGCTGGTTGTCTTGCAACGACCGTGCAACCGAAGGGCAAAATCGGTAAAATACGGTAATTTTCTTACATTATTACGTGTGAAACGAGTGAGAGAGGGTGGAGTACAAAGGAGTACAGCTCAGTAGCTCCAAGGCCACCGTGGTGAGCGGTCATGAGGTAACCTATGCTCCTCCCACTGCTCCGCTCTCTCTCAGAGCATATTACGTGCTCAAAATTGCACTCGACAATAGCCGGGATCCGCCACATAGGCCACATTTATTTAACTCGACAATAGCCGGGTGCCGCCAGTTAAGGGTTAAAGAACAATTGATAGTCCTGTGGAAGATTGCAACAGGTAGTTAAATGGAGAAATTGGGTCTTGGAGACATTAAAAGTAATAAGATTTTCTCTGCCAAAATCAAAAATAATTAACAGACCAGAACATAAGCGTGTAATGGCCTCGTTCCGTGACTTTTGGAGTGATTGCATGCTGGGTTCATGTGAAAAATTAGTTGAATAGTGTAGGGTAGATTCATCAGCATATGAGTGGATAGGACTAGAGTTACAAAGGAGTACAAAGGAGTACAAAGGAAATCAAGCAACAACGGTCTAGTGACCCTTCTAGGCTGCTTGTACTCCAAAACACTGAGGATCAAGTGTCCAAACAGTGGTTTAGAGTGGGTAAGGGAACATTGGAAAGGGAACTACTGCCCTGGAACTAATGTCCGTGGCAGGATTAGGAAGTTAGTAAGGGACAGATGGGTTAGTAACTGATGGGAGGATAAAATAAAGTTATTCATTTACAAACGCAGTCAGTCGCGAGTTTGATGCGAGATATTTGTCTAGGCGAAGTTTAAATGAATCAACGGTGCTGCAGTCTATGACATCTCGGGGAAGCCCATTCCATAAGTTGACAACTCGATTGAAGAAGAAATTCTTAGCTTCGTGTGAGTTAAAAGATTTACCAATAATTTTGCAACCGTTTCCCCGCGTGTAATTAGATTGGTTGATAGTGAAGTACTTACTACAGTTCATATTGTCGATGCCTTTGATGATTTTGAACACTTGAATTAAGTCGCCTCTTAACCCTTAATTAGCGGCTCACCACATAAGTCGAGTTAAATAAAGCTGGACTATGTGGCGGCGCTCGACATAACTCGAGTGGCAATTTCAGCACGTAATGTTGCTGAGAGAGAGAGACAAGTGGTGGCAGGAGAGTAGCGAGCGTATGACTGCTCCAGACCACCGCGGCGAACCTACTGACACTAATCTCACCTCCCTCCTACCTCTCTCACTCGCTATATAAGGAATTGTATGGGGAAAGTGCCTAATTACATGCTTTTTGCACTCGCGTTGCACGGTTATTGCAAGAAAACTAGCCATCATAAAAGGATCGTTATGGTGTCATTCGAAAGCTCTGTTTATGCCCTTTCAGGGATAGATACTTGTTTTACGTTCTGGGTCTTATTTAGGCATGAAAATGATCACGTAACAGCCCTATTTTGGCTAAAAACACCCCGCTGGGTGGTACATATAAATAAACCGCATAGGCCGCTCTTAACACCTTACGAGCGGCCTATGCGGTTTATTTATGTGTACCGCACAGCGGGGTGTGTTTTTAGCCAAAATAGGGCTGTTTACGTGATCATTTTCATGCCTAAATAAGACCCAGAACGTAAAACAAGTACCTATCCCTGAAAGGGCATAAACAGAGCTTTCGAATGACACCATAACGATCCTTGTATGATGGATAGTTTTCTTGCAATAACCGTGCAACGCGAGTGCAAAAAGCAGGTAATTCGGTACTTTCAGTACATAATTGAGTATGTAGCGAGTGAGAGAGGGAGGAGGGAGCTGAGATTTGTGTCAGTAGGTTCGCCGCGGTGGTCTGGAGCAGTCATACGCTCGCTAGTCTCCTGCCACCACTTGTCTCTCTCTCTCAGCCACATTACGTGCTGAAATTGCCACTCGAGTTATGTCGAGCGCCGCCACATAGTCCAGCTTTATTTAACTCGACTTATGTTGCTCGCCGCTAATTAAGGGTTAAGGTGTTAATCTGCGCTGGGTTAAAGGAAATAGATTTAATTCTCTAAGACGCTCCTCGTATGGTTTGTTCTTTAGGCTAGGTATCATTTTGGTAACTCTACGTTGAACTCGTTCTAGCTTGTCTATATCTTTTTGGTAATAAGGGCACCAGGATTGAACGCAGTATTCCAGAAGAGGTCGGACTAAGGAATTGTAAAGGGTTAGGATAACGTCTTTGGATTTATGCTCAAATGACCTGCCTCTAAAGCCAATTATTTTGTTTGCCTTCTTAACAACTTCTGAACGTTGTTGGCTCGGTTTTAGGTTACCTGATATTGTTACTCCCAGATCGGTTTCTCTGTTTACATTCTTAAGCTGAGTGCCATTCATCAAGTAGTTTACTTTCTCATTTTGGTATCCGATATGTAGTACTTTACATTTATCCGCATTGAAACTCATTTGCCAAATTTGGGCCCAACATGACAACTTATCTAGATTGTGTTGCATATCGTCAACTTGTTCTTTTGAGAGTATGCTATTTGCAATTTTTGTATCGTCAGCAAATTTTGAGATTGTACAGGTGAGACCCTCATCTATGTCGTTGATGTAAATTAGATAGAGAATTGGTCCTAGTACCGATCCCTGGGGTACCCCGCTACTTACATTGGTCCATTTAGATGCCTTACCGTTTATGACTACTCTTTGTTTTCTGTCGCTGAGCAAAGTTACAGTTGAGGAGATCATTAATGAATATTAGAAAGAAAACTGGATACAGGACAGAACGCTGAGGAGTTGGTTGATTGCGGAAGTGAGTGATGGCCGTCCATAACTGCAGCTATGGAACAGTTAGAAAGGAAATTAGAGACAAACGCACAGCTATAGGGATAGAAACCAAAGGAGGGTAGTTTGGAAATTTGAGATTTGTGCCAGAATCTATTAGAAACCCCACGGAAGACCTTCTTGTAGTGACCACCAGTCGTAAAATTGTTGTATAGCCGCAGGGCATAGGACAAGCGGTAATAAACTAGGCAACTCAACAATATATCCAGCTTTATTTATAAGACACTACATTCACAAATGTTTTTTTTTTGGTAGTAACATATATATTTATGCACACACAATTAATAAATGTATCAACTATATCCCTATAATCATTACACATGGCGGGAAAAAAAAAATATATAAGAATCCACAAATTGCTTGCAAAGTATGAATGTTAACTTGATAAGCACCAAATCCTTATAGAAATAGTATATAATAATAAACACATGTTATAGTAGAATTGTTTACAGTGGAATAAGCTACTGTCAGTAAGTTTAACTATAGTTAAAACTCACTAAACGTATGGACGCGTATATATATGAGGATATGGCAGAGTCCCCATAAGTCATCACTGCCGACGTACGATACACGCTCTCCCCTACCCCTCACACTCACACGCGCGAGCAACCCACTGTCCTTTTCGTTTCCAAAAACTATATCGACAGCTTACTTAATTTTCCAGAACTTCTGTTGATTTCTTGTAAAAACTTATCATATTATGATAATACATTGCATCAATTAATAGAGCATACTTATATGAAAATATAATCATGCTTTTCGTGATATAGTAATAAAGAGTAAAGGAATGGCGAAATCCTAGAACGGCGAGGAGACCTGTTTAATCGATAGAGATTTTGGTACTCTACAGGCAGCAAAATTGATAAGCTCGACTTGCCCGAGCAAGTCGACGCTCGACGCTCAAGACAAATATTTGGTAAAGCCCGTCCTTTTTTATGGACTATTATAATATTCTACTCTATGTGAGGTTTAAGCGCTATATAATGTCAAACACTTCTAAGAAACTTACATTGGATGAATTATTTACTTCCTAAACCTCTGAATTATTATGTTCTCTCCACAAACCAACTTTACTCCTAAACTCGATTAATGAAATTAACAAACACATGTGGCAGTCCGGGGATTCGAACCTAGGATGCTCACACCGAAAATCAACACACTTATGCAATGCACCACGAAGACAGTTAAAGAAAGGTGGACAAGCCTACGATTTATTATGCAGTTTCGAATCCTGCATATCAATCTAAGCATGTACACAATTTCCAACTGCGCTATCATAGCCTATGCATAGGTGAAAGGAAATAGTAATTAATGGGGCACTTAACCCTAGGGAAGGCCTCTCGATAAACTACTACTGAACCTGAATGAATTATTATGTTCTCTCCACCAACCAACTTTACTCCTAAACTCGATTAATGAAATTAACAAACACATGTGGCAGTCCGGGGATTCGAACCTAGGATGCTCACACCGAAAATCAACACACTTATGCAATGCACCACGAAGACAGTTAAAGAAAGGTGGACAAGCCTACGATTTATTATGCAGTTTCGAATCCTGCATATCAATCTAAGCATGTACACACTTTCCAACTGCGCTATCATAGCCTATGCATAGGTGAAAGGAAATAGTAATTAATGGGGCACTTAACCCTAGGGAAGGCCTCTCGATAAACTACTACTGAACCTGAATGAATTATTATGTTCTCTCCACCAACCAACTTTACTCCTAAACTCGATTAATGAAATTAACAAACACATGTGGCAGTCCGGGGATTCGAACCTAGGATGCTCACACTGAGGAACTGAAGCGATAATATATTGTGTACAAAGGGTTAGACATTCAGAGAAATATAGTTTTATATTTACAAAGAGCGAATATGCTACAAATTAAACACACGAAAACTGATTCAAAAATCATACTAATGGCTGCTAATAGTATACAATGCATAATCTTGGTATATTTCTTTTTGACCTAACAAATATAGTGGTTCCTCCCCAAAGCGACCATTCTCCATCTGGTGGTCACCCATAGAAGCTTTTTTTTTTTTTTTTTTTTTCCTATATTCCAACTTACTTCCTCTCGGGCATAGGCTGAGAGCCTTAACATTCACCGCTTTACAATGAACAGTGAAGCCCGTGAGGTCTTGTTCCAGTCTAGGGAGTGAGACATGTGAAGCACGTAGAGTACTGTACAACGAGCACCTGCCATCTTGCCTTCACATGAGGCACGGTGCTCACTCATGGCCCGAAACGACCCCATCTCTGAAGCCACCTCGTTCCCGTGCTTCACTGTCTCACCCTCTACACTCGGACTCTCACACTTACACACACACAACGCCACCTGTTAAGCAGATAACTCACCAGGCATTGCACCCCTATAGCATATTTTGAATATGGGAATATTCATACAGTGCTATTTAATCAGGGAACAATGAGGGTATTTTATTGACGTTTCGGTGGGCTTGTGGTAATGCACTGATACCAGGTACAGCACAAATTCCATCCCAATAATATCTTCCCATTGATACATCGGGATTTGAACCCGGGACCTTTGGATTACCAGGCCAGTGGCAAGACCAATCCACCACACCTCCCCTTGCCCGTGGCACGTCTAATTGAAGGCTTTCAATGTGTCAAGCGCAATAGAAAAAGTCTCACTGAAGTCCCGAGGAGGATGACCAAGAGTTAGTAAGATAAGCAAGCACCTGTAGAGCGGCCCTTAAGGAAACCATAATGACAATCTGAAAGTACTTTATGGGAAGATATAATATTATGCTTAAGAAATTATGAATTAAGAATAGTTTAAAAAACTTTAGAGATACAAGAGATGAGAGCAATTGGGCGATAGTTGGAGGGATGCATATTCACTACCAACAAAATAGGGACTATAGATTATGGGCTCAAGAAAGGGACTGGTTATTAGCTGTGGTTAATGTTGGGAGTAAGCCCAAATGAAACAACTCTGCAACTGCAACCACCCTGACCTCCATGACGCCAGACTCTGCCACACTAGCCACTATGCCCCTCAGATTGTGCAGTTTTCTTGCATGTTCTCGTATTGTATAAGTCTATGTTGCATACATACACAAATTGCGTATTCACGAAACATATCCCTAAATGTGCGGAGAGCAATTTGCGTATTCAGAGAATCCAACAAACTTTAGAAATTTGGTTATATGACACTTACGGCACAATTTGCTTTAAAATAGAGCATCGAATACCTATGTATATTAAGCGTAAAGTGAAACCGTTTTATATACTTATTTTTTGTCTATGTGGCCCTGTGTGAGGCAACGTTAAGCTGCCAAAATGAGCCCCGTCCTCAGTATCTTTTTGGCAGTGAGACGGGTAAGATCGTCGGCCAGGTCTTTTAAGCTATTGCCATTCTGCAGTTTAAACTGGATTTGGTGAATCTTAATACTGTAATATAGTTTAGTGTTTGCTAGAAGTGTTTTTACCTATTATATATTATAATATATATATATATATATATATATATATATATATATATATATATATATATATATATATATATATATATATATATAATATATATAAATATATATATATATATTGTATGGTAATATTAGTTTACCATATCATTTGCTTGAAATTCAAACAGTTAGAAGCAGTATGAATCATGATTGACACATGTGTATCTATAAATATTCCTAGAAAATCAACTATTATAAGTAGGGACTTCATTCTGCTTTTGTGTTCTACTCCCCATACAATGAACTATACGCAAAACTATAATCCATAGCTCTAAAACACTTGAGAAATAACAAAACAAAACATAAGATATAATTATACACCTATTATCATGCCAGTACCGTGCGGGTATACTTTTGTTATTGTATTTATTATATTTATTATATTCATATTAATTCAATTATTGACGAATATCAAATTCTTATTTTAAAAGGTGTGTAAACATTTTGTATTATTTCATATATAACAACCAATTGTCGTCACTCAAAATATGTATTTACAGTTGGGAAAAGTCGGATGATGCTGGAGAAAATAAATACATTATTTTGTATTATATTTTTGTGGGTTTTGCTTCTGAAATACTGTAGATTGTCCTTTTCTCTTTCAACTGAGATATACTACATTGTAATAACATTAGTTTTGATGCTCAAATTCAATGTAATATGAAAACTATGGTTACGCCTCAATATTTGTTTTATCACCAGGTACCGATTCATATTTTATTCATATAAATAAAACTATTGATGATAAATAAATGTTGATGTAATATTTATATTGAGCGTGAAAAATGCTTCTTATTTATATCTAAACAAAATATATTGCCCAGTAATAACGAAATTATGATGGTGTAAACCCATAAAAAATATATATATTTCTTATATATCCATTGTCAATGTAAATATTTTATCTTGTGGTAATTCATTTCCGGTCACATAATAGTATGGGTCTTGTTCTATCTTTAAATGTATAATAAATTGCATGTAGAGGCGATTTTTGTGGGTTAAAACGGAGAGATATCATACGTATATCGTCTCATGGTAGCGCAAATATCGCTTGAGAGTGAACAATAGTGGTAAATACTTACCAAAGAATCTTAAGCGAAGTTCCTTCTGACGTTCATTCCAGATGACACTTAAAAACAACAACAAAAATGCACCAGTGCCGGGGAAATGGATGCAATATGTGGTTAGGTGCCGCTTAGGTGGTTTACCGCCTCTTCTCTTACATGTCTCCCTCTCCTCACCCACCTTTCTCCCTCAACTTCCCCTTTCCTCCTTTATTATACCTTTTCCCTCCCCCACACCCTCTACTTGGTCCAACCTGCCTCAAATATGTTCAGTCACCCTCCTCTACCCCTCCCCTCTCCCTCATACAGTGCGAGATAATTGCGAGACCAAGCTCAAAGTGGTGGAAGCCTCCAGAAAGAAAGAATGCATGTTGCACTGCTGCTTATGCATGGACTTGCTACCCTCCCATCACAATAATACGGTTTTCACAGGACAATTGCTCTTTACACCAATTTTTTAGTTCTTCAATGTTCACATGTTTATTATACAAATAAAATATGCCCATATTGTACAGTAATATTGCTTTGTATGGTAAACATATAATTTGTTGTCTTTTGCACTGGCGAACCTGTCAGAAACAAGTCTATCACATTTGTCAGATTAAGTAGTTCATGAACTTCCTGATATACTGTAGATAATCTTGCCGCTAGTGTTCACCATTTGATTTTAACTGAGAGTCCATGAGTGACCGCTCAGTACATTATTGTAGTGAACTCAAGAGTCCATATATCTTTAGGTAATTCATTCGAGAGTCAAGAGTCTAGATAATAGCATAATAATATTTATTAAATATCAATTTTCAATGTGATAATTTTATCTTATGGGATTTTTTCCAGTTTTCTAATAGTATGGGTCTCTATCCCTATCTCTATCTTTAGATGTATAATACAATGTATGTAGAGGCGATTGATAACATATTGGCACTACCGACTGAGATGCTCTTCGGCAGTACTTTCTTTATTTCCCATGGAATTATTTTTACTGCCATGGCTGGGGATCCTCAGAGAGTGCCGAGTGCATTACTGAGGTAATCCTTTTGGGCATGGAAGCATACATCCCATTTTCTTTCTCTCAATATAACTCACAAAAATCTTGGTTTACTCAAGCTTGTTCTACTGCTATCTGCAATAAGGAGGAAGCATCCAAACGGAACTATCGGCTTCAAACTCAAGTGTCCCGCACTTTATATGTGTCTGCCCGGAATCAAGCAAAATCTGTCCTTCGACTCGCCAAAAACTCTATCATTTAATAACAAATGCTCTGAACATTCCAACTCTAGTTCTTCACAAGCTGTTTGGCATTTAGCCAAAAACCTATTCAATAATTTCACTTCCTTGTCTTTCCCTCCTCTTTTCCACTCTGACATTGCCACCGTCACCTCTTGCTCTGACAAAGCTGAACTCTTCACTCAAACTTTCGCTAAAAACTCCATCTTCGATGATTCCGGCACTACACCTCCCTCTCCACCCCCCTCTCACTTACTTATGCCTGAGATCATAATCTCTTCTGAGGATGTACTTTCTGCCCTTTCAGAGCTTTTTTTTTTATCTTCCAACTACTCCCTCTCGGGCATAAGCTGAGAACCTGTAATTTCATCAACTAATCATTGAACGGTGAAGCCCGTGAGGTCTCGTTCCAGTCTAGGGGGTGAGACATGCGAAGCACTTTTAGCTGCAACCAGCCCCTGCCATCTTGCCTTTGCAGGATGCATGGGGCTTAGGTGCCCACTCATGGCTCGAAGCAGCCCCATCTCTGAAGCTGCCTCGCTCCAGTGCTTCACTGTCTAACCTCCTAGACTCGGACCCTCACTCTCAGAACGCCACCTATTGAGCAATGAACTCACTAGACATTTCCCCCCTGTAGCCTATTTTGAATATGGGAATATTCATGCAGTGCTATTTAATCAGGGAACGATGAGGGTATTTATTTGGCGTTTCGTTTCGGTGGGCTTTATGGTAGTGCACTGATACTAGGTACAGCATAAATTCCATCCCAAAAATATCTTCCCATTGACATATCGGGATTCGAATCTGGGCCCATTGGATTACCAGTCCAGTGGCAAGACCACTCCACCATATCTCCCCTCTTAATACTAAAAAAGCGTACGGACCGGGTGGTGTTCCTCCTGTTGTACTCAAAAACTGTTTTTCCTTGCTGACTCCCTGCCTAGGCAAACTCTTTCGTCTCTGTCTTTCCTATAACATATTTCCTTCTTGCTGGAAGTTTGCTGTTATTCAACTTGTCCCAAAGAAGGGTGACAGCTCCTAGCCCTCCAACTATCGTTCAATTGCTCTCATTTCTTGCATCTCTAAATTTGTTTAACCTATTCTTAACTCAAAATTTCTTAAGCATTTATCTTCACATAATCTACTTTCAGATCGTCAGTACGGCTTCCGTAAGGGCTGCTCTACTAGGTATCTTCGTTATCTTACTAACACTTGGTCATCCTCCTTTCAAGAATTCGGTGAGACTTTTTCTATTGCGCTAGACATATCGAAAGCTTTCGGTAGTGTCTGGCACAAAGCTCTAATTTCCAAACTACCTTCCTTCAGTTTCTATCCCTCTATCTGTGCCTTTGTCTTTAATTTCCTTTCAGACCGCTCTATAGCTGCAGGTGTATCTTTTTCATCCAACGTTCTTGGAAAGATCATATTACTATTAATGCTAAATCAGCTTCCCCAAAAGTTAGGTGTGCTAAACCGTCTCTGTGGGTTCTTCACCCCAGCACAGCTTCTTGCTCTGTATCGGGGCACAGTAGTTTTTTTCGCATGTGTGGGGAGGCCCCACCCATACTGCACTTCTCGAACAAGCTGAATCAAAAGCATTTCACCTTATCAACTCACCTTCTCGTACTAGTTCCCTACAATCTCTTTCTACACGCTACAATGTTGCATCTCTTTCACTCTGTTATCGCTATTACAACACTCAGTGTTCTTTAGAGCTCTCTCAGTGTATACCCCCTCCCTTGCGGCGAGTGCAAGGCACCTGCCTATCAACACTGTCCCACATCTATTCTGTCCAGTTCTCCAACCCAAGAATTGGCAAATTTTCTCAGTCTTTCTTCTACTCAACAAATGAAGTCTGGAACTCTCTCCCTCAATCAATCTTTCCTTCATTCTATGACTTACACAGCTTTAAACTGTGTGTGTCCAGTCATTTTGACTCCAACATCCCTTGAAATTTGCTCTATCACTCTTTTCGCTTTGGGGGAGACCCTCGTTACAGGCAACCTGCCTTTTGTCTCCTCCATACACATATACAAAACAATTGTCTTGTGGTAGTGCAATTAGCGCCTAAAAATGACCGGTAGTGATAATAAGTTTCCAAGAAACTTAAGCAAGCAGCCCACACTACCCATTGGGTTCTCAAAGTTTGTTAGTGGAATATACCATCTTGACATGTTCATCTTCCTCTGTGCTAATCCGTCTTGTATTTGTTTATATGTATGAAGGAGACAAAAGGCAGGCTGCCTTTCAGGATCATTGCAAATCAAATCCCTTGCTCCTGTCTTCTGAGTGCTTGTCTGTGTGCATGACTCTAGGTGTACATGTGTGTTCACCTTGAAGTTGTCTTAGGTGCTCCCAGTGTGACAGCTATTAATGAGAGTTTGAGGAGTATCCTATAGTAGACAGCCTCCCGTTACTATTACTGCTTATTATACTCCGACTGTACCCTTGCAGGCATTCCTATTTGTGTGTATTCATGTATATTGTTGTCCCTTGATTAATTATGAATTCAGTAAGGAGACACTCAGATTTTATCTATTAGCGGTTAAGATAATCAAGATACTAGAAGCTTACTTACTTGAACTTCTTGTCCGAGATTTCTTGAATCATCATCACGTTGAGTTTATCAATGAGCTTAACGTTGGCTTCTATTATAGTTGCATAATAATCATCTGATCCTGAGGAGTTTACGGACTTTAACTCCTGTAGTTGTCCATACACTGAGGCTATGACTATCTCACTGCTCTTGGACTGACCGGATCAAGTGTCAGGATTGCCCCATATGTTAGGTCCAGTATCGGAGGAGCAGCGGAATTGCTGGGATAATAGCAAATGAATGGGAGGTGCAGGGTGAAGGCTCAAGACGAGTGTATCTTGTTGTTGTTGTTGTTGTTCCCCAAGCTGCCTGGCCGAACAGCCCCAAGGCCCCGAGCAAGGCCAAGGCCATAACCGAGCGCCCCCACAGAACCCTCCCCGCCGACCACAATAAAGCCTGGGTGACCAAAGCCACTCCATGGCGGGGAGCTTGAGGAGGGTGCGGAAACGCCCGGGAAACCAAAGCCCCACCCAGGGCCCTGTGACCCTCAGCAATTATGAAGAGAAAGTTGAGGGGCAAGGGAAAAATGTGACGCTTTGGCTTCCAATCTTGGTAGATTGGGAGGTCAATCCACGTTAGAGACGCCGTCACTTGAGATCTAGAAAATATATAAGTAAAAGGAACAGTTAGAGTAAGCTATGGGTATGGCAGAGATTGCTCAGTTCTCACTCTGATAGACCAGCCCATCACCACATGACTAGAACCCAATCCTCTCAGCATCAGCTAGGAAAGGCCCTAGAAAGCCGCCTTTGGCGGCGGGATAGCTCCCCTATTTCAACCCATTTCGGGGTTGGGCACCCGCCAAGTGTATCTTGTTCTCCCATCTGGTATCACGTTGCTTTTGTGGAGTTCTTAACTGAATAATCGGTCATGTGTTGTTCGTCAGTCTTTTCCCTTTGATCCCGAATCCGGGTTTTCCCGGGCAGATAAGATGGTAGGTTGTGTGGCTCGGGATGACCAATCACTTGCCTTGCTTTCCTCCTTCTGCCGCCAGGTCTTGTGCCATGGCTTGGTGCAAGCGGTGTAGTCGTGGGCGGCCGTTTATCCGGGAAGATGCATGAGTTTCCAATCTCAGGGACATAAGGGGGACGGCTCTTGGACAACGGAGACTTCTAACCAGGGTGAAGCGGGCCAGGACCAAGCCGAGGGGGTGGGGAACTCAGTCAACGATGAAGGGGATGAGGACCAGGATATCTGTGTCTAAGACACCTGGTTTGACGAAGGTGTGGGAGGTGAGTCGTACACGTGGCTTGTCAATGGCAGCTATCTGATACTCACCGCCAGGAGTGTCGGGGGTGCTGATCGTATAACTGAGGGGTGTTGGGGTGTCGTGTAATTGTCTAGATTCTGGTCAATAATCACTTGAATATAAACTATTTGTTTTCTGTATTATTTGTTTGTATAAATATTTGATTTTATGGGCTACTAACCCATCAGGATTATCAAGCCAGGAAAAGTCAGGAAGAAAGACATGACGGGTGACTTATTCGAGAACTTTGGTCGTTGATTTTAACTTATTTAAAAACATAAAATATATTTGGTATGACTGCACCTCTGCTGCTACAACGTTTTCAGACTAATTAATTTAAAAAAACATATTTTTCTAATGTGTTTATCAGTTAAACCTTTCAGTATACCATGGTGCATTATTTCAATGTATATGGAACTAGTTAAACAATTGTATTTAGCTTAGGGAGAAGCTGTGGAAGTTAGAGGGTTAATTTCGAAAATGTGTACTCCTTTGATCGGTAGAAATCTTCCAAAATAAAATATAATAATCCAATAATAGACAGAAGACACTGGAAGAGTCACGGTAAGCTGAATGAGTACATTATTGCTGATAGTTAATCTATGTTTATAGTATTATGATATTTGTGTTTATTTTCCTGTTACATTAAATTTGCGAGCCCGCCACCCAAACAGCCATAAAGCTAATGATAGCTACTAATGGCACACCGATCACTCGCAACACTTGTTTGTAATGAGGGTATTAATCACACCCTCTCTGATTACTCGCTGCGGGATTTATAGGGTTTCATAATATTTATTGGAGTACATGTAGTCAAAAGAAATTTGGGGCCACAATGTTTATTGTTTATATATACTGTATATATATTTTGTTTTCTTTGTGCTCCATTATTTCATATTAATGTGTTGCGGTTTTTGTTGTTGTGTGATTCAACCTATAGCAAATAGTGGGAACTCCCGCTCATTAACTGTAATTTCCCTTACTATGTAATCACCGATTCAGCAAGTCTGCTTAAGGGGAGATTTGTATTTATTTATTCATGTATTTATATATTAATGTTATTTAGTTTCTTTCCAAGGACTCCATCAAGTTTATTAAAGTACCCCAAGACCCCCCTTCGAAATATACTTGTACATTTTTCTGTAGAAAAATGTTCTGGCCTTCATTGTTCTGGTTTTTCCTAAATTACAGGCTCGCTTTCGCTCGCCAGGAAAATATGGACACCTATATGGTACACAAGGTCTTGAAATCGCCAAACTAATGGAGCAAACGTCTAAACATAAGGGAGAAGGGGTCCAGAACAAAAATAAAACCTTCCTTAATGAGCTTACCTTGATTAATTACATTAATTAGGCTTGCTGAGATCTGTCGTCAGCCTATTGTGGTGATGGAAATTCGATGATATTCCATCTTTTTGAGACTATGATACTTCGGCTATCGGTTGTTGAGATATCCCTTACACATCAGTATACTGGTATAAAGCTAGTATTATTTCCCAATGGTAGGCGCATTAAGACGTTTGGCCACATGTTGAGAGAGCGATATGAACAGGATGGATTTGAGAGAGGGAACCACACTGTTTACAATATTTTGTTGTTTTATGGTCACAGGACAGGCAGTACAATTGTCAGCATAATGCGGTAATTGTAATGGGCATAACTATAGTTAACCCTCAAAGTTGCTAGATAGATAGAAACAAAAAATCCGGTCTCATTGTCGTAAACCTTAGGTAAAATACAGCTAAAACACGTCCTTTTGAGGGAAAAAAATATCGATAATGTTAATTTACGACCATCTACTGATATTGTTATGGATTTTTCTTTTATAGTAATACCGATATACTAAGCAGTTGAGGTCGACGTTAAGTTATACCCCTTTCCCACTGATACGATTTCATGCGATTATCGTCGCAGAGGACATAGTCTTGTCCATTTGCAACGAATTTGTGCGACGTCAACGATTTTGACCGTTAAAAACCGTTGACAAGTGTACACACGGCGACGATGTCGCCGATGGATATGACGTAAACGGAGACATTATGCGACGTCATCGGCAAATTGAGCGATGGTTCGCCGATGACCTCGACGAGAACTGTCACATTTGAATAAAATATTGCGAAATAATGCGAAGGATGAACGAATCCTCGGCGTATGTTCTGCGACGTCTTCGGCGAATTAAGCGATGGTTCGGCGGATACCTCGGCGAGATTATCCGAAAACTTTTTGCATATATTTCATGGCACAAACATAAGAACATTAGAAAATGGGAGTCTGCAGAAAGCCGATCGGCCCACACAAGGCAGATCCCTGTCACACCCAACCCAAATTACAAGGTCTAATTATAGACCCAACTCACTAATGCCTTGAGGACTGACCTCACCAAAACGGTCAGAGATCAACACAAGATTACGGGGTCTGCAGAGCGCCGATTGGCCCACACCAAGCAGATCCCCCCTCATGCCCAACCCATCTCGTCGAAAATGTACAAATATATCTTGAAGGTGGGTCTAGAGTTTTTTGTAAGTTTGATGGAGGTCTAGTGAGGAAACTAAGAAATAAAGGAATGAATGACCAAACAAACGGTCCGTTTCCCCTTAAGGGGGGATGGGCGTAATATTTGGTCATTTATATATTTGTTTATGATTTATTTAGTTTCATCCCTAGACCTCCATCAAGCATATAAAGCACCCCCCAACACCCTCCTTCAAGATCAATTTGTACATTTTTCGATAGAAAAATTTCCTGGCCGAAGGCCGGTTCCTCAAAAAGTACAGGCTCGCTTTCGCTAGCCAGGAAAAACACGACGCCTAAATGACACGAAAATTCTCAATATTGACAACGAAATGGGGTGAAATGTCTTAAAATCGCCAAACTAATGGGCCGAACGTCATAAAATATGAAAACTAATGGGGTTAACCATGAGGAAGAAAGGGGACCAGAAAAACGACCCATCTCCCCTTAATTCAGAGATTGGCAATGTCCTTGCCGTATGTTTACGTTACGGCTTAAATTGAGCCCACCTCGTTTTTTTTGTTTTCTCTTTCTCTCCCTCTCTCTTTGCCTTGTATCCGTTCGGCCCCATTCAGCCTACTGTTTTAAGAAGTTTACCCCCATCCAGGTTTCAATATTTTCCTGGTGAGCGGTAGCGTCGAGCCAACATATATATATTTTTGTTTTGAGAGCTAGCTAAATTTGTACATTTTTCGATAGAATAATGTCTCCGGCAAAGCCGGATTTCTCCATACAATGCTGGTTAGCTATCGCTCGCCAGGAAGATATCGACACCTGGATGGGGATAAACGTCTTAAAACAGTTGGCTGAATGGGGCCGAATGGATACAAGCCAGAGAAAGCGAGAAAAGGAGAGAAAGAGAAAACAAAAACAGGTGAACCCCCTTACCAGAGGTGCATAGAAAAAAGGGTTGACAGGTTCACTTTAGGCCTAATCCTTTATTTTTACCCACCTCGCCGAAGGTGCTCTTTGTCCTCGGCGAGGTGTCTTCGGAGCATTCATCTACATCACACAGCCCTTGCACGCCTCTGCAAAGTATACCCCTGGCGGGAATACTCTCGGCGACGCTTTTTTTTCGTGCGACACCCTCGTCGATGTCTCGCCGATGTCGCCGAGGATCTCCGAGGGCCTCGCCGATCCCTCGGCAATGTTCGACGGACGATGCTTGCGAGGGTTCGGACCCCTCGCAAGTCGTCGTCCCAAATTTTGAACAATCCGAACATTTGCGATGACCCTCGAGGGCCCTTGCGAGGCCTTTACGAGTCAAACAATTATCATGCGAGGGTTCAAGATTTTGTTGCGACATGTCACGAATGTGCCCATTTCTTGGTGTCTGCGATGAAAATCGTATGAAATCGCATCAGTGGGAAAGGGGCATAAATAATGAACCCCATACCTTAATGTTTCACCCTCAGGACGTGTAGGCTTTTCAGTAGCCTGTATCTCTTGCGAGCAACGGAGATTATATAAGGTAACTTTGAAATCTGGTTCGAAATCAGTGGCGGCATTTTATTTATATATGTCACAATTTTCTTAAGTGTTGCAATACCATTCTTCCAGTGTTTTCGAATAAGGCCGTACATCCCTAGTGGCCTACTGCTAATTGGCAACTGTTTGTGTGAGGAGGGGTGAAGGTACATATTGTGGACGTATAAATCAAGTCGGTTCTTCCTCTGTCCAATTGCTCTTCTTTCCTACTTTACTCCAGCCATCTGGTCTGGAGTCGGTTATCCATAAAACACATTGTTTGTGGACTTGCACTTTCGTCTTCTTGATCCGTAGTTGAGTGCTCTAGCTACATCTCAGTACAACTGTTTTGTCTCAAAGCAGTTTCAGTGACTAGATACTGGATTAGTATGAGAATATCATAGATAAAGCCAATGGTCATACGAGGACCTATAGATATTACAAAAATAGTTTATTAGCATCTTTAATGCACTGTTAACTGTTTGCCTTTCACACGTTTGTAACATGACCAATGCATTAATGGTTCGTGTCTTTGTCCTCCTGAAATAGTATCCAGAGTGCCTAATATATTACATTTTAAAGCTTTAATGAATGAAAAGAAAACATCGTAAATGGCGATCGAATGCAAAGGAAAGGGCTACAGAACCAATTAAATAGGAAACTATTATATGTCAAATGTTCACATAAAGTTAAAATAGAAAATTTATTCATGCCACATAAGCCTAATCAAAAGATGCTTGGATTGGGGTAAAATTATTATGTGGTTCTAAAAAGAAGAGGTCATTATTAGACCCGCCAAACATTCTAAAATACGCAAATAACTTGAGCTCTTTTTTATGCTAGGTTTGATGTCCATGCCATTAAGGGGAGATGGGCCGGTTTTCTGGACCACTTTCTCCCTCATGTTAAGCCTCATTAGTTTTCAGATTTTAAGATGTTTTCCCCATTAGTTTGTCGATTTTAAGACCTTTCGCCCCATTTCGTCGTCAATATTTAGACCTTTCGTGCTATTTAGGTGTCGATTTTTCCCTGGCGAACGATTGTGAGCCTGTAATGTTAGAAAAACCGGCCTTCGGCCGGGAAATTTTTCTACCGAAAAATGTACAAAATTAATCTACAAGGGGGATCTAATGGATGTTTTGTTTTTAATTTGATGGAGGTCTAGGGAGGAAAGTAGAAACATAATGAATAGCCTACATGCAAAAATCGGCCAAAAAGTGAACCATCCCCCTTAATGTAGAATGTGAGAATATATTGTCAATTGTTAAGAGTATCAATGTGGAATGAGAACTTATATCACATGAAGATACATTGAACTTATATCACATGAAGATACATTGAACTTTCTGAAACGTATGTAATGTGGAAATACGAGTGGGCCAGATAACATTGGTTCTAAACTACTAACACCCTGTGCAGAACAAATGGGTGGCCTACTTTGTAAACTTTTCCAAGCTTAAGGGGAGATGGGCTGGTTTTTTGGTCTATTAATTAATGTATTCATATATTTTTTAGTTTTCTCGCTAGACCTCCATCGAGCTTAGACAAATAACCCCTAGATCCCCCTTCAAGATAAATTTGTAAATTTTTCGGTAGAAAAATGTCCCGGCCGAAGGCCGGCTCTTCTTACAATTACAGGATCGCTATCGCTCGCCAGCAAAAATCGACACCTAAATAGCACAAAAGATCTAAAAATTGACAACGAAATGGGGCAAAATGTGTTAAAATCGCCAAACTAGTGAGCCGAACGTCTTAACATCTCAAAACTAATGGTGCTAAACACGAGGGAAAACAGGGACCAGAAAACCGGCCCATGTCCCCTTAACGTGATCAGAGTACAGTACCGGATATCAGAGTACAGTACCGGATATCAGAGTACAGTACCGGATATCAGAGTACAGTACCGGATATCAGAGTACAGTACCGGATATCAGAGTACAGTACCGGATATCAGAGTACAGTACCGGATATCAGAGTACAGTACCGGATATCGGAGTACAGTACCGGATATCAGAGTACAGTACCGGATATCAGAGTACAGTACCGGATATCAGAGTACAGTACCGGATATCAGAGTACAGTACCGGATATCAGAGTACAGTACCGGATATCAGAGTACAGTACCGGATATCAGAGTACAGTACCGGATATCAGAGTACAGTACCGGATATCAGAGTACAGTACCGGATATCAGAGTACAGTACCGGATATCAGAGTACAGTACCGGATATCAGAGTACAGTACCGGATATCAGAGTACAGTACCGGATATCAGAGTACAGTACCGGATATCAGAGTACAGTACCGGATATCAGAGTACAGTACCGGATATCAGAGTACAGTACCGGATATCAGAGTACAGTACCGGATATCAGAGTACAGTACCGGATATCAGAGTACAGTACCGGATTTGAGGGAACTTATATCTTCAAGCTGCCAGACAACAATTGCTCGTACAAATTGACGGAAAAATCGCTAGTGTGATACCGGCTTAACTAGCCAAAAGAGTTAATTAGCGATCTTCAACCTGTAACGGCATTAAGTGGGGATGGGCCGGTTTTCTGGACCACCTTCTGCCTCATGTTTAGCCCAATTAGTTTTCAGATGTTGAGATGTTTGCCCCATTAGTTAGTCGATTTTAAGACCTTTCGCCCTATTTCCTCGTCAATATTTAGACCTTTTGTGCTATTTAAATGTCGATTTGTTTCCCTGGCGAACAATGGTGAGCCTGTAATGTTGGAATGTTGGAATGTTGGCTTTCGGCAGGGACATTTTTCTACCGAAATATGTACACATTAATCTAGAAGGGGGATCTAATGGATGTGTGTTTTTTTTTTTTTTTTTTTTTTTTTATGGAGGTTTAGGGAGGAAACTAGAAAAAATATGAATACATGCAAAAATAGCCCAAAAAGTGAACCATCACACCTTAACTTAAATTATAATGAAATGTTTGGAGCTCATTGTGAAGAAATAACTTTGTGTAAACATAGATCCTTTTAGGGACCAATTGCAGCTTACTTATTGTCAAGGCAGGAGTGTTCAGGATGCTGGGTTACCGTTACTTCACCAAATTTGTGAACATTTAGAAACACGAAAGGCACAGGGTAGAATTAGAATTATAGACTTTAGCAGCCATTTCAATACAATTCAGCCTTATGTCTTACTTAGCAAATTATCAGCAATTAATATAAATAGTAATCTAATTATGTGGATCTATGGTCATTTTTCGTAGAGACTACAATAAACTAAGATAAGAAAATGTTAAATCTGATACTGTCTTCACTAACACTGGGGCTCCTCAAGGGAGTGTTTTTGTGCCGTTGTTTTTTACCCTATTCATAAATAATTGTAACTACCCTAGCTGGCCCATAGTAAAATATGCGGATACCAACATTGTCGGTCAAATTAGTAATGATAAGTCAAATGAGTTTGTGGATCAAGTCAATAACTTCGAATCTTGGTGCAGATATATTTTATTAATCTTCAATGTAAAGAACACAAAAGAAACGGTAATAGGTTTTAGAGTACAACAAATGTGCCTCACCGATTTGTAATAGCTAATAAACAAGTTGAAAGAGTTAACAAATATAAGTACCTACTGTTGGTATAATCATTGGTGAAATATTTACGGAATCTCCAAATACACAACAGGTGTACACAAAATGTCAACAAAAATATCCAATGTCTAAGAGTATGAGAAACGTTTAAGTAGATAAGGCAATATTAATAAGTCCTAGTCGAATCTATCTTGTGTTTCTCACTTTCAAAATGGTATGAAACATTAACATGCAAAGACAAGATTAAATACAAAAAAAAAGGATGAGATAATGTGTGTTTGTGTGTGTGTTTGTGTGTGTGTGTGTGTGTGTGCAGATCCGGATAGGTGACATATAGAAAGGGTAGGAAGAGGTAACGGCACCTGTTTCTACCTCTTGGGGCAGGAGGGGTAGGGTGTAACCCCTAGCCAGGGATTTTCACTTCTGGGTGGACACACATGGGTGGAGATAGGTGTCTGGTATTGTGATTTGTGAATAATGTAAGTAGTATTTTTAATGAACAATTTGTAGTTTTAGCATACAGATGAGCTTAATGCTAAAGGGATTATCATGTTGATTTTTCTGTATTCAATTTGGCAATTAAGTTATCTTTTCTTATTTTATGATACATATTTTGTAAGTTTGACTAGTCTTATATGCTAGGCTGAGATGACTATTCACATCCTAGCTCGAATAGTGACTTTTATAATCCTTTTAATCCCAGTGAGTGATTTCTATAGACATTTATGTTCACACTACATTCTTGAACATATCACACCCGGGGCTGTTCGGCCAGGCAGTCTAGGGAACGACTACTACAGGCCACACTGATTCATCTTACATGTCAGTAAATACCTGGTGTTTGATCATGACCCCTGAGACACTAAGCCCATTGGCTGGGTGTGAAGCTACTCAAATAAAATATTTCTGGTTGACCACTCCCATTTACAATCAGAAGGAATAGTACTACTATGTTATTCGCCAATCAGGAATCCATGCAGTTTACATTCATTTAGTGAATTCATATTCACAACAATAATGTACACATGTAAATTCTCGCCGAGTTTAATGTTTATACCAACAGAACCAACAAAGCTAATATTCCTGACTATACAGTATGTTCGTATTGTGAGGAATGGGGTGGCTGCCCAAAGGAGGGACGACTGATATATCCTTAATTCTAGTGTCGTGTAGCTGAAAGATAAGGGGGATGAATCATGGCGCTAGGGCTCGTAAAGATAGTAGACAGCAAGGAGAGCCTTCATTATAATGCACGGCCACAAGCAACACACACGAGAGAGAGAGAGAGAGAGAGAGAGAGAGAGAGAGAGAGAGAGAGAGAGAGAGAGAGAGAGAGAGAGAGAGAGAGAGAGAGAGAGAGAGAGAGAGAGAGAGAGAGAGAGAGAGAGAGAGAGAGAGAGAAAGAGAGAGAGAGCAAAGGGATAAAGGAAAACGAACAGCTCTGAGTACAGGGCCCTGATCGTAACGTTGCTACTGGTAACTAATTTATCTAACTAGTAAAGTGTAATGTGTACATTGATGTGTTTGTGTGTACTGTATATGTATGAGTATGTGGTGTATGTGTAGGCCCTATGAGAGAGAGAGAGAGTGAGAGAGATAGAGAGAGCACACAGATATGCGATCAGGACACGCAACCTTTTCACTTTTATGACAGAAAATGGATGGCAATTACAATAGGCTACCCTCCCAGAATAACAGAAAACTACCCATTAAGCAATTACACACGTATCAGCATCAATACTTACATCGTTTCCAAAGTAAATATACAACTTTACGGTTCGTAAAAGAACACTGTAAAACCTGTCTCTTGCCTGTTGCTGGGTACGGTCCCATGCCAACCCTACCTTCTGGTCAATAATATCATGTTATAAACTGGACCACAGCAACTTAATTATAATAATGTTGATAATACTTCTACTACAACCATACTACAACTACTACGACAACTAATAATGATACGACTACTACTATTACTACTACTACTACTATTACTACTAGTACTACTATTACTACTACTACTAATAATAATAATAATAATAATAACAATAATAATACTTATACAAATAAGTGTATACAGGGTGCCCCGAAATACACATGCCAAGCTTCAGGATATGAATATACAGATGATTCTAAGAATAAAATATTCCATAACAAAAATTATAAATATCAACCTTTTAAAAAGTATTGAAATTTTTATTTAATGCCCCCCCCCCCCCCCCCCCCCCGCATCGCTGTAATGGACTCTTCCACGTTAAATAGTCTCCAGCAGGTCCAAAGTGAGCTAATTGTCTAATCGTGTCTATAAACATTTTGCAACTAACAGAATTAAAATATCTTGATAATAACATGGTAAAAATATTCGCAGTTAGATGGGGGTCTGGTAAACTCTAGGGCAGCTAGACAGGCCTTATGGAGAATTACTTAAGAAAGTGCCATTTTCAACAGGCGATATTTCTGTAACCAGTAAAATTTGGAATTTTGCTTATGGAATATCTTATGCTTAGAATATTAAATTGTTCCTAACCTAATCTTGAAGCTTGGCACGTCTATTTCGGGACACCCTGTATATATTTACATGACTACTGTGCATTTTAGGTGGGCATAAGCAGGTAATCGTAAACAAGAAACTTTATTCACAATCCGTTCCCATACAAATTAATACTTCCTTGTTATAATTAATACTTCCTTGTTATAATTAATACTTCCTTGTTATAATTAATACTTCCTTGTTATAATTAATACTTCCTTGTTATAATTAATACTTCCTTGTTATAATTAATACTTCCTTGTTATAATTAATACTTCCTTGTTATAATTAATACTTCCTTGTTATAATTAATACTTCCTTGTTATAATTAATACTTCCTTGTTATAATTAATACTTCCTTGTTATAATTAATACTTCCTTGTTATAATTAATACTTCCTTGTTATAATTAATACTTCCTTGTTATAATTAATACTTCCTTGTTATAATTAATACTTCCTTGTTATAATTAATAACGTAGTATTCTATTTCCCTTAAAACCTTCCTAACTCTCGATTATTCAAAGATATAGGCCTGGGTAGAGGTCCAATGTTACTAACCTTTCGGCAAGCTTAAATGGGCAAGCAATTATTAATACAGTATATACCTGCGGTGACAGGTCAGTTGAACCAGTGCCACTTCAACCAGTGCCACTTTAACAGGTGCTAACTCAACCAGTGGCCACTTCAACCAGTGACCATTTCAACCAGTGACCATTTTAACCAGTAGGTTAGGTTAGGTTAGGTTACTGGTTAAAATGGTCACTGGTTGAAATGGTCACTGGTTGAAGTGGCCACTGGTTAAGTTAGCACTGGTTAAAGTGGCACTGGTTGAAGTGGCACTGGTTCAACTGACATGGAACCTATATCTGCATGGACAATAATAATACACCCAACTGAAACACAATGGCTCCCACATAATAGCCGAGCCCATGCACACAACAACAATATATACACAGCACTGGCCATGCTTCTCTTACAGTCTAGGAAATACACTGTAATATCTAATGACTAAATATAACAACTCCAAATAAAACCTGTCATCACAATTCAATAACTACTATGCATACGTTTTTATCTTGTCACAACCAATACGACCAGATGCTTACTACATACAAGCACATGCATCTATTGGTATTCCCAATTATAAATGAATGCTTTATAATATAATATAGCTATATTTAGAAGATTGTGTGCAGTTTTAGAAGGATCTGTGGTAATACAAAGGGTTAAGTGAAATTGTTGGAAGCCTGTTAGTTTCTAGAGGCCCTTTTGAAACTGAATAAAACCTTCTAATATTAGCTGGAATAACGTTAAAAGGACGGAACTGCACTGTACTGGTTAAGCTTCTTGTCTGTAATCTGGCTGTGGTCCAGCTGTGGTCCAGCATTCTCACACCTGGGACAATTTCTACTACGATGACTATTTGTTTTCGGACGATGGAGTTCATCTGAACCAGGTGGGAGCAGCACGGTTTGGGCGTCTTCTCAACGATGCGGTGAAGGATTTTCGGAGAAGAAATCGACTCAGCACAGGACAACCAGGAAGGAGGACCGAAGACAGCGAGGGCGGCAACCTGCGAAGGAATTAAATGCTAATCTGTCAAGAACCGCGAATTTGGATAAAGCTCCACCAACACGACCCAAATTCAAAACCGCCAGGGATAACGACCGAGGACCGATGTCAGCCATGAATGTAAATGTAGATCCGATCAGAACCAAAAATTTGATTAAAGAACGTTCTGTGAGTTCTAAAACCACAACTTTAAAGGTTTTCTATGCAAACGCTCGTAGCATACGCAATAAATTTTCAGATTTAGAGGAACTAGTGTTTACTGAAAATTATGATGTGATTGGTATAACAGAATCTTGGCTCAATACAGTAGATAGAGACTTTTTAGCAGAGTATTCACTTCCCGGTTATGTAATGTTTGAGAAAAGCCGAATAAATAAAAATGGAGGTGGCGTTTTATTTTATATCAAAGAAAGTCTTAACCCGACCCTCTTGTCAAAACCTCAAATTGTGAACGTCGACACATCTTTTGTGCTAATAAAGAATAATAAAGGTACAAAAATAATACTTGCATTAATATACAGACCTCCAGCTCAATCAGTGCAAACTGACCGAGAAATTTATGAACAAATTGCAGATGTAAGTAACTCACAAGATACCATAATTTTTGGCGACTTTAATTTACCTGTGACCAAGTGGAGCGATACTCTTACTTCACACTCCGGACATGACTTGTATACGAACTTGCAAGAGAGTTCGCTTTATCAATTTGTTCGAACGCCGACCCGTGGTAATAACGTTCTTGACATTGTACTTGCAACAAAAGAAGAATTAATAGAGAATTTGAATGTTGGTGATGAATTCAGTAACAGCGACCATCGTACGATAACTTTCACTTTAAACTTTACTAGTAACGAACCAAATAGTAGCATCGAAAAAGTCCCTAATTTCAAGAAAGCAAACTTTCATAAACTTAGAGCTATGTTTAAAGAAACTGATTGGAGCTTTTTAATTAACAATAACGACATAAATACATCTTGGAAGTCATTCGAAACCACTTACCTAAAAGCAGTGCAAGACTGCATACCATCGAAAATACGGCGTCCAGACCATAATAATAAGCCCAAATGGTGGAATACAGATATTTCAAACTGCCTGCTTGCTAAAAAATTTGCTAATGATAGATTAAAATCCTCACAAAATGACGAAGAACGGGTGAAATTTGTAGAGCTACGACGCAAAGCCAAAAAGTTAATTAGGCAAAGTAAAAAGACCCTAGAGTTACATATTGCGAAACAAAGTAAAACAAACCCGAAAGAATTCTATAGTTATATCAGAAAGAAAAAAGTAGTTACTTCAACTGTTGGACCGTTAGTCGATGAAAATGGAGAATACACCAAAGACGAAGTACAAATGAGTAATGCCCTCAACACCTTCTTTGCATCAGTTTTTACAACAGAAGACCTCAGTGATATCCCTACACCATCGCCGATTCAGATTGATAATTCAGATGTTCTAAGCAATATCACCGTTACAGAGAGAGAAGTATTGAATTGTTTAGATAAACTCAAGGTAAATAAAACGCCTGGACCTGATACAATCTCGCCTAGAGTTCTAAAGGAAGCTAAGGATGAGCTCTCCAAACCACTGACATTACTATTCAATAAATCCTTGCAGTCTGGAACTATGCCTGATCAGTGGAAGATAGCCAACGTAACACCGATATTCAAAAAAGGCAGCAAATCCCTACCCAGTAACTATCGTCCAATTAGCTTAACCTCAGTTGTATGTAAAATGCTAGAAACGGTCATAAGAGACAGACTCGTAAATCACTTAGAGGAAAATAACATACTTAAAGATACTCAACACGGCTTTCGTAAAAAACGTTCCTGTTTAACAAACCTCTTAGACTTCTTCCACGATATCCTCAACCTCTACGATGAGAGTAAAGCTGTAGATATTATATACTTTGATTTTCAAAAGGCCTTTGACAAAGTTCCCCACAAACGTTTACTGCTAAAACTAAAAGCGCATGGAATACAAGACGGTGTGTTGAAATGGATAGAAAATTGGCTCAGCGACAGAAAGCAAAGAGTAGTCATAAACGGTAAGGCATCTAAATGGACCAATGTAAGTAGCGGGGTACCCCAGGGATCGGTACTAGGACCAATTATCTTTCTAATTTACATCAACGACATAGATGAGGGTCTCACCTGTACAATCTCAAAATTTGCTGACGATACAAAAATTGCAAATAGCGTACTCTCAAAAGAACAAGTTGACGATATGCAACACAATCTAGATAAATTGTCACATTGGGCCCAAATTTGGCAAATGAGTTTCAATGCGGATAAATGTAAAGTACTACATATCGGATACCTAAATGAGAAAGCAAACTATTCGATGAATGGCACTCAGCTTAAGAATGTAAACAGAGAAACCGATCTGGGAGTAACAATATCGAGTAACCTAAAACCGAGTCAACAATGTTCAGAAGTTGTTAAGAAGGCAAACAAAATAATTGGCTTTATAGGCAGATCATTTGAGCATAAATCCAAAGACGTAATCCTAACCCTTTACAATTCCTTAGTCCGCCCTCTTCTGGAATACTGCGTTCAATGCTGGTGCCCTTATTACCAAAAAGACATAAACAAGCTAGAACGAGTTCAACGTAGAGTTACCAAAATGATACCTAGCCTAAAGAACAAACCATACGAAGAGCGTCTTAGAGAATTAAATCTATTTCCTTTAACCCAGCGCAGATTAAGAGGTGACTTAATTCAAGTGTTCAAAATCATCAAAGGCATCGACAATATGAACTGTAGTAAGTACTTCACTATCGACCAATCTAATTACACGCGGGGAAACGGTTGCAAAATTATTGGTAAATCTTTTAACTCGCACGAATCTAAGAATATCTTCTTCAATCGAGTTGCCAACTTGTGGAATGGGCTTCCCCGAGACGTTATAGACTGCAGTACCGTTGATTCATTTAAATTCCGCCTAGACAAATATCTCGCATCAAACCCGCGACTGACTGCGTTTGTAAATGAATAACTTTATTTTATCCTCCCCTCAGTTACTAACCCATATGTCCCCTACTAACTTCCTAGTCCTGCCACGTTAGTGGCAGGGCAGTAGTTCCCTTTCCAATGTTCCCTTACCCACTCTAAACCACTGTTTGGACACTTGATCCTCAGTGTTTTGGAGGACAAGCAGCCAAGAAGGGTCACTAGATCTGTTGTTGCTTGATTTCCTTTGTACTCCTTTGTACTCCTCCTTACGTTGGTCCGGCAGCTCATTGACAGGATATATACTGTTAAGCTCCTTCTCGGTGTATTCTGCAGTATCTTCACCCCTTCCTTATGCAATGTTACAGAAAAAGCATAACATCACAGGTTTTGGTGGTCACCGCCTTCTGTACTGCACCCCTAGGCTCGACTATTTATGTTGTCATCTCGTACACACTTTACTGCATTGGAGTATTGGCACTGGGGAAGAGCCAACCATTCCTTTCCTAGAGTTGTTCTCTGGCTTGGCCCTGGTGGCCGAATGTGATCGTAGATGCAGATGAGGGAGGGATAGACAAGTCAGGGAGGTGAGAGGTCTCTAAGAATTAGAGAGAATTAAGGAGGAAATGAAGAGCAATGTAGAGAACAGTGAAAGGTGAAAGGCCGTCCTCCTTGCTATTTGTCTTTAAACTTCCTCAGGTCAAGCAGCAGTAGAGCATGGATGAGCAGAGTGCTGGTGGAAGTTGGTAGATGTGGTTATTATGGGGACGACTAAATTGAGCATCGGCTCCTGGGTCTTGAACCACAGTAGAGTCTCCCAGATGGTGAATTGACAGGATGGTAAAGCTGCTGGTCTGGGTGAAGGCAGGATTCGCGAGATGTTATAGCCCTCTGAAGTGAGGACAGCAGCCCCTGATGAAGGTGTGGTCTACTGGACGGTGTTGGATGGTGGTTATTAGGCGGACCAAATTCCAATTAATCGAGCATGGTCCCCCATTTCTTCAACCACAGTCGTGACCCCTAAATCAGCTTTCTCCCTCTCCCCTAGAGTTCACCGTCGCCTCCTCAGCCTCTCCTTATGGGTAAAGACGAGCATCCCTGGTAGTCGGCGGGAGCTCTGGTGTTGTAGGCGCGGTGGTGGTGGAGAGTCGAATATGAATTGGGCTAGTCGGCGCAAGATTTTAGACCCGGCACCCACTGTGGCACTGTGCTCTGATTGGCTGGCAGCTCCCAGGTGTTTTTAGGATACCAGTTTTCTTTTTTCCGTTCTTTATCCACATTGTTGACTGTGATTACACCATTCTCCCCATAATAACATCTTGGCAGGGCCGCTCTTGGCGAAGTTTCATAATTGAAAGTTACTTGTTACTAGAATATCTTGTATTGAAACTGGCCGAGCAAAAATTAGGCTTCAGAAGCACACCTAGGAATTCGTGAGGAGGATTTGCAGGATAGTGAGCAGCTGACCAATCAGCGTGCGTGCGGAAGTCGTGCAGTCACAGCTACCTGGGTGAGGCCGAAACAAAGGCAGCAATAGTTGATTAATTTGTCGGTGTCCCCCAAGGTGGGGCACCTTGGGGGACAGTTGAGCTGTTTTGTAATCATTAGGCTATCATAGTGAAGTTGGGTATATGTAGGCCTACATGCTTTTAGATAAATATCAAGTATTCGTTTATGGATGATATATCGTAGTCTTGTACATAATCTTTAACTGTCTTTATAACGTAATGGTAAGTGCACGGAATTTCGGTGTGAGTATCCTAGGTTTGAATCTTTGGAGTACCACATGTATTCATTAGTTTCATTGATTTCATTTATTAGGTTTATTTGAAAGTTAATTGTGGGTTGGTGATAATATGAATTTAATATATATATATATATATATATATATATATATATATATATATATATATATATATATATATATATATATATATATTATTAAATCAGTTCGTGTGTCTGTCTGTTTGTCTGTGCCACTGTCAACAAATCATCAATTTGTTGTGCAGCCATGTTTAACATCTCTGCCATTTATAAATATCAAGAATGTCTTTGACTGTGTAGTAATAGCATCATTGTTATACAGTTCTGAATTTCACATAGCTGACTAAAAACCAAAAAGGATTGTACAGACAGTATAATAAATAAGTAAAGTGTTTGTTGGGCGTAAGGAATAATACAAGTATAAATCTGTGTATGATAGAGTCAGGAATTTCAGGAATTGCTCGCTGTCTTGATCTTATCAATAGAAGATGTTCCATTATTCACAACCACGACTGTACAAGCTATATGAATTATGCTACTACAGAGTTCTCGCTGCATCTGTAGGCTACAGTATAATAAATAAATAATTATATTTTGAAGCAAAATGAATTGCTTAATACTATAATCATCATAGAGTATGATCGCAATACTTTTCATGACAGACAAACAGACTGCCATGTAATGTTCAAATCAATGATATACAGTACAGATACTGATAATATATAAAGTACATACATTTACAAACTATATGATAACTATAACATGCTTCATCAAATCGTACCCCTGATAACATCACTCCCACCCACGGTAAGATGGTGTCGATATGTCAACTCTAGCGAGCGATATTTACTCCTATTGATATTTGATCTATTTAGTCTATGTTATTTGTACTTCACCCACGTTCTCCAGTTGTAAAATGGTGTCAACATTTCAAAAATTATTACATAATCTTAAACCCACTCATTTTTGTTAATGTAGATAACAATCAATAGCTCCCTGGCAACATGCTTTAAAACTATGCAATTTTAAGCAACAATCACATTTCCTTGGCAGTTGCCATGTTTCCAAAAATAGCTTAATTGCTACTTCTACTGTCTTGCAAATGTCCAGTTACTGCACCTTGCTCTAGATACAGCAGACATTTCCATTGATATTGGCTGCACGCACCAGGGATCGTTTGACACTTCAACCAAACAATTTCTACCCTCCTTTTTACTCCAGCCGCGGATGAACGTAACCACAACTTGATTTTTCCAGTGATCCCTAATTACTGGCACACGTAAAGGAAAATATGGCTTCTGTCGGGTCAGGGGATTCGAAGCGAGTGTGCAGGACAGTCGGTGATGTAGCGATAAGGAGGACATGAGACTGCAATAAAGTGCTCGTGTTCTCTCCACCAGACCATGATTATTATTAGTCTGGGTCCCGCTATATTTGACCAAGCAACCAGGGCCCTCGCAACCCCCACCACCAGAGTACCAGACACTAACCATGAAACGATCTGACAGGGCACGAAAAAAACTCACATACCAAGAGGTGAGCAACTTTGGCCATTCCAGACAGTCCACAGCTAATGTAATACAGTATACTGTAATACAGTGCGGCAAGCATGAAGCCGGATTGTTCTGAAATACGACTGTTGTCATCAAACAAATTAATCAACCATATCATTGCAATAAAGTAGGAAAAATTCGTGTCTTAGGGAAGGAAAATAGAACAATCAACTTTCAAAGAGTCTGAAAATATAATGTTCTGAAATAAATATTTGTCTAATCATTGCATATTGTTCGACAAACCGTGGAAAATTAGACAATAAAGCCACGGTCCGGAAACATAATATAGCAAGACAAATCGAACAAATAAAGATGCAGAGAAAAACAAAGTAATGTTCAACACTAAAGATGATTAACATAACAATAATTTGATGAAAGTTTTCGCAAAGCGGAATGAAAACTACATACACATCCCTGCGACGTTGATCTTATTCACTCTCACAGTCAGTTGTGCTTATACTTCCTAATAAATAACATTACCCACACTTCCATTGTTGTGACCACCGATAGTTAAATCGCTACACAAAAATATACAGCAATCAAATTTGTATCTAAACTCGTCTCATTATAACATTCATCACTTGAGCCTTGTTTTCAGAAACCAAGGAAATTATAAACAATATCCCTGAGAGCAGAATCGGAAGGCGAGTGTAGAAATGTTCTCTCACTCACTCACACACACACACTCTCTCTCTCTCTCTCTTTCCGAGTGTGATCAGTTTATAGTGGAGTGCTTCATGGATCGATCCGGGGGCCAGTTTTGTTCCTTATCTATATAAATTACATTGATGAAGGACTAAATAACACTATCTCAAAGCTTGCCGATTATACACAGATAGGAAATTTAGTACTAACAGAAGAAGACAGAAATACGCTGCAATCTGATCTAAATTAAATAGGTAAGTGGTCAGAAAAATGGTAGATACCATTTAATTATTATGTTCCTTCCAACAACCAACCATACTCCTAAAATCGATTAATGAAATTTACAAACACATGTGGCAGTCCGTGGATTCGAACCCAGGATGCTCACACCGAAAATCAACACCTTATACATCGCAACCCCCCTGGGGGTTAGGGAATAGAATATGCCCCACGTGCTTTCTGCGTGTCGTAAGAGGCGACTAAAGAGGTTGGGTCGGTGGGCTTGCGACCCCCACCCGGAAAAAATATCTAAGCAAAGAAAAACGAACGAACAGCCTCGGATGCGGACGGAACCAACGTTGACGAACCACGACCGACTAAGGACATGCCTTCGGACATTCTGAGAATTGCTACGTGGAATGTTAGTGGCATGAATGATGGCACAAAAGAGAGAGAGGTTCTGGAAGTGTTAGTGAATGCCAGGCTGGATGTATGTGGAATGACAGAGACCAAATGGAAAGGTTCAGATGTGAGAGAGTGGGAGTGTGGAATGGGTGTGTGTGCTGGAGTGAGTGAAGGAACAGCGAGAGAAGGTGCATGTTTGTTTGTAAGTAGCAAATGGAAGGAATGTGTAAAAGAGTATGGGTCTGTGGGTTCAAGGATTGTGTGGGTGAGAATGAAAGTAGGAATACAAACGTGGGTGATTGTATGCGTGTATGCCCCGACAGAGGATATACTTGAAAGAAAGAAAGAGGAGTTCTGGATGAATGTGGAGGCGTGCCTGGAGAAGTTTGACAAGAACGAAAGAATATTTCTGATTGGGGATATGAATGGTAAGGTGGGTGATAGGAAAGTTGAGGGAGTGGTGGGAGGGTGGGGGGTACCATCAGAGGTGAATGGGAATGGTAGTGCACTTGTGGACGTATGTGTTGGGAGGAGGCTGTGGATAGCCAACACCTTCTTCCGACACAGAATGATCCACAGGTACACGTGGAAACGGATGTTGACGATGAAGGATAAGACAGTGGTGGAACGAAAGTCATTGATTGATTATGTATGTGTGGATGAACGAATGAAGAAATCTGTGATGGATGCTAGGGTGTATAGGGGTATTGGAGGGGGTCTGTCTGATCATTATGTAGTGGTAGCTAAGGTTAGGATACAAAAGAAGAGGGTGAGGAGAGCGGGAGGGAGGCGAGAGGAGGGTGGAATGGTGAGGAGGGTGGAGAGGTTGCAGGAGGAGGAAGTCAGGGAGGAGTACAAGAGAGCAGTGGAAAGACGACTAGGTGGGTTCGACCTGGAAGTTATGGAGGAAGTGGAGGAGATGAGCAAGGTGTTTAAGGATGAGATCTGTGCAGCATGTGAGGAGGTGTGTGGAGTGAGGAGAAGAGGGAGGGGAGTGAAAGGTACAGCATGGTGGACAGAAGAGGTAAGAATAGCTGTGGAAGAAAAGAAGAAAGCATATAGAGAGTGGTTGGGTAGTAGAGGGAATGAAGATTCCGAGAGACAGAAACGAGCGAGGTACGTGGAGAGTAAGAGGGTGGTGAAGAGAGTAGTGAAGGAAAGTAAGAGAAGAGTAGATGAGGAATTTGGAAGGAATCTGAGTGTAAAATGGAGGGAGAATAAGAAACTGTTCTGGAAAGAAGTCAAGAAAGTTAGGGAAGGTAGCAAGGGAAACAGTAAGGGTGTGAAAGATAAGAATGGGAGAATGCTAGCCGAGAAGCAAAAGAGAGTCGAAAGATGGAGGAAGTACTTCAGTGAGTTGCTAAATGAAAGGAATGAAGAGCCAGCAAACATAGCTGGATATGGTATGGGAGGGAGAAGAAGAGAAGTAGTGGAGGAGGAGGTGGGGATCAGGAGGTCAGAAGTGTGGGAAGCCATGAAAAGAGTGAAGTTGGGGAAAGCACCAGGAACAGATGGAGTGTGTGGGGAAATGTTGAGGTATGGTGGTGAGATAGTGATAGAATGGGTATGGAAAATGTGCAAACTAGCATGGGAGAAGGGGAGTGCACCCGATGACTGGAAGACTGGCCTAATAGTCCCCCTATATAAGGGCAAAGGGGAAAGAGGAGTGTGTGGTAACCACCGAGGAATATGTCTTCTAAGCGTAGTAGGGAAGGTATAGAGTAGGGTAGTGATTGAGAGAGTGAGAGTGAGAACGGAGAAATGGATAGGCGACGAGCAGGGAGGTTTTAGGAAGGGAAGAGGATGTGTAGATCAGATTTTTACCCTGAATTGTGTTGTGGAGAAGTATCTGGAGAAGAAACAAAAGGTGTATGTTGCCTTTATGGACTTGGAGAAGGCCTATGACAGAGTGGATAGAGAAGGTTTGTGGAAAGTACTTAGAATATACGGAGTAGAGGGCAAGTTGCTGAAAGCAGTGAAGAGCATGTATGAGGGTGCAAAGGCGGCAGTACGTGTGGAGAGTGAGCAGAGCGAGTTCTTTGACCTGAATGTTGGTTTGAAACAGGGGTGTGTGATGTCCCCGTGGTTGTTTACTGTATATATGGATGGAGTTATGAAAGAAATACTATCAAGAGCAGTGGATGTTGGTGTATCGCTGAAAAGGGAGGGAATTGAGTGGAAGCTACCTATACTGCTGTTTGCGGATGATACAGTTCTGATGAGTGATAATGAATGGGAGTTGCAGGGTCTGGTAAATGAGTTTGGAACAGTGTGCGAAAAACGGAATTTGAAGGTAAATACGGGGAAGAGCAAGGTTATGGTCTTCGAAAGGGGTGAAGTCACAGAGTGTGAGGTGAAGCTGAACGGTCAGGCTATGGAGATCGTCAACTCTTTTAAGTATCTGGGCAGTGTGTTGAGTAAAGATGGGACTATGGATGAAGAGGTGCGGGAGAGGGTACAACAGGGGAAGAGGGTTGTAGGAACGCTAAAAGCAGTAACAAGAAATAGGGTGGTCAGTATGGAAGTGAAGAAGTCCTTGCATGACAGTGTGGTAATCCCGATACTGACTTACGGAAGCGAAGCATGGACGTTGGTTGAGAGACTCAGACCAAGAGTGAGAGCAGTGGAAATGAATTACTTAAGGAGTGCGTGCGGAGTTACATGGAGGGATAGACAGACTAATGAGGAAGTAAGAAGGAGGTGTGGTGTGGAGGTAGATGTGCTGGAAAGTGTGAAAAGGAACAACTTGAGATGGTTCGGCCATATGGAACGTATGGAAAGCGAGAGAATGACTAAGAGGGTGTACGAGAGCGAGGTGGAGGGACAGAGGGGGAGAGGTAGACCGAATATGAGGTGGAAGGATGGAGTGAGGAACTACATGAACGAAGGCGGTGCTGGTTGCGGGGAGGGGCGTCGACTGACTGGGGACAGAGGTGCATGGGGGCGGTTCGTTCGTGGCCACCCCTTCGGGGATCACGGCGTCAGGCAATACATAGATAGATAGATACATCGCACCACGAAGACAGTTGTTGACAAATGTCAGGTCTTACAAATAGGTAATAAAAACAACAAATATTAATACAAGATGAAAGGCTAACCAATAAAGACAAGTGCATTGGTTACAGACCTTGCGGTTCTAATATCTGAAAAATAAAAAACCTCGGATCAATGTACAGCAGCTGCAAACAAAACCAATAGAGCATTGGGATTCATCAAAAGATATTTTCTTATAAATATTATAATATTATAGTACCATTGTTAGTAGCATTGAGGCTACATCTTGAATATGGCGTGCAATTTGGTCTCCTTATCTGAACAAGGACATAGGGAACATTGAGATAGCGCAGTAAGATTGTTCCTATGCCTACGAGAGATACATCTGTATATAAGCAGAAGGTTTTAGTGTAATTGGAGAACGCCACCACTGAAGCAGATGTGAGTGCCTCCTTCAAGTGTTGAAAGGTACCACACAAACGGCTCCCTTTTCTGGGTTAATTCGTGTAAGGGCTTTCCAATGGTCGTGAAACCTTTAACAAAATCTCTAATAATACAAAGCTAATAATAAGAAAGAGGGTATTCCTCTGACATCGGTGGGTGGTTTGACTTCACTGATGTCTCGCAATTTCTCAGGATTAGGAGAAATCCCTTCTTTGGGTATGGCATGACCTAAGTGTGCAATGGAGGGCTGGGCAATGATACATTTGGACGGTTATAATTTGAACACTGCTTCTCGTATATGCAGGAAGACTTGGGCTAAATGATTTAGGTGTTATGGCCAGAACAAGGCAAAAATGAGAGTCGTCCAGGTAGTCCAGACACATCTCCCAGGTGAGGCCTTGCAACACGGATTCCATTTAAGAGAGAATGTCGCGGGGCCATTGCAAAAGTCATAGGGTAAGACATTAAACTTAAAATGCTTTGCCGCTACTGGTGGAGAAGGCTGTGTTCCCCTTGTGGGCCTCACGGACCGGAACTTGTCATTCAATGGTGCCATGTAGGGAATCAAGTGAATCATCGATATGAGGCAGTGGAGTGGCATCGTTTAAACGGAGCTAGTCGATGTAGAATCTGGAGGGAGCCGATTTTTTTTACGAGTAAACCAGGGGATGACCATTAACTAATGGAGGGGGATATGATCTGTGCATCTAGCATTTCTTGCACTTAATTTTCTTCCTCGTTACGCTGCAACGGATAATTATGCCGAGCGGGTTGCTGGATAGGTGCGCTCTCGGTATGAATTAAATCTTCTAGAACGTTTGTATGCCCTATGTCATCAGTGGATTGAGTGAAAATATCTTGATATGACACTATCAATTGGTGGACCTTGGATTGTTGTTGGGGGGCGACATCATCAGGAATGGAGGGAATAAGCAATGTTGGTTCCACAGAAGGGTGGGGGGTGGGGGGTGAATGTATCTTCAAAATATTTTAGGTCCCCAATAATTAACCCTTTTGGAAAAGTTACGGGGTGTTCAGATATACTGTATTGGCAACTATGAGTGCATGGGCCCTTTCGGTAGAATAGCAGGTGAAAATAAACAAAGGGGTAGAATGTGTGACTTCGGTTAGATGAGAATATCATTGGTTCTTTAGTAGAGTTGGCAATGGGCACCCATGCTTGGTGGTGGAGGGCAATAGTGACAGTGGCTGATGTGCTAGTTGGGGCTATCAAAGGGCGGGGGGGGGGGGACTTGTTTTAGCCTATTTTCAACAGGCGGTGCTTGCAATATATTTGGGTCTCAAAATGCTGAGTCTATTACTATGAATGCATGGCTTAACGAGGCCTTGGAAGGGGTTGGCGCTACCACAGGATTTATTGTTGTAGATGAGTTTATTTTATACTAGCCCACTGGGCCAGGGCCCTCATAAGGCTAGTGTCTACCACAGGAGTGGCCTCTCCCTTTATGGTGAAGGGAGAGTTACTCATGCCTATCAGTTGTGTATTAAAGCCTGTAAGGTTGCCTAAGCAATGCTGATTTTTCAAGAAAAATGTAGTGTTTTAAACACGGCTGAGCGGCTCCGGTGTCTAATAGGAGGCGGACAGGAATTTAATTTAGGGCGAGTTGGGAATATACAGATGATTTGTGGAGACGGTGACTCGCCCCCACAACTTTGAACAGTTGCGGGGTTCTCTCTAAAAATCCATTACTGTGTCGATGTATTGACCAGCTGCAGGTGATGGCATGGCGTTGCTAAATTGATAATTTCTAGTGTTAGGCTAAGGTCGGTCGGAATTGAAGGAGGGCTCAGCCTATGCAATATGTTGAGTAGACTGGCTAGCATATCTGGGCTGATTGCCCCTACCTCTGTAACCTCGACCACGTTGATATACCCAGGTTGCTGAGGTTGATCGCGCTCGTACCCTTGGAATTGCTGTCGGGGTTGTTACTTTTGCATATCCTGGTGGGAGGGGGGGGGGGGGTATTACTGTTTATCTTTAATTTTTTAATTTTTTATTATTTTTAGCTAGCCATGTGACTACGGGACATCCCCCATAACAAGATTTGAACTAGAAATCTGCTTCCGTCATATTCTTTTGCGGGCGACTTTGATTCTGTGCATTTTTCGGCTTGGGGGTGTATTTAGTCTGAGATTTAGGCTGTGTGGGAACTCTGCTCATGGCACATACCTAGTCTTGCTGGAAGACGGCTAACAAATTGCGAATGAGTATTATATCCTCTTCCGAATTCTTAGGATCGTGAAATACGAAGTGTTGGCGGATGGGGTTAGGCAATGCCCAAATGAAAATTTCAAAGATGGTTTGATTAATCAATTCATCCATTGCTGTCGGGAAGGCTGCCTTTGTGAGCTTTCTTATTTCTGACATTCTTTCATCAAAATTACCGGAATAGGTTGCGGTGTTTAACTTGGCCAGTGAAGCAAGGGTTGGAGAGATTTTATTATGATTTATTTCAACTCAGTCCACGATAGATCATTTGAGATTTTACCGGATACGCTCAAGAATGTTTTGAACCCTATGTTCGCTACTAATACTTCTTTCTTTTTATTATACGAGGCTGAAAATTGGTTCTACCATCTCCGTGTATGTGGTGATACCCATAGTATCAACACTATATTCTGGATTTGAAATTTGCAGTTTTGCTGACATTTTTACTTTTTATTTATTTTACTATATTGCAATAAACCTTAAAGTGTCTTGGACTTCTTGTCACAGCTGCTACATTCTGAATCAAGACCAACCGCTGCCACGAATAAGATGCCACCCCTGAATATCGTTGTAGAGGGAGAGTGTATCCTAATTGAAATGGTTTAGCACTGGTTTAACCAGGGGAGCGCACCTATGGCCTGTGACAAACGTAGTTATATGCGAATGAATTACCCAATATTTTGACAGAATTTGTTGTATCTACCATATAAGGCATAATTTATTTTTTATGAGCACTTATTTTGTTAATATGATGAACATATGAACATTGTAGAGTGGTAAAATAAGTGGGGAACGCATTTGGGTGGTGAAAAACTAAAATATTCGCCGCCCAGTTGTATCCTCAGGCGGAAGGCGGCGAGAAATATATCCTTCCTCCTCGAGCTCTCTAGGTAGGCCTATACTGAGGCGAGCGGGGTGAAGTCCCAGAGTTATATAAGGTGTCTTATGCAACTCCCTTGTGCTACGTAACTGCGGGAGATGAATTTGCTCGAAAAATAACCAATAAATGATGAAAATAAAAGGAAAAATAGGTGATAATTGAGAAGGGGGGAAAAATGTGGGGAAGGAGAGGAAGGGAGGGGATGAGAAACATATTGATGAGTGGTAGGAAGTACTAGAGAGGAATTATCTCACCTAATGACATATTCTTTTGTTTTGAGAGCCCCTGGGGCATTTTTTTAGTTTTTTTTCATGATCTTGCTTCCATGAGGCCTATCGCATTCGCTATACATATACTTCCGTGAGTTCTATCGCACTTCTCGGATTAATTGACTGGGAGATAAGGCGATGAATAGAGTACACAGGCTATGGTATTCAACCCATGCTGTCCAGCGCCGATCCTAATCCGTGAGTAAAAAAGGTTAACACTAGTACCAGCAACGAATGTCACCTGTCACTAATACTGGAGCCTTGTTCTCTACTAATATCGAGCGGCAGCCGCTAACATGACTTGAAGGCAATACTGCTAGGTGTTGGTAACACTGCACGTGTCTCCCCTAGCCCCCAGAAGGCTACCAAGACTCAGACTCAGTAACCCCTCAGCTTTTGTGGTGTGAGGATGTTGTCTTGCTGTGGATGAGTAATTTTGGCCAGAATGACTGGTACTGAAAGGTACATACATTTCAAAATGCTCTGGTACAGTAGTCTATAGGTTAAGGTTATTATATAAACCTGTACATATATTAGTGAATACAAGAACATACATAAATCCCTGATGGAATTAAGAGGCAGTCTGTGGTACTTAGTAGATTGAGAATTATACACTTAATAAGAATGAATCAGCAATCATACAAAGTGAATAACATGGATACCAACATAGAATGTACTTACAATGTTCTATTCGAGAATACAAGTGACATTTGTTGATTTAATTTCTCAACCGGGTGTAGTAGCTATTAAAAAAATAAGAATGTGTTGTGGGGACACTTGTTAATGTCATACAATTTAACTTCTTTTATTACAAGAACGGGATCGTCCAGGAATCACAAAATTTAGTTGATGACAGCAAAGTTTTTGGATAGGTGTGTTACATTAACTATTCTTCTCAGGTCTATCAAGGTACTCTGAAAGACAGTCAGTGTAGTTAATGCGTCCGTCCAGGTGGGCAGGGCGATTGTCTCTTCTGGATCAAGGTTTCTCTCTATCGCTCCATCTCTGGGCTGCTTCGATTACTGGTATTGGTGAGGTGGTTGATTGACTCAGACTAGAAATTGGTAGAGCTACTCATACCCTTGCAGAGATATTCAGGAGTAACCCAAAAGATCTACTCGAATCGGGGTTGCTTTTAACTATAACCGCAAAGGGGTGGAGATGCTCAGGCCTACCTAGATGAGTTGCTCAAGACAGGGATTTCTTTTACCTTTAACCAAAAGTGGCGGATGCTCAGACCACCTTCATTAGTTGCTCAATACAGGGGTTGCTTTTACCTTTAACCAAAAAGGTGGAGATACTCACACCATTGGCTGAGATGCTCAGGCCCACCTGAATGAGTTGCTCAATACAGGGGTTGCTTATAACCGAAAGGGGTGAAGACCGCTCACACTGTTGGCCAAGATACTCCGGCCTACCTGAATCATTTGCTTAATAATGGGGTTGCAATTACTTTTAACCAAAAGGGGTGGATATGCTTACACCGTTGGTCGAGATACACAGGCCTAGCTGAATAAGTTACTCAAGACTGGGGTCAAGTGCCTCTTAACCAGAGGGGCGGAGTTTCCCACATCGTGGTCTAAGGAGTTCAGACCTACCTCACGGGATACCCAGAGATGGAGCTAATCACTAACAAGGTGAGCTGCAGTCTGAATCCTCTCCAAACAAGTCATAATTTTTTACCCTCCTCTTGCTTGATATTCTCCTCTGGGCAAGAAAGTCTGGCTCCCTCTCTCTAGGTACGTGGTCATTGTGCCGGTCTCATCCTGGAGTCCTTAGAAGCAGCGAGATGAAGGGGAGCGAAGTAGGTGGGTAAGCTGGGGGATTCCCGTGGGACATTGAGGGCGTGGCTTGGCCCGCCCAAACTGTTTGTTTTAGTTGAGGAGGGGGGAGTTGTTCATTGTTGATGGTTTGCTTTGACTGCGTTCCATAGACCCTGGTTTTTGGTGGGCAGACTACTTTATTGATGCTATCTTCTGGAATTGGCTGCCCAGATTCAGCATAACACTGTCTATCCTCCCCAACTTTAACTTTAGGTTTATCTAAATATTAATGTCGATATCAGGACAATGTTAATTTTAATATGAGACTGGACTGATTATTAGAAGTAATGCAAGAACACCAACTTAAGATTAGTTTGGTTTGGCCCTTTTAGCCCTTCCAGAGACATGAGAATTGAGAAGAAGAATTTTGACCTGGCATATATACAAATTATGACTATAAAGGAAGAACTCTGTCAATAAGCTTGATTTCACCCTTTCCCTGCGGGAGACGTTCCCGAACGTCATGGCAATTTACAGCAATCTACAGGATTTTAAAGCCTTTTAAAGCCTGTAAAATCGAGTGCAAGGGAGCGGGAGCACGACAGGCCACACTTCCTTCTCCCAGCCAGGCAGCTGTGGCACTGAGAGCTCTGAGTCAGAGTCTCGCGAGATATACACTGCTACCAAAGGCAAATGTAGCGAGAAATTAGCGAGAATTGCTAATTTTAGCGAATGTCTATGGTAGCGCTGCGGGTGAACCCTGTGAGCTACAAAGCTCGTTCTGGTATAATTTTGAAGCTATTTTTGTTTAGTTTTCAGCTGAATACATTTAATTTCATATATTCACCTGCCTAATCAATCAGGAGTGCCTGAATGAGCCCTAATATGGCAGAAATATGCCTGCAGCGTAAGTGTTAAATAGCTTCTCATGTTCCAACCTGCTATTTAGATTGTGTACATAGTGCAATATAACATGAACATACACAATGTAAAACTAGTAGTGACAAGGGTAAACTGCACTGATATAATATTATTAAGTATATTACAATGGGTGAGTAAATAAATATTATACAGCACTAAGTATGACAATTATACATAACAACCATACTTTGTTAACCCAGAGAGAGAGAGAGAGAGCACACAGAGTAGGAATACAATGTTACGATGGTGCGTAGGATAAGTGGTGAATGATTTACGAGGCGCTTTGCGAGGAAATGGTTGTGAGGAAATACCAGAGTGAGGTATAATGGAGAGAGGAGTAGCTAGGTCATGATTCAGAAAATGAAAGAGGTCCAATATACTTTTTCGGTCGATTAAAAACCATAAATAAACATCTTGAGAGCTTTAAATCTAGTCACATCTCCTCAGAAGGTGCAGGCTATCTGTTATGTGTTCCACGACTATAGGCTACACTCAATAGCTGTGTCGTAGTAAATCAAGGAAATAATTTGACTAGGGTAGAATAATGCGCAGAATGTGTGAGTGACATAGGCGAAGTTGTGCAGTGTGGCTATTAAGGGGACAATGTTATGTTTTGGGTATATTTATCAACTCTGCGAAGCAGAGTGGTATCGCGCACACAGATCCCGCCCGTATACTGTGCACCACCAGCCAGCCTGTCTGTCGTCGTCGTCGTCCGTCTGTCTGTCTGTCCGGAAACTCCTCCTAGACCGTTTGATGGATTTTCACCAAATTTCACAGGTATATTTATTTGGTCAATGCTAAGGTCAGTCAAACAGAAATATTCCATTTAACTTAAAGGTTAACGTCAAAGGTCAAGGTTAAAAATAAGGTCAATATTTCATATTTTTTAGTTCTTACTCAAATGTCTTAATTTTTACTATAAAAGTTACTGGTAACCTATATATCATATTGACCAAATTTTAGGTAAATATTCTTAAGGGTAAGATCAAAGGTCAAGGTCAAAGGTCAAAACAATTTTTTTCACTAGTATTTCTTATACTAACTGTTATATTCTCACTAGGCTTACCATGTATATTCGGAATACCTAGGGGAAGGTCATACAAGAAACTATACAATTCCATAATAAAGGTCAAGGTCACAGGTCAAGGTCAAATAAAAGGTCAATATGCTATTTTCTTTACTTTTCATGCAAACTTCACCAAATTTGGTGAGATAGTTGCACTTTAAATGAAAAGGAAAATAATACATTTGGACACATATTATAAAGGTCAAGATAAAGGTCAAAGGTCAAGGCCAACTATTCTATTAATATATATGAAACTAACTGATGGGTTTTAATGAAATTAGGCACGGTTATTTGATTTTCCGGGGCAATGTCAACAACATAAAAAAACACACTCTTACATAAAGGTCCAGGTCACAGGTCAAGGTCAAAGGTCAAATTTTACTATTTATTTTACTTTTTACTCAAATGTCTTCATTTTCACTATACAAGTTACTGGTAACCTATAAATCGTATTGACCAAACTTTAGGTAAATATTCTTAAGGGTAAGGTCAAAGGTCAAAACAAGTTTTTTCACTAGTATTTCTTATACCAACTGTTAAATTCTCACTAGGCTTACCATGTATATTCGGAATACCTAGGCGAAGGTCATACAAGAAACTATACAATTCCATAATAAATGTCAAGGTCACAGGTCAAGGTCAAATAAAAGGTCAATATGCTATTTTCTTTACTTTTCACGCAAACTTCACAAAATTTGGTGAGATAGTTGCACTTTAAATGAAAAGGAAATAATACATTTAGACACACATATCATAAAGGTCAAGATAAAGGTCAAATGTCAAGGTCAACTCTTCTATTAATATATATGAAAGTAAATGATGGGTTTTAATGAAATTAGGCATGCTTATTTGATTCTCCGGGGCAATGTCAATAAAAAAAAAAAAAAACACTCTTACATAAGGTCCAGGTCACAGGTCAAGGTCAAAGGTAAACTTTTACTATTTATTTTACTTTATAATCAAATGTCTTCAATTTCTCTATACAAGTTACTGGTAACCTTGATATCGTTTTGCCCACATTTTAGATACATATTCTAAAGGGTAAGTTCAAAGATCAAGGTCAAAGGTCAAAATAGTTTTTCTACTAGTATTTCTTATACTAAATGTTATATTTTCACTAGGCTTACCATGTTTATTCGGAATACCTAGGCCAAGGTCATGTAAGAAACTATACAATTCCATATGAAAGGTCAAGGTCACAGGTCAAGGTCAATAAAAGGTTAATATGCTATTTTCTTTACTTTCCATGCAAACTTAAAACAATTTGATGAGATAATTGCACTTTAAGTGAAAAGTAAAATAATAAATGTTGAGACATATAAAGGTCAAGATAATGGTCAAAGGTCAAGGTCAACTATTCTATTAATATATATGAAACTATCTAATGTTTTTTATGAAATGACACATGCTTATTTGATTTTCATGGGCAATGTCAATGCAAACAAAAATTTACTCTTACATAAAGGTCAAGGTCACAGTTCAAGGTCAAAGGTCAACTTTTATTATTTATTAAGAAAGATTACTCTAATTTTGGAAGACTGGCTGTGTTATGGCTTATTACTTAAATATTATTTATGTATCAAATTTCACATACATATTGTAATAGTTAAGATCAGAAGTCAAGGTCAAAACAAAAGTATTTGTCATTTTCCCTAAACTCCTCCTAGACTGTTTAATGTATTTTCACCAAGTTATACAGACAAATTCAATTGGTCAATGCGACGACCATCCAAATATATGTATTTTATTTTATGTCAAAGGTCAAGGTCACAGTAAGCCTATATGATCACTATTTGTAATAAATATTAAAAATGCTACAAAATAGTGTTACGTTGACCTTATTATAGATAAATATTTTAATAGTTAAAATTGAATGTGGTCATAAATGTAATTATATATATATATATATACTGTACATATATTATATACTCCCAGGCGGACATGAACCACCAACAGTCAGGACGAGTGTCTATGCTTTAATCCACTACACACAAGTATATATCCTCTATCACGCCGTAGTATAGTGGATTAAAGTATAGGCACTTGTTTTGACTGTTGGTGGTTCAAGTCCGGCTGTGAGTATAAAAACATTTAATATATAATTATATTATACAGTATATATATACATTGCATATAAACCGATTTCATCTAAGAGATTCAATACTACTTGCAGAATTCTAGGTCGCAGAGTTGCGTATGCATTTTTTTTTATTTTTTATTTTTTATTTTTTTGGTAATGCGAAAACTGCACACCTACTTTATTTATATATTCATGTATCTTTTAGTTTCCTCGCTAGACTTCCATCAAGCTTTAAATAAAAACTCCCTAGACCCTCTTTCAAGATAAATGTGTACATTTTTCGATATAATACTGTACCGGCCGAAGGCCGGTTTCTCTTTAAATTACAGGCTCGATATCGCTCGCCAGGAAAAAATCAACACCTATATGGTACGAAAAGTCTTGATGTCAATATATAAATGGGGCGAAAGGTTGTAAAATCAACAAACTAATGGGACGAAGGTCTTGAAATCTGAAAACTAAGGAGGTTAAACATGAGGAAGAAAGGGAACCAGAAAAACGACCCATCCCCCCTTAAGCAACTTGACCCTCCAGAATAACTAGATCAAGCAAACTTTTTACCATATTTCACATCCCTTATGACTCAAAAACTGTACATAATAATAATCGTACTATAATGTTAAAGAACATCCATCATTCATGTGAGCAATATTATCCCTATTGCATTACATTGATGATTATGAGGCTTACCATTGTGTATGCAATTAGTGTTATTTGATATATACAAGTCAAAATATTGGCAGATATCCTTCCTTTAATTTCGAACGTATTTTTCTCAGATTAAGAAGTTATGCTATACCGAGGCATCGGGTGAGGAGATTTGCTAGATCATACAAAACAAAATGGATGCGGTCGTCTAGGAGGTAAGAAGTTTCGAAAAATAATAAACACATCCGTTAATTGGTAAGTAAATGTGTTTTAGGCAGTGGAAACTGTTTATTAACCCCTTATATATCAGCGACGTGCTTCTAATGAAATTCTAGCAAAATTTAGATATTTTTTTCCAGCTTAAGAAGGATCTGTGGAAGAAAAAAGGGATAAAAGAGATAGTTCGAAGACTGTTAATTGCTTGAGGCATTTAATGTTTTGTAGCTGAGTAGAGGACATATATAACATAGCTGGGTATCAAGTCCTCATTTGTTATGGAATTTATACACAACAATGTAATATGTGACTGTATAAGGTACAAATCTGTCATGACAAATAAAATATTTGGAATTGAAAATTGAATTGAAAGAAATCAAAACAAATTTTAATTGAGGCCCTTTTCAAACTGAATAAAATCGTCAAATAGTTGCCAGACTATAATGAAAAGGATGTCACCGGTACTGAATGGGTTAAGGGATGAGTTTCATGCAGAGCTAGAGAAGATGGTATACTAGCCAGGGATGGGGGAGGGGGGCTCATTTGATATTATAATTAAATAGATGATTGAGTTCGGAAGGAGGATAGTCAGATACAGATCAAATGTGAAATTAAGAGGTGAGGGAAAGTAGGTCGAATACAAAAGTGATAGGGCTTTACTAAACGACTAGATGCATCAGAATAGGAAGTCAGAAAAGGCGAGGAAGAAGTGGGTTATTAGGCTAAATATGGTGTGGAAGGGGTGAAAGAAATAAGATAATATGGGCGACGAAGAAGGAGAGAATAATTATGTGGAAGGGAAGAAGAAAATGTGAAGGGCAAATATGAGTTAGTGGAATCACAAAGACAGTGTGGAACGAGTAGAAGGAAGACAAATAGTAAGAGGATGGAGAATGAGAAGTGGGAGAGCGTGATTGTATTATAGCGAGAGGGAAGATGTTTGGGTGTAAATGAGTGGGAGGCGGGTAGAGAATATAGGTGCTGACATGGGAGAGAGGATGGGAAGGTGGGAGCAAGGCCGTCTCTATATTCCTCTAGAATGTAGTAAAATAGAGACGGCCGTGGTGGGAGAGACTTAAGCTCCTGTCACACATTCACAAATTATGTCTCCGAACGCCTCAGACAAAATATTTGGAAGCTTTCGCGCGAATAGTGACTGAAAAAATGATGACTCGGCTGAACGTCAGTCTGCGAAATCGTCCGACAAAAATCCCTACTTTCTGCTACCGAAGCGAATGTCTCCGAATCAATGCGAATTGTCGGAAATAAGTTTCCGAAACGTCGATCAATATCCGAAAATGCAATGTTTACCCCTTGTTAATTGCAGGTGAATCCCACCTAACCTATATAAGGGTCTTTCGTGGTCTTAGGACTACCTTAAATTTGGTACCGTTTCAGGACTTCATTTGAGGTCATTTTACAAGAATTGATCTTTAAAACAAAGTTCTTCTCTGTCATAAATTTAATTGTGCTTAGTCTCAAACATGTATTTGTTTAGTTTAAATATTTACTTAAACGTAGAATGTGTTCATATTTAGTGTGTTCGTTGTAATTAATAGCACCAAATAAGCTTTACTTACTTTTTTTTCATTTCCATTGTGCTAGTTGGCAACATATTTGTATGACTATGGAATTGTTATAGTTATTTTAAAGATGTCTGAACATTAGCAAATGGCTCCTTGACGATTATGCATTTTTGTTTTGTAAACGTTTGTTTCAATTATCCCTTGTCAGTTATATCATTTGAAAAAGAAAACAAAAATATAGTTGCATGAACAATTGAACATCTTTAGTGTTAGTTTACTTTTCAGTTTTCTCCAATCATTCAACCCATAACCACATATATTTCAAAGAATATTGTAATCTCACAATCATTGTTGAATGTTCAATATGAAAATTCTTACGGTCATCTGTAGCGAATGCATTTATGATGAACATTTAAAGCCAAAAATGTTCTTTAATTTTCTTTAGTTTCTCTATTTACATTATACCATTTTCTGCGTTAAAAATACAACCTGTGTTATAATAATTGTATCTAAAATTCATGGTGGATACAATTAAAGGTTCATAGAGAATTGCACAATCTTTACTCTTTATATTCTTACTCACTATATACAAGTTCAGATTTCGCCTTAAAACATATAGTAATGATATTGGACATTTTTACAGATTAATTATTTTGCGACGTCGTGGGTGCTTGGCTGTGCAACACAGGAGTTGGTATGCCGCTGTCAGTAACAGCGGTGGTGGTGGCCAGCAACTGAAAGAGGCTCGGTGTTGATGACGATCTTGGTGGAAGGACCGTCCCTTGGTTCTGCGAGATACTGTGTGTGTGTGTGTGGGGGGGGGGGGGAGGGGGGGGGGGTGTTTGACTGGCGTTTGTGGGTGGACTGGCCGTTCCCACCACATCGGTTGATACGACACTGTTGTTGTTAATGCGGTTGCTTGCTGTGGAGGCTGGCAATGGTGGGAAAGACCAACCTCGGGCTCCTAGAACAGGTGTCACTGGGGCACGTAACCACCCTCCTCACGTGAAACGGGCATGTGTTCCCTTTATGGGGCAGTGTACCTGGTTAACCTTGCTGCCTCCCTCTTCTGCTGGTTCAGCACCTCCATCAGCTGGGTTGTCACCTTCAGCATTAATGTGAGAAAATTATCCTCGGTGAGGCAGGGGAAAAGTGGCCTCTGGAAATGAAGCCATCTTTTTACCTCCACCACAAGACCGACATTACTTGAAGAGGCGGCATTCCGCACCCGCATTCAGTATATTCTCTGACCTTCTTTTGATTTTGCCAACATGTTGGATGGGTTCGGAAACAAATTTCCGAATGGTTTTGATGTTTCGGCGACTGGTCAGAAACCACTCATGGCGTCAGGCTGTCATCCGGCTGTCTTTCGAGCAAAGCGATCCATCAAGTCGCATCTTGTCAGAAACCGTTTGGAGACCATTCGCCGAACGACAGTCAAATGCTGTCCAACACCATCGGTGACTGTTTTTGTCACGCGACAACTAACCCGACAAATTCCGACGGATTGAAACTGTTCAACGAACAGTCTCCAAACAGTTTCTGACAAGACACGACCACCGTTGAGTTTTCTGACGGTCGCGCCAATTTTTTAAATTTCCAAACCCATGCAACTAGTCGCGGGGAGCTTTCTTTTCCGCTGACCGTTTGGAAAATCCATCCGACTCTCAATGAAACCTAAACAATTGTCGCGCAAAAGCTAAAGAATTTTTTGTTGGAAGCGTTCGGCGACAAACATTGTGACTGTGAGACAGGTGGTTTAGAGTAATTATGTCATATGCTAAAAGGAAGGAGTATGAGAGGTTCTGGCTGAAGCCAAGCCAGGCCTCCAAGAACTGGCAGCAAGACCCACAGCCGACCATGGGGGAGAGCCCTACCACCGCCTATGTAATTATAAAGGTGTGTGTGTGAGGTGTAAGTGTATTATGATATGTGGTATCAATAGTTGCCGTGTTGGCCTATGCTTGATCCAATTTGTAGCAGCCTAAGCCTGTTGGCATGGTTATTGTACGCATGTAAAAATCTCGCTTCCGGAAGGATTATCGTCTTCGCCTTTCAGAACCTTCTGGAAGACTTATCGCGCTCCTTGGGTTAAGCAACCAATATATGCTCTGACTACAAATATGATTTGGCTATAGGCATACGTCAGCCAAACCTGGGAATGTTATACCAGAAACATCAAAATGCCCTAATACTTAATAAGTCAAGATTACACAAAGTAAACAAGAATTAGTGTGCGAAAATATGGCTCGATCGAATCTTCAAATAGGATTGTGTCATATAGTTACTATATTATGTGCCACTTACGCCCTCATATCAAGATACCGATCATGTAGCATGGCAATGTTACATTTTATTACTGTCGGGCAAAATTGTAATAGCCTGCTCTATGTATAACCTACACTGAGAACTAGACTCAATAAGCAGTTGTGACAACGCATTATTATATCATACCTACCCAACCAACTAAGCCTAGCCTATACCCTAGGCTCTCTTTTCTTGGTTTACATTAATCATAAAAGATTGTATTATTGTTCAGCCTAGTTAAATATGGATTAAGCCCCTTTCCAACATTCACGATTTCCATCGGCGATCCCACACAATTGCCCATAATCTTATGAAGTCGTATATAAATCGTGTATAATCTCATGACTCGCCGATGCATCTCGTGCGCCGCACAAAGTGTCGCATGAATCATGTCAAACTTTCGAAAGTTCAAAAGAACTCACGACTGGTTACGATGCTCACGATTCATTGTGTTGCCAAATATTTGCCGATGCATCGACAAATAGTCTTATGCATCGGCAATGGCCTCGCATGGCCTCGTATGAAAAAAAAGTTACGCCGATACAACCCGTCGTACGCCGATTTGCCGAGACATATGGACATATGATTAGTCGTCAAATCAATCGGCAAATAATCTGCAACATATAAGACAGGGTTTTCGCATGACTTGCAGAAAGTATACCATGGCCTGGTATGCTCAACACGAGGGTGCACGAGGGCTTCGGCGATATACACGATTGCGTGAGATTGCCATCGCCGATGCGTGCTTGAGACACAAATCGGTAATTTACACAAGAATATGGTGTTGGTGGTTGTGGTGGTGGTGATGGTGGTGGTTGTAGTGGTGCTGCATGGCCGTGGTGATGGTGTATAGCCGTGGTGGTAGTTGTGGTAGTCATGGTTCTTTTTTATGTATAATGTAGTTGTGGTTGGTAGTCGGTGGGGAGAGTGTGTGGTTATGGTGGTAGTTTGGTGGTGGTGGTTGTGGTAGTTTGGTGGAGGATGTGGTTGTAGTGTTTGTGGTAGTTTGATGGTTGTGGTGGCCGGGTAATGGTACTGGTTGTGGTAGTTTGGTGGTGGTTATGGTTGTAGTGTTTGTGGTAGTTTGGTGGTTGTGGTGGCTGGGTAGTGGTAGTGGTTATGGTAGTTTGGTGGTTGTTATGGTTGTAGTGTTTGTGGTAGTTTGGTAGTTGTGGTGGCTGGGTAGTGGTTATGGTAGTTTGGTGGTGGTTATGGTTGTAGTGTTTGTGGTAGTTTGGTGGTTGTGGTGGCTGGGTAGTGGTAGTGGTTGTGGTAGTGGTTGTGGTAGTTTGGTGGTGGTTATGGTTGTAGTGTTTGTGGTAGTTTGGTGGTTGTGGTGGCTGGGTAGTGGTGGTGGTAGCTTGATGGTACAAAGGAGTACACAGGAAATCAAGCAACAACAGGTAATAGTGACCCCTCTAGGCTGCTTGTCCTCCAAAACACTGAGGCTCAAGTGTCCAAACAGTGGTTTAGAGTGGGTAAGGGAAATTTAGCTCCCCTGGAGCTAATGTCCGTGGCGGGATTAGGATGTTATTAGGGGACAGATTGGTTAGTAACATAACACAGCTATACGTGATCTTTCATATATATGGGGAAAAAAAGAGTAACGTCTTAGTAATATATACTGTATACGCAATAATCCTTGATGAATCTAAGGGGGTAATCAAATATAGTTATTAATTTACAAACGCAGTCAGTCGCGGGTTTGAGGCAAGATATTTGTCTAGTCGAAGTTTAAAAGAATCAATGGTGCTGCAGTCTATAACGTCTCGGGGAAGCCCATTCCACAAGTTGACAACTCGATTGAAGAAGAAATTCTTAGATTCGTGTGAGCTAAAGGATATACCTATAATTTTGCAACCGTTTCCCCGCCTGAAATTAGATTGGTTGCTAGGGAAGTACTTACTACTGTTCATATTGTCGATGTCTTTGATGATTTTGAACACTTGAATTAAGTCGCCTTCTAATCTACGCTGGGTTAAAGGAAATAGATTTAATTCTCTAAGACGCTCCTCGTATGGTTTGTTCTTTAGGCTAGGTATCATTTTGGTTACTCTACGTTGAACTTGTTCTAGCTTGTCTATATCTTTTTGGTAATAAGGGCACCAGGATTGAACACAGTATTCCAGAAGAGGGCGGACTAAGGAATTGTAAAGAGTTAGGATAACTTCTTTGGATTTATGCTCAAATTACCTGCCAATAAAGCCAATTATTTTGTTTGCTTTCTTAACAACTTCTGAACATTGTTGACTTGGTTTTAGGTTACTCGATATTGTTATTCCCAAATCAGTTTCTCTGTCTACACTCTTAAGCTGAGTGCCATTCATCGAGTTGTTTGCTTTCTCATTTTGGTTTCTGATAATTGGTAATTGCAGTAGTTTGGTGGTGGTTATGTTGGTTGTGATAATATGTTCTGGTTGGTGGTGGTTGATTGTTGTGGTTCTTCGAGGAGATTGAAGGGAGATTATGTGTATGTGCTCTGTATCGGGGCACAGTGCGCCCCTGTATTGAGTACATAAACTCACGCAAGCTCCGACATTGACAGACAGAAAAAGATTTTTTTTTATGAGAACAATGGCTTTACAGACCATGATTATATAACACAGGAACTAAAGAAAAAATGTGTCTATTAATATATATATTCAGTATATATCACAAATACACGTGAGCCACTAAATGTATATATATATATATATATATATATATATATATATATATATGTATATTATTATGTTCCTTCCAACAACCAACTATACTCCTAAAATCGATTAATGAAATTTACAAACACATGTGGCAGTCCGTGGATTCGAATCCAGGATGCTCACACCGAAAATCAACACCTTATGCATCGCACCACGAAGACAGTTATATATATTATATATATATATATATAGAGAGAGAGAGAGAGAGAGAGAGAGAGAGAGAGAGAGAGAGAGAGAGAGGGGGAGATCATTATTTCGCCCAGGAAATAAATGGGTAAATAGTATAAATAAATAGAAAACATATAATAAAAGAAAACAAAAAGAATGAAAAAGTGCTGATAATTTCATATATAATCGCTTACGAACCCTTCGAGCACGACAGGGGAGGTCGAGGTCAAGGGAGAGAGAAAAGTGTCATGAGGGATGCAAAAAGTGTCCTTATAAATATATATATATAAACCTCAGCCTGGATTCAAACCACAGTCGATCAGAATGATATCCCACGCTTAAACCCACTTGGCCACGGCGTGTTAAGAGCATTGATCGTGGCCTAGTGGGCTAAAGAGTGGGATGTCATTCTTATTGACTGCAGTTCGAATCCTGGATGAGGCCTAAACTTTCATTCATGTAACTAGAGTGTATTTGCAATATATATTGTTACGTATCTTGATCCTCAAGTGGTTAACTTGATGAATCTAGATAGCACAGAGATATATGTATATTAAGGTATCAGTCAGCTGAAGGCAAAACGAAAGTAAAATCTAATACAATTATTTCCTGTTGTTGCTTCCTTTCCTTTTGGATCTTAGGACTTGGTGTCCTTTATTGACTGATACTCTTTAATTATGGAAAAATACTGAAACTAATTCAAGTCATGTAGTATTTATAAAGAATTATTATTTAACCGAAGCTTAGTAGGCTATGGTTATGAACCGAATAAGTTATATCTAAAGAAGGACTATTAATTCTATAAAAGTCTTGAAAGATAAATATTTAAGTAAGAATATTTCTGTCTCTTACCCTTTTTGAAATGAATAGATAGTTTCCTTATATCATGTCCTTTTATTTATATTTAATGTAGTTATTATTCTTGGTTCTTGTTTTACGCTAATAGTATTATATTATTATTATCAGGATTAATATCAAAGTCACATAAAAAGTTAGATATATATTTAATAATTAGATAAATGTATTTCTTAACCACGTAACATTGAGGTTTGATTAGGAGTAAATTAAGTTACAGGATCGCTTCATAGATTCGATTCAGGTCTCACTCAAATAATATGAAAAGCAAAAATAATATTTTGAAGCTAAAAGAATTTTCTTCAGCTTAGGAAATTACTAGAAGTAACATTAAAACAGCCATGTTAGTCTAAGGCGACATTACTAATAAGAGACAATAGTATCACCGTTCTTGTTCTTACCAGCAATGTAAGTAAATGAAAGAACTCGTAAGTATTAATATAAAACAATAGTATTAATTTGATCATAACCCAATTACTTGAAGAGTTGCTTTAGTCCTAAAGTCAGTCAACTAAAATAGTTAAGTACATAATAGTAGCGTTAACGTTAATTCCCAATCACATATCTCACTAACCAACATAACGAAAGTGTTTACACCGAACACACTTAACACACACTTATATAATCTGACTGACAGTCACAATCCCATTATAATACTTTACCCCGTCTTCCTCCAGTTGCAAGTTCACCTTCCCAACTCCAAATGAGACTGATTTGAATGCCCACTACTCGGGTCTTATATACTAAGCAATGATGGTGTAGGAACGAATCAGGAGGCGGGGGATGGTGCACGCCCCAATCACAGCTCCTCTAGTTGCGTAAGAGGTGCGTGGTCCAATGGCGTTGATTGGCGTCGATCATCGTCATAGCGTCGGGTCATCGAAGTAGTTTTCAGGGTCCCCTATGACGCATGCAGGTGTGAAGGCTTGTTTGCTGGTATGCAGACGAGCTGGTTTCCCACTCGCTGGCTCGCTCGCTGGTCTGCTTCGCCGCCTGGGTAATTCGGCACTCCTTCAACTCTGAATTATAAATCTTAAATAAACATACAGGCTCCGTATGTCAGAATATATATATATATATATATATGTATATATATATATATATATATATATATATATATATATATATATATATTAGTGTGCAAGGAGGTATGCAGTGGCAGTCACAAACCTGTTTGAAGTTCTTAGCTCCCTGGAGGACCCTGTAAAATTGTGGGAAAACTTTTAAACATGGAACCCTATCGAAAGCTGATGACTGCATTGAAGCAAAACCGAAGTCAAAGAGAGGTTTACTATTGGGCATAATAGAAGAGAGTCGTGCTGCCAGACTGAATGGAGATCTGGGTCAGCATAGGGCCCTGTCTCCCAGAGCAAGCTCTTCCCTGAGAGATAGGTTAGGGGAATCGCTGAGGAGATTGAGGGGAATATCTTTGCAAATTACCTTTGGCCTGCTTACCTAGCCCTGAAGAAACTACGCTGAATGCCTTTCCCCCAGATTAGTTCAGTTCGGAGGGCGGATGGCCAACTTGCACCGGGTGATGATGAGTGCAATGCACGCTGGGCTGAGTACTTTAAGCAGTTGTGTATGGCCAGTGCCTCCAATGGACAGCTTTATCCAGTGGACGTCCATCCATCAGTCCCTGATCAGCCAATTAGTGAAGACTCTCCCTCCCTTGCCGAGGAGAGGAAGGCTGTGGCTAAGCTGAAGGGTGGGAAGGCTCCTGGTATTTGTGACATTCCTGGAGATCTACTAAAAGCTTGAGGTGAGTTCATGGTCTACGGGTTACATACAGTCTTGTGTGCGTTATGGCAGACAGATACCATTCCTCGTGACTTGGAAGGGGGTCTGCTTACCCCTATTTGGGGTCCAAGAGGATTGCAATAGCTACTATGGTATCACTGTGTGCCAGGCAAGGTCTTTGCCCATATTCTACTGATGCAAATGTGAAGACACTTGGTAAAGGAGCAGAGACCTGAGCAATCCAGGTTTACACCCAAAGAGTCACCAACTAACCGGATTTTGGCGCTCTAGTTTTAAAGGGGGCTGTTTGCAGTTTATGTTGATCTCAAGAAGGCATTTGCCTCAGTGCACCAAGAGACGCTCTGAGAACAACTACTGCTACGAGAGATCCCACTGTGATTATTGACATGGTGTCTGGACTTTAAACAGGAACAGAGATTGCTGTCAAGTGTGGTGGGGGAGCATCCTCCTTCTTCCCTGTGAATTCTGAGACAGGGGTGTGTTTTATCACCTACACTTTTCAACACTTGTATGGACTGGTTACTGAGCCGGACAGTTGGGCAGAGTCGATGTGCAGCAGACGTCGGCCATTTCAAGATCTCTGATCTTGATTTTGCAGATGACCCAGTGATCTTAACAGAGACATTGGATGTTCTCAGATGGGCCCTCAAGACACTACATTAGTAGTCATTCCCTAGTCTGCCTGGTCGAACAGCTCAGAGGCACTACATGAGTAGTCAGAGCTGCTGCGTTTAAAGGTCACCTGGGCTAAGACGAAAGTCCAAGATTTGGGGACTTTTTGGATGATGCAGTGCAATCTGTTCATGCAGGTGGTGTGGATTTAGAGATCTTGGAAAAATGTACTTATCTTCATAGCAGATCCATAAAAGTGGTGAGTTGGACTACGATGTCAATCATCGCATCAGCATAGGGCTATGGATAAAGGATTCACTCAACAAAAGTATATGGCGTCGATAACTGTGCAGAAGGACGAAGCTGTGGATCTTCAAAACACAGGTGCTTCTTGTCTTTTTATATGGACACGCATCAACTCCTTTGGTACTAAATATCTTAATAGGATCATAGGCTATTGCTGACATGATTACATCTCAAACCACCTACTACGTGAAACTGATGCAAAATATATTTGTTGCATGGTTCGTGAGTGCCAACTTCAGCTTCATGGGCATGTGGTTCAACTCCCTGAATCTGACCATGCTCACCATGAAATTTCCGCAGAGGACAACCCTGAGTCTACAAAGGAGTACAAACTGCAACAGACTTTTTTGTCCTTACAGGGCAGTTTGGATATCTAAGCAACTAATATACTGACTACGAGAAAAGGATAGCAAAGAAGAAGGCTCCACTCCACCCACTACTCCCTCTAGCTAATGCTGGTATGGAAAAACTGACACGGAGGAAAAAATGAAATTGATTTGTAATTCTAAGCTAACTCTATTACTACTCTATTATTCTGAAAGGGAACAGGTGTATGAATATCAACATATATTGCAGTATGTGTTATCACTTAATCATTATGCGTGCTTCTGAAAACAAATTTGTTAAATTTTTGGTTATTTGCCAAGTGTTTATCCAGATGGTTCTTGAATGTTCCGGCAGTATTACAGTTCACAACGTTCGAAGGTAGTTTGTTCCAAATATTCACAACACAGTTGAAGAATAAATGCTTCGCCTCAAGATAATGAAAACGCTTGCCTATAATATTATAACCATTTTTCTTGTTTAGTATGCTTGATTGATCATGAAGAATTCACTTACATTTAGGTTGTTGAATCCCTTGAAGATTTTGAACATCTCTATTAGGGCACCCCTCAGTCTGCAATATGTTATGCTAAACAAATATTTTTTTAAACGCTCTTCATCGGTTTATTACGCAATCTAGGTAGAATTTTAGTGACTCAGCTGAGTTGCACTTTTTCAAGTTTATCTATGTCCTTACTGTAGTACGGTGACCAGAATTGCACACAGTATTCGTGATGGGGACACACAGGTGAGTTGAATAGAGTAAGTATGAGTAGAGGAGGCCTAGGGGAAGATCACAGAACTAATGGCTGAGGCAAATCGATCAACTTTGCGATATGAGAATTGCCCGGCGCGACCGCAGCCGCTCCAAGGACGCGTGCCCCCAGGGAGGGGGCAGGGGATAGTTGTGGCGGTTTGGTTCCCGGAAACTGCTCCCCACGGTCGGCAGCCTCCTGTCCTCCACTGTCGGTGATCTTGTTCCCGGACGGGAGGGTCGGCAGCCATCCATGGTCGGCAGTTCCGGGAGGTGGTCCCACGGCGTAGACGCCGCCACTCCAGGACCATACTCATATCACTTGCCGTTCCATCCACTCACTCATAGACAACACGCAGCTGCAAGCACGACCTCCCGAAATCCATCCTTCTGAATCCTCCCTTCTTCGCGAGGACAGAGTCCACCTGACCAGGCTGAGATGCGGACACCATCCCGCTCTTCTGAGCTATCAGAAGAGACTGGATGACTCCGTCGTCGACACCTGCCCGGGTTGTAACACAGCACCCCATACCATTAAACACATCATAGAAGACTGCATTAAATTTTCACACAACCAATTATGTCAACAACACAATTTACACTCTTTGAGAGCTCTGTGGGAAAGCCCGACCGTGGCCATGGCCTTCCTTAAGGACTCGGGGCTGTTCGGCCAGGCAGCTTAGGGAACAACAACAACAACAACTTTACGATATGATACTTGATATGGACCAGGGGATCCCCTGGAGTGGAGTCAGAGGGTGAGTGCGGCTCTGCGCTGTCACGGCATAAGCCGTATTGATTGATTTCCTCTCTGTTTGTCATTGTTGTCTATTAGGCTCAGCTGATTGGTTAGCTCGTACCTTAGTGCGGGCTTACCTGCTATCTAATTAACTAACTATTGTGTGGGACTAGTATATATTATCTGATATACTGACAAATGTTCTCTTAAGCTATATAATGATTAGCTAATCACATTACACCATCATAATGCCACTTTCATTGTTTACCGGGTAGCTGTTTAAAGAGCTGATGCCTTATCCGATTGATTTAGAATGATATATTGAGGTGATTTTTCGAACCACCATCTCTGTGAAGGACCGATTTATGGACATGTTGGAAAAGTGTCGAACAAAGCATAAGAAAGTCAGTGCTAATACATAAGGAAACAATATTGTATCAGTCATGTTTTGTATCATCAAGGTTGACAGTTATTCATAATTGACATGCCTTTAGATTACAATTGCTCAATACTGTATTATTCTTTTGCAGTTTCTTTCTCTCCTCTCATCGTATTTGTATTAAGGAGTAATTGGTCAGTGGCGGTGGTGCCACATGATCGCTTTGTCGGAACTACTCCAAACAATATATTTCACACTCCAGGGAAGTTAACCTTGGTGAAGACCGACCTCCCTTTCCAGGGTTACCAGCATGCCCCATTTGCGCATCACCACACACTGACACTAACCAAATCTTGAATAACATCCCAAGAGGAAATTAGACAAGCTCCACTACTGCTAAAGAGCTCTACACAGAGTTTTGGTTAGCAGGGCCACTGGTAAGCTGTAATACCACCAACGCCCAACACATTGTTGGCAAATCAAGTTGTACAACCAGCAATGTCCATGGGCGTCATCACCTATGTGCTAGGAAGTAATTCCTATTATATCGTAATATAATTGGAGAATAATCTAACACCCTTACCAGCATGAAGCGAATCCTGTGCATGCCAGTATTTTCAAAATGTATTTCATTTATAAAATCGTCAACGTTCACTATGATAACTTTATGATTATGGCCGAGAGTGATCATAAATTATAGCAGCTGGTCAGTCCGCTGAATGAACCTTGTGTCTTCCTGCTGATTAGAAACAAAAATAGAACTGTAGCTAGGGAACAACAAGGGGCGCCACACCTTTACTATAAATATATTTGAGACCGTGGTTTAGTAAAGAGAAAGAAGGCAGGGCAAGAAGTTGACCCTGTCTCACAAAACACAGAACACAGGGTTGGTTTACTGTGGCGCAGGAATCATACAAATTCATATGAATAATTATTTTGTTTTAAAAATATTTACAACTTAAATAAATACTATATTTTTGTACTAACTTATACCTAATTAAGGATATATAATAATTGAAATTTACCTGTAAGAAAGTAAACTTACTTTAATCGAAGATGCTATTGCTACCTATATCAAGGAGAGTAAGGGCACACTGAGGGTATTAAGCGACATCTGAATGTGTATGTGTGTGTGTGGTAATAATAATAAAAACAATCAGTATATTTCGAGCCAACAGCTAATTAGGCTAATGTTACGACCGGGACTACGAATAAAACAAGGGCACTTAATGATTGGACTAGTAATAGGGCACTATGCAACAACGGTACGCTAGATCCAAACCCTCGAACTTATATGCTGGCGAACAAAACACCTATACCCTCCAGAGTTAATCTGCGATAACGGGGTATCCTTAACTGGGCATAAATGTACTCTACTTCAGGCTAACCCACACTGGTATAGCCTGATAACACACAGGATGCAAGTTACGTCAAAATGCATAAATAAGAATCTAGGGAAAGATCAATTAAATCACTGCAAGATTATATATAATAAAAAGATGCTTCAATACAGTTACTCTAAATAACAATAAACTCTTCACTCCTATCTGAAAGAAAGTGAAGTATAGTCCTACAGCATAGACCTGGAAACTTCTGAAGAAAGTCTGATGCTCGTAAGATGCTCGTATCTTAAACTATATAAATGCAGGAGGCAGGACACCACACGTGTAAAGCGAATACACAAAATGATAGTACATATAATGTTAACTGACACAAGAATACTATAAATGCGCAACGGTAGTAATGCTCGCCACTAAAAGAAGTACTTCCTCATCAACGAAACAGTCTACTATGGTTGTGCGGCTCAGCAACAACCTAGACTAATAAATGCTTGTGAATAATAATGCATACATATCAAAGAGCTTATATTAAATACTAATAAGTGTCTATTCAATTAATAATGTCTAGCTGGGACACTCTAGATAAGGAACTGGGGTTTGAGCAAGACAGGCTCGTAGCCTAGCGATGTCCTTAAGACTGTATCCTTTAAGTTACATTAATTGACTAGGGTGCTCTCTTGATAGATCCAGATCACACGTATCTGGTTCTATCCTGGCGACCCTCTAAAGCCAAGCAAAGAGGCAGCAAAGTGTGGAACTGGCACAGGCAAAAAGCCCTCAGTCAACACAAAGCTGCACTCACAAAAGGACACAACCGAAAAGACTGCACAGGCTACCACAGGACCAGTCGAAGTCGTGTAGGTATAAGCAAACCATACACACATCGATGACAACGACTACAGTTACCTTATCCCAGTCTAGCATTAAATAAAAGAGCAGAGACACTAAATCAATAATGGAGACACAGAGAGTTCATAACCTATACTAACTAAGAACCCTCAAAACCTATTCTAAGTACATGTAAATATCTCAGAGGACGGCGAATGCAATACAATGGGCCGGCTATGGAAACCGTATGCAGAACCCAAGGGGACAAGTAATTGAATAAAGACGAGAAGTAATGGAAAGGAAGAAGTTCAGAGAGAGAAACAGTTCTAAAGGTGGTGATCAGGGGAGAGAGTAAGCAAGGGATGTTAGATGCATGCACGCCTAGCCTGTCCTGAGGAAGGCAGCTCCTGGGGACCCCCACGAACACAGGAGCCCACAAAGACGCGGTGGTCGGCCAATCACAGGCGGAGACGTCACAAGGCAGCAGGTGTCACGTGACACAGCCAGACACGCCAGCCAATCAGGGGGCGTGGGAAGGCACGCGCGCGAGCCTCCGAGCGAGGGAGACAACACATGCATACGCACGCACACATTACCACCACACTGCCTACACCGCTCTCTCTCCTTAACAATATGCAATGCATGTTATATTCTATTAATGATGTAAAGCACTTCCCGTTGTCACAGACGAAAAGAAAGACCACCACTGGACTGTCTGTGACAATACGATTGCTAGGAAAGAAAGAACAACATTCTCTGATAACTGTAGCCCATTTCAATGTCCCTGGCGAGCGCTAGCGGCTACCGAGAGGCGATTCTGCCAACGCTGGTAGACGTCACACTAAGAATACTCAGGTTGCCACAAGATGGTCTTGAGTAGAGAGCTTACAAGAATTTTTTTTATTCAAACCAAATCCTCAATGTCCAGATAAGGTTTTCGTAAGACCTTCACCTGTCGGCAAAGGGTCTCGAACCCTCGCCGTCAAACCCAGCATCTTCAAAAACAAAACATTTAGTAAGCTAGATGCATGTGAATAAGTGTGTGCGTGAGTGTGTAGAGGGGGAGGCTAAATTCGATAAATTACATTCGCACGATTCTTCATTGAATATGTTTACTATAGAATACAATTGGATATACATATAATTGCGCATTTTTTTTTCGATCGATAGGATCATTCAACTCAGGGCATTTTTTCGCCCTCTCAGTGTATACCGCCTCCCTTACGGAGAGTGGGGGGCACCCACCTTTCAACATACGCCCACCCTTATTCTGTCCAACTGTCAAACCTAAGGTTTTTTTCCCAGTCTTTCTTCCACTCGACAATGAAACTTTAAAACTCTTGTCCTCAATCTGTCTTAACTCATAAGCTGCGCTGCTATGGTATTTGAAAGTGCCTGCCATGCGAAGGTATTTGATTAATTCCTGACTAAAATCGTTAATTTACCATACATATAATTAATACTTATCTATATGCGCCTATTTTACTTTTAATATGAACATATGAACATTGGAAAGCAATAAAACAAGTGGTAACAGCAATTGGCTGGTGAAAATCATATACAGTATTTTAGCCCCACTGTCGTAATCCGTCCTTGAACGGCACCCTCCCTCTCTTGTGTCTGGCATGGTATTCAGACACCAAGGGGTGCTCTCAGACTGGCTTAGAGGGTCGGAGATACGTACACTCCTCCGTCCTCTCTCGCAGCCGTCCTCGCACGAAAATACACGTTAAATATCAGGAATAATAGGGAAAATACCGGATAATTGAGGAGGGGGGGAAAGGGGGAGGAGGAGGGGGTTGGGACACATGTGTAGAAGTGGTAGCAAGTAATGGAGGGGAAATATCTCACCTAATCACAAATTGCTTTGTTTTGAGTGCCACTGGGATGTTTTGAAATTTTTGTTTTATGCCTTGGATCTTAACCCGTTGAGCCCCGGCTAGTTATAATATTTTGTTCACCCCAGTCCCAAGCCATTTTCACTTCTTTTTTTTGTTTGCTAAAATGGAAGACAAGGATGAGAAATGAAAAAAAAAAAAAAAAAAAATCACCTTGGACATTTTTTTTTTGGGGGGGGGGAGCCTCAAAAAAATGTGTTGAGCCAAAATGGAAGAGAATGGTGAGAAATGAAGACAAAAATTAAAAATAAATCATTTCGGTCATTTGGGGGGCGGAGGGGGGGGGGGGGGGGTTCGAAAGTTCGTCTCCCCCGCATGACCACCCGCCCGGGAGCACTAGGGTAAAAACTGAGTATGGCATTGTACGGCATACATCCTAAGGAGTGTTTCACATAAATCTTAAGCCTCTAGCTCCCATACGACCGGAGTAATTAAGGTTCAAAGTGGCGGTGAACTAAGGGTGTAAAGTATCCCCACTAAGCCCACCACCACCAGCCGCGCGGCTGTCTCGGCCTGCTCACACCTACTGGCCCGGCTCCCACACACACTACGGTACCTCCCACTCCTATTCTCCTGCCATTTCCTACCTTACGAGCCACGTAAGTGTTTTTTATATGTCGGACGCACGTGATGCGTCGCTGGGAGTTGGTGATCAAACACTGCCGTCGCAACACGTGCGACGCTGGGTCTCACCGGGTTAAGAATCTGGCCGCATTCGCCCAGTAGAACCTCTTAACCTCTGAACTCCGCATGGGGGTAATTAGAAACGTCTGCCTGTGCGCACGTATTTGAGCTGTTTCCATCACTAAAATATTCATTTTACCATAAATAGCATTAATACTTACCATATGCGCCTATTATAGGTTGATTATAAAGGTATTAACCTGTTACAACAATAAAACGAGTGAAAACAGCATTTGGATGGTCAAAATCGGCGATACAGGGCGGGAGTTGCATAATGTATGGGTGAGGCAACCTGCTTTCCCGCCAATTTCCCCCAAGGCCACTGAGACACTGTCGATCGATACTCTCTCTCTCTCTCTTGCACTCGCTTGCTAACAGTGATGACAATGCCCTGCTTGCAACTCGCTAATGTTAGCACGAAAACATACCTCAGAATAAGGGAATAACAGGGAAAATAGGTGATAACTTAAGGAGGGGAGGAAAGTGGGGAAGGAGGGGAGGTAGAGGACTGATATTTTTTTTTTTTTTCGATGTTTAAAATTGATTTTTTTTTTCTCTGACTCTTAAGAGTCTTCCCGCAGTCCGCCGGGAGAACTCTTAAGAGTCTTCCCGCAGTTCCCGGGTTAAGAGTCTGCCATAGTCCCTGGGTTAACCTCATCATATGTCTTAAACTGCTTCAAGCTCCATGTGTCCATACATTTTAACCCTAGCGTACATTGATTTTGGCTTTTTGTCACTCTTTCAACTTTAGAGGAGACACTTATATTTATATATATATATATATATATATATATATATATATATATATATATATATATATATATATATATATATATATATATATATATATATATATACAGTTGTTGTTGTTGTTGTTGTTGTTCCCTAAGCTGCCTGGCCGAACAGCCCCGAGTCCCTGAGAAAGGCCATGGCCACGATCGGGCTTTCCCACAGAGCTCTCATTGAGTGTAGAGTGTCTTGTTGGCATAAGTGGTTGTGTGAAATGCAGTCTTCTATGATGTGTTTAATGGTATGGGGTGTTGTGTTACATCCCGGGCAGGCGTCGACAATCCAGTCTCTTCTGATAGCTCAGGAGAGCTGAATGGTGTCCGCATCTCAGCCTGGCCAGGTGGACTCTGTCCTCGCGAGGAAGGGAGGATTCGGAAGGATGGATTTCGGGAGGTCATGCATGCAGCTGCGTATTGTCTGTGAGTGAGTGGATGGATCGGTGAGAGATATGAGTATGGATGTGCTTCTGGAAGTTGGTTCGGGGTGGGCAGGGAGGGAGAGAGGACAATAATTGTGTGTGATACCGTGTGCTGGGTGTTGTTTTGATATTTCTTGGTGTCTGTGGGTGTGTTGCCATGTAGTTTAGTGGGTGGTCTTGGTTCGTGGAGGCTGCTGCCAGGAATTGAGTGCCTCTCATGTCCAGATGGTCTTTGACTTTGAGGATTTTGGTTTCTTGATGTAGGTGATCTGTGGGTGCAGTAGCTGTGCAGCCTGCAATGATCTTCAGGGCTTTGTTTTGAATAGTCTGTAAGGTCTTATGATGTGTATCAGCTAGGTTAGAAGCCCAGGCTGGGCTTGCGTATTCCATCACTGATCTTATGTATTGTTTATATACTGTGGTGGTAGTTTCTATGTTGTGTCCAAATTTTGTGTGAGCAAGTGACCTGCGGGCGTTAAGTCTGGGTGTCAGTTTCTTTTTAATGTTTGTGGTGTGCTGTTTGAATGTCATATGAGTATCATATGTTACTCCTAGGATTTTGGGTGTGTGTATGTGTTAGGGGTGTGTTGTTTATGGTGAGTTGAGGGATGTATTCGTGTTCTCCTGTCCAACTTGTGAGCAGGGTTGCGGTGGATTTGGCTGGGGCTAGATTAAGTCTGTTTGTAGTGCACCAGCCATGTAGTGTGTTGAGATAAGGTTGAAGGAGATCTGTTGCTCTTTTTGGGTCATGGTGTGTGCATGTGAGTGTTATGTCATCTGCATAGGAGGCTAAGTTTATTTGGGGCGTATTGGGTGTAGTTATATCGTGCATGTACAGATTGAAGAGTGCGGGCGATAAGACGGATCCTTGTGGGACTCCGTTTGGAAAGTTTCTGATTTTAGATGACTGACCGGCAAAAGATACGTGTGCACATCTGCCTGCTAGGAAGTTGGCCAGCCACCTTTTTGTGTTGTTGTGCATGTTTGTGTTGTAGATTTTGTTTGTTAGGTTGTGGCGGGGGATGGCATCGAAGGCTTTACTAATGTCGAGTGTGGCTAATAGTGATCTGTGTGGTGGTCTAGCGGAGTTGATGCCATCGAAAGCTCTTTGTGAAAGGTCTGTGAGAAGAGTGTTTGTGGAGTGCAGTGGCCTAAAGCCATGTTGTGTTGGAGCTAGGGGTAGGTCAGGTGTAATTAGTTGTAATACTAGGCGTTCCATGACTTTGGAGGGGGAGCAAAGGAGTGTGATGGGGCGGTGCGAGGAGGGTAGCGTGGGGTCTTTGTTGGGTTTGGGGAATGTGATGATGATACCATGATTCCAAATGTCTGGTATTGTGTTGTGTGAATAGCTGTAGTTTGATATGTTAGTGAGTGCTTGTATGCCTTGTGGTCCCAGGTGTCTGAGGTGTATGTTGCTTATGTTGTCTAGGCCACAGGTGGGTGAGTGCTTGAGATTGTTGATGATATGCTTTGTCTGGTGATTGGTGAAGGGTGTATAGTCAGGTTCTGTGGGGAATTGTCTCTTACGTCGGATGACACGTCGGTCGTCTTTGTGAGGTTTTAGGTGGCTGACATGTGAAAAGTGATTGATGAGAGTGTTTGCTTGTTATTTACATGAAGGAGTAGAGTCTGTTGTTGTGATTGCCATGTAATTGTGTTGTGTTGCTGTTGGAGAGCGTGATGCTGTTTAGTGTTTTGTAGAGTTTTTGGGGGTTTGTTTTGTGATCAAGTGTTTGTAGGAAGTTATTCCAATTTAGTTTTTGTTGTTCTTGTATTTTGTTGTTAGTTTGGGTGTTGAGTGCTTGAATTTGTTGTGTGATGTCTTGTGTGTGGGGTACTGGGGAGTGTTTCAGTATGTCGCGTTGTCTGATGAGGTTTTGAATTTCTGGTGTGAAGTTGGGGTTGTGTCTTTTTCTGTTACCTCTTGGAATGTGCTTCTTGTCAGCGTTTTGGATAGTTTTATTGAGTATGCGTACAGCATTGTTGATGTTAGTGATGGGTGTACTGTTTAGAGTTGTGAAGTGTTGTTCTGTCTCATTTGTGAATGCTTCCCAGTTAGCTCTTTTATAATTGGTGTATGTGTGTTTGTGGCTAGCTGGGGTGAGACTGGTTTTGGTGGTGATAATGATCGGGAGGTGGTCAGAGCCTAAGGTTCTGACCACCCTCCAGGATGTTGTGGGGGCGAGTTCTGGGGAGCAAAAGGTGATGTCTGGAGATGATGGGTTATAGAGGGCTTGGTGAGGAATATGGGTATGTTGATGGATGTCGTTAAGGATGTTGAGGTTATCGGTTTGGTTTTGTAGTACCAGCCCTCTGTCTGTGTCGGGGTTGTCGACAAACCAGGCCGACGTCTTGGCGTTGAAGTCACCACCCAGGATGATGTGTGGGGTGTGTGGGGTGTTTGTGATGTGTTGCAAGTGTGGTCTGTATTCATTTGATACAGTAGGGGATGTTTGGGGAGGGATGTATGTGTTTATGATGGTTTTGTTGGAGTTGTTGCCAGTGTGTGTTTTAATTGACTGTATTTCTGTTGTGTTATCATTTGGGGGGAGGAGGGATTTGGTTTGTACACTGGTTACTATGTATGATATTTCTTTGTGTACCAGGGTGATGAGTCCACCGCCCCCGCCGACAGCCCGGTCTTGTCTGATGGTGGTGAAATTATGAAATGTGGGTGTTTTTTGTGTTGTGTGGAGTTTTGTTTCTTGTAAGATGGCAATGTATATGTTGTGTTGTTTGATGAAGTGTGAGAGTTCGTGTTTCTTTGTGTTGATGCCATCTATGTTCAGTTGAAGAATGTTAATGTTATGTGCACGATGTATGTTGGGTGCTGCTGCACGAGGATGGGGTGGGGGTGAGGGGGGGGGGGGGGGGGGGGGGTGGGGAGGGGTGGGGTGGGGGTGGGGATTGGGGAGCAGGAGATGGGGGTTGGAATGGATTAGGATGGGGTGTGGTGTGTTGAGTTGAGGATGTGGATGGTATGGGAAGGTTAGGTGGGTTAGGGAGGAGAGGTGGACGGGTTTTAGGGGGGGGGGGGAGTGGATGATATGGGAAGGTTAGGTGGGTTGGGGAGGAGAGGTGGACGGGTTTTAGGTGAGCGATTTGACTGGGAGAGGGAGGGGCATGAGGAACAGGTCCAGGTGTTTGTGTAGTGTTTCTTGGAGGCAAGTGTTGTGCAGGTGAAGTGGGTCCAGTTCCCGCATGAATTGCAGAGAACTGAACCCGAACTGAACCCTTAGTATGGCGACTCAAAGTGATGGGTTTTGAGCAAGTTGGACATATGTATGTGTACGTGGGTCCTGGGTTGCTCTCAATGTCTCCGGCTAGAAGAAGTCTTCGAGAAATGACAGCCGGAGAGTCATTTCTCGGTGTAGGAAAAACTGTGTGATGTGTGTGTGTGGTGTGAGAGGTGTGGAAATTCCCGGTGCGACCGAAGCCGCTCCAAGGACCCGTACTCCCAGGGAGGGGGCAGGGGATGGTTGTGACGGTTTGGCTCCCGAAACTGCTCCCCGCGGCCGGCATCCGGTTTTCCTCCACTGGTCGTTGATTTTGTCTTCGGCCGTGGAGGGTCGGCAGCCATCCGCGGTTGGCAGCCTCGGGAGGTCGCCCCACGGCGTAGACGCCGCCACATCAGGACCTATATACAGTATATATATATATATATATATATATATTCTTTAATACATACGAGGTTGAAAGAAATGGCAATTTCTGCGTTGGAAATTTTATTATTCAAAGTTTCCAGGTCTCTGATGAGTTTTCGCTGGGTGGCAGGAAGTAGATGAAGGAGATGAGCAAAATTCATGGTGGTACAGGGTTACATTAAAGTACATGAAGATACAAGTATCCGTTATTTACTAAAATGATTTGCACGAAGATGTCATCCACGTATCTACAGTAGACGGCGGGTCGTGTACATGTTGCCCCGGGGGCAAAGGAAGGGGGCCTCCTTGGTACATAGCTCCAGTAGTGTTTTCAAGGCTTTCTACGTCGAGAGAGGCGATTGTGTGGTTGTTTTAAGGTGGATCCCTCCTTTGCGAACTTTTTCATGGGTACCATCGAGGAAGAGCTCCTAGCTGCCCAACGACCCGCCGTCTACTGTAGATACGTGGATGACATCTTCGTGCAAATCAAGGACCTCCACGAACTACAGGAACTCCAGCGTCGCTTCATGACCTCCTCCGGACTTAACTTCACCTTTGAAAAATCTAACAATGGACCACTCCCCTTCCTCGACATCCTCGTAGCTCTGAACGACCATGGGTTCAAAACCACCGTCTACATTAAACCAACTAACACAGGACAATGCCTCAACGGCGATAGTGAATGCCCCCGCCGTTATCTTCTATCCTCCATCTCCGCCTATGTTAGGAGAGCCCTCACGCACTGCTCTACCTGGGCCGACACCCACCAGGAACTAGAAAGACTATCCCAAGTTTTAGTAAATAACGGATACTCCAACTCCGACATCTCCAGCACCATCAACCACCATCTTGAAAAATAGTACACCCAAAGCCCTCCCAACATTGACCCCCCCAATGAAATTAAGATCTTCTACCGCAATTACATGTCCTCTGAACACAAAAATGACGAGGCCGTCTTAAAAGAAATAATCTCCAAGCATGTCCACCCAACCAACCCGGAAAACAAAATCAAATTAATAATTTATTACAAATCCCCCAAGACCTCCAACCTGGTTCTCCGCAACAAACCAGCCTCCACCAAGATAAAGAGCCCGATGACCGACGATCACGTCATTTACCAACATACCTGTAATTATGAGGACTGTGGACCTCATTCCTATATTGGTATGACGCAGACTCGTCTTTCACGTCGGTTAACTCTTCACCTTCAGGCAGGAGCCATCAAAGACCACTATCTCACCCCTAACCACCCTCACCTCACACGCAACGAGTTAGAGAAACACACCACCATACTCGATAAAGAAAGTGACCCAAGGAGATTACCTATACTCGAAGCTTTATATATCCAAGCCTTACATCCCAACATCAACAACCAAACTCTGGACCTTCAGATCCTTCCTTCTGCCAAAAGGCACTACCCTACAGGACCTAACACCCCTCCTCGCCCCCCGGTGCCCTTGACGCAGACCCCCGCGCTACCTCCTTCAGCTTCGTCTTCTGCAGGCGCCACACTACTTAGGCCACGCCCCTCGACACGCAGCCAATCAGCTTCGACCCCACCTACTGACCACCATCCCGCATCCAGTGCGCATGCGTGAAGCGGTTACCCCCTTTCTCTCTCCTAGTTTACCCTTCCACCAATAGCAGACTTTTGCCCCCTGTTTTCCGCCTCCTCTGATCCTCCACCCTCTATATGTACCCTTCCTGTTTACCTTTTATATCATTCCTTCCTTACTTGATAATGCTGGTTGTCCAGTGAAACGCGTCGTATATCCTGTATCTTCATGTACTTTAATGTAACCCTGTACCACCATGAATTTTGCTCATCTCCTTCATCTACTTCCTGCCACCCAGCGAAAACTCATCAGAGACCTGGCAACTTTGAATAATAAAATTTCCAACGCAGAAATTGCCATTTCTTTCAACCTCGTATGTATTAAAGAAAATTTATTACCTGGCTTTACCAACATATATATATATATATATATATATATATATATATATATATATATATATATATATATATATATATATATATATAATATATATATATATATATCTATATATAATAAATTATAATATATATATATATATATATATATATATATATATATATCTATATATATATATATATTTATATATATATATATATATATTATATATATGTTTATTTTATATAATTATTTACAATAATATAATAACATGATACTGTCATTAATTCATACTGGACAATAGAGGAGCACAAAACCACACTTTTCTTCTATTAATACGAGCACCAGGGAACTCTGTGATGCGAACAATTGCCATGGGTAGAATGAACCTATCAAAGAAGAGAAAGAGGGAGAGAGAGGAGAGATAATACCCAACTGGCGCTAGCTTTACACAAGGTGAGAGGAGAATGACCGATGATTTGCGGCAGTCGTGATTTATCAGCAATGGAGATTCTTTTCTTATTCAGAGATTGGACAAAGCTCTCACCAACGTCACTTTGGTTTCATATAAAGTCAAGTAACTCGTAATTGAACAACTCCTTTATTCCAATGCTCTTTTCCTTTACTCGATTAATAAACCTCTATCAGGATACGATGATGCATTTTTCGTTATATTCTGTTTTGTTAGACAAATTTGATGCTGCTTAGAAAGGATCTCCATGAATCAAAGGGGTAAAAACTACCCAAATTAACCCTCTGACTTCCAAAACTCCTGCCAATAAAGAAGAAAAAAACGTGTCCTCGAATACTTGGTGGTGTTATTAAACTTAAAAGAGGCCTCTTCATAGTCATATCTCTAATATGTTTATAGCATATTTATTTGGATAACTTATAAACTATTGGATTATTAATATATATCATGAACAGTGTACTTGATTTATGTTTAATTATTACATCCTCCTCCAAGTTTGTTCAGACAGAGTACAACATGACGGCAGTTGTATAATCTGTCTTTCACCAAGGGTTTCTGACTGCGTCTCTTTGTTCCCAGGAGATGTCGAGTTCCTTGCCCTTATATATTTACCTAGTGTCTGTGTTATTTCTTTTCTGTAATATCTTCTTAGAAGCCTTGATGTGGAATCAGTGTAATAAAGATTGGCCCGGTGCTGCAGTAAAAACATTATTACACACTGCTTTATCGGGATTGTGAAGCGAAGTAGTAGAAAAAAAAACATGATTGAATATAATTATGTTTAATGTTAACATCGGTATGAAGTATTTAAATTATATGGGGTGTTTTTATGCCAATCCATGTTTGCTTGCATTTGCATTTTATATATACGGTAATTGATTGATTTTTCACCAAGAAATTTATTTCAACCCTCTCATTCTTGCCTAAGTTTCTTGAACACTTTTTACCACTATCGTTCACTCTCAAGTGCTTATTGCTGTAATGTTATTGCACTGTTTTACCCCCACAATAATCGCCCGTACATGCAATAAATTATACATTCAGAGATAGAGCAGGTCTTGTACTATTATAAAGCCGGAAAACAAATTGATAAGAACTAATTATCATATTGAAAATAGTTGTCTAAGTTTACTCTAACATAATTTCGTTATATGCTAAGCAATACACTTATGATATTAGAAATAAGAATAATTTTCACGCTCATTCCAAATGTGTCATCAGAATGTATTTATCATCAATATTTATTTATATATAAGAAAAATAAAAAGCAGTACTTGGCGAAAAAATAATGCATGCATAACTAAAATATTCATTCTATATTGATTTTCAGAAGAAAGGATTACGTTTAGTACAATCCATTGTATCTCGCTAGAAAGATGAAAGACCGATACATTACAGTAGAAAACTCCACACAAGAATATATATATATATATATATATATATATATATATATATATATATATATATATATATATCAAAAGTGATGTGTATTGTGTACTAATAATATTTGTATGTTTTTCCAACATAAAAACACGTAAATACAAATTTTTAGTGACGACAATAGGGTTTTATATATGAAATGACAACTATTTATCACGCACTTTCCATATATATAATCAGAATTTGTTGATCGTCAAAAGTTTACTCTATGTGAATAAAATAGCACAAGAATATACAGTACAGTCGTGGTTCTCACACTCGCACTCGTATATGCTACTGTACATCATTTTAGGTTTATTTTGTTCAAAAGTGTTTTAGAGCTTTAAATGAATGTGATATGTATAGTTCTTTGTATGAAAAAGAGAATAAAACAAACCCGAATTCCCTACTTCAAAATATTCGATTTTATATGATTATATACTGATATATATACAGTATATATATGCAATTCATCAGGCATGAATCGTAGCATTCATAATGGTTTTAAATTTACACACGGTATACACTGCGCCAGACATACAGATACATACACAAATGTAAAGACCGAGCGCTCCAAACCAAATGTGGTTCTGGTCTCACACCGTAACGGCGGCGTTCCAGGCAACCCTGTTGAGAGCTGCCTCACTTGTCAGGTTCTTTGATTTAAGATAAGACCACAAAGTCCAATTCCACGTCTTTCTTGGTCCGACACTAGGTGCAGCTCCCTCTACATTCATGGACTTGCATCTTTTCACCCAGCTTTGTTCATCCATCCTCTCCACATGTCCAAACCATCCAAGCCTGCTAGTACGTATCACATCACTGATACTCTTGATACCTAACCTTCTCATAAGCTCCTCACTTGATATCCTATCTTGCAGTTTGGCACAACACATCCATCTCACCATTCTCATCTCATTGCATTCCATTCTGCTGTTATCATCCACTTTGACAGGCTACGTTTCTGAAGAATATGTCATTGCGCTTCTAACGCATGAAGCGTATACCTTTCCCTTTAGTAAGGGAGAGGGAGTCTTCTCATGGTGAGTAATGGCAAAAGTTCTCTAAACTTTCTCAAGCCGCATCTTATTCTGGCTATAGTGGCAGCCTCAGCCCCACCACCGGCAGAAACAGTATCACCCAAGTAGCAAAGGTTGTCCACCATCTCCAGTGCCTCATTGCAAAAGTTGACTCTCTCGAGCCAGTAATTGAATACAAGCTCGCCTTTGCAACTATGCATACAAATGTCTCAATTTCGGACTTCTTCCTTGGTAGAGGTCCCTTTATTATAATGCAGTGCTTCTTCCCGTGATATACCCAGCTGCGGAAGACGCTACACTGTATTGAGTTCACGCCACCCCTTTTCTGCATACTGCGCATGGGTATGCACCATTTCTTTTCTACCTTTCCTAGCCCTAAATCACTGTGTAAAACCTTTGGTTTTATTTATGTTAACTCTTAACCTTTTACATGCCATGCCCTCTCTCTATCCTCTGAACTTGGCCTCGGCATCCCGCACGCTATATGTCATAAGTACTAGGTCAACTGCGTATGGCAGTTCCCAGACAGTGCCTTCAGAACTATAACAAAGAGGAGATGGCTTAACACAGAGCCATGGTGGACTCCGATACGAACTATAAACTCCTCCTCACTCAGTACACTTCTAACCCTCCATGCCGTTCGTGAGTCCTCGTACATCTTCATTATCACACTCACTAGCCACTCCTCTACGCCAACTGTTTTCATAGTCCACTGCACAACTTCTCTGGGTACCCAATCAAAGGCCTTATCCAGTTCTACAAACACAAGATACAGATCCCGATCTTTAAGCAGATATCTTTCATGCAGCTGCCTGACTATGAAGATAGCGTCGATTGTGCCACGTCCTGGCATGAACCCATATTGTCGATAGAAATGCTTTCCCTTATCATACCTTCAAAGCCTCTCTCACAGACCTTCAAGACTTGGTCAAGTATTTTCAGGCCTCTATTATATCCCCTATCTAATGAGTCCCCCTTACCCTTATATATGATTATTATTACACTGTTTTGCCATTCATCACGGATTACTTCCTCTGTAATGTTGGAGTTAAGTTAATTAGCTCTGTGACCAAACACACTCTCATATCACCTGAGGCTTTAATCATCTCAGCTACAATGTCAGAGCATTCTGCAGCTTATCTGTCCTTCCCTTTCTTTATTGCACTGCTTACAACAGCTGGTGCTATCAAAGGTGGGGGGAGGGGGCGTCGAGTATTGGCTTCTCGCTACTGAGCTGCTCTCTATTCCACTCAAATTCCTCGTTGAGTAATCTTTCATAGTGTACCTTCCAAGCATATCTAATTTCATTGTCAGCGTAAACAATTGTCCCATTACCATTCCTGACACACTGTTCTCCTACAACATCTCTACTGTCATCCTTAACTCACCTAGATCCCATTGGGATTTTCTATGTTACTCACTTGGTCTATGACCAGGTGATGTATGATTTGTTTTGCCTTGTATATCTTGGTTTGCAGTTTGCTTAGCCGCCAGATATTACTCCCTGCTGCCTCCTTTCTTCCATGCTTTGAAACATCTTATTTTTTCCTTTATTAAATTTTCCACCTCGTCACTCCACCACCAGGAAGTCTTATGCCTGGGGGGGGGGGGGCATATCTTTGCCACAGACTTTGTCAGTGGCGCCATGAAGGCTACATTCAAGGAAGTTGCATTGGCTATTTACATCCATTTCCTCCAGTTCGCTGCAAAACCTATCCTTCTATTCAGATTTATTCAGCAGTAAACCCTTCTCTGTATCTTCCTACTATCTCTATCCTCAGTTTCAAGCCAAAGGTGGATGTTGTGTCTATGTATGCAACAATCTTGCTTTCTCTCGTGTTCCCAACTTAGATTTTTCTGAATTCTCAACTCTCTGGCTAAAGCTTTCTTGTCACTCTCAAACTAAATATTTCTGTGCTGTCTATCTCTCCCCTAATTCTACTGACTATCCAAAATTCTTTGACTATCTAACTTCTAAAGTGGAACACATTCTATCCATCTCTCCTTTTGCAGAAATCTCCATCTTAGGAGATTTCAATGTTCACCACCATCAATGGCTCTCCTCTGTTTCCACTGACCAACCTGGTGAACAAGCTTACACTTTTTCTATCTTAAACGACCTAGAGCAGTTAGTCCAGCAACCCACCCATATCCCGGATCGCTTTGGAGATCGGTCCAATATTCTTGACTTATTTCTAACTTCTAACCCTTCTGCTTATACTGTAAATCTTTTCTCTCCTTTGGGCTCCTCCGAACATAAACTAATGTCTGTCACCTGTCTTATCTCTCCAGTACGGCAACACAATCCTCCCAACCGGTGGCGCTTGTGGCACTTTGGCGCTGCCGACTGGGAGGCTCTTTGGCAGTATTTCTTTGATTTCCCATGGAATGACTTTTGCTTCCGTGGCCGGGGACCCTCGGAGAGTGCTGAACGCATTACCGAGGTAATCCTCTCAGGCATGGAAACATACATTCCATTTTCTTTCTCTCAGTCTAATGCAAAAAAAATCTTGGTTTACTCACGCTTGTTCTACTGCTGTCTGCAACAAGAAGGAAGCATTCGTACGGTACCGACGCCTTAAGACTCAAGAATCTCATTCTTCCTATGTTTCTGCCCGGAATCAAGCCAAATCTTAAGAGCTGCCTCACTTGTCAGGTTCTTTGATTTAAGATAAGACCAAAAAGTCCGATCCCATGCCTTTCTTGGTCCGCCACTAGGTGCAGCTCCCTCCACATTCATGGACTTGCATTCTTTTCACCCAGCTTTGTTCATCCAAACACTCTTTCATTAATATTAAATGCACTGAACTATCCAACTCTAGCTCTTCCCAAGCTTTCTGGCATCTAGCCAAAAATCTCTCCAACAATTTGTCTTCCTCATCTTTCCCTCCCCTTTGCCACTCTGATGGTACAACAATCACTCCTTCCTCTGACAAAGCTTAACTCTTCGCTCAAACTTTTGCTAGAAACTCCACCTTGGATGATTCCAGTCCTATTCCTCCCTCTCCACCCCCTTCTCTCCTATTTATGCCTAATATCCTAATCTCTTCTAAAGATGTATTTTCTACCCTCTCTGGGCTTAATACTAAGAAGGCATACGGTCCGGACGGTGTTCATCCTGTTGTACTAAAAAACTGTGCTTCCGAGCTGACTCCCTGCCTAGGCAAACTCTTTCGTCTCTGTCTCTCCTCTAACGTCTTCCCATCTTGCTGGAAGTTTGCTTTCATTCAACCTGTCCCAAAGAAGGGTGACCGCTCTCAACCCTCCAACTATCGTCTACATTTTTGAAACTATTCTTGCTTCCAAATTTCTTAAGCATTTCTCTTCTCATAATCTACTCTCAGATCGCCAGTATGGTTTCCTTGAAGGTCGCTCTACTGGGGATCTGCTTTCATACCTTGCTAACTCTTGGTCATCCTCCTTTCGGGACTTTGGTGAGACCTTTTCTATTGAACTAGACATATCGAAAGCCTTCGATAGAGTCTGGCACAAATCTTATATTTCTAAACTACCCTCCTTCAGTTTCTATACCTCCATCTGTGCCTTTGTTTCTAATTTCCTTTCCGGCCATTCCATAGCTGCGTTTGTTGACGGCCATCGCTCACTTCCTCATCCTATCAATTCTGGTGTTCCTCAGGGCTCTGTCCTATCTCCCATTCTCTTTCTAATTTTCATAAATGATCTTCTCAACTGTACCTCCAGTCCCATCCATTCATATGCAGATGACTCTATGTTACGCTACTCAATTAGCTTTCCTGAACGCCCTAGCCAGCAATCCTTCAAAGACAAACGTAATGAAGCCATGCAACACTTATCTTCTGATCTAACTACTATTTCCAATTGGGGCAGAGAAAACCATGTTACCTTTAATGCTTCCAAAACCCAATGTCTTCATCTTACTACCCGTTCAAAACTCCCAGAGGACTATCCCTTACTGTTCAACAATACAAAAATCAATCCTTCATCTTCTTTCAATATTCTCGGTGTCTCCTTTTCTTCTGCTCTCACTTAGAAGGACCATAATTATTACAAGTCTTGCTAAGGCAGCTTCCCAGAAGCTGGGTGTGCTCAACTGCTCAAGGGGTTCTTTACCCCTTTACAGCTTCTTGCTCTGTACAGGGGCACAGTGCGTCCTTGTATTGAGTATTGTTCACATGTGTGGGGAGGATTCTCTCACACCACAATCCTAGACAAAGTAGAAAGGAAAGCCTTTTGTATCATTAACTCCCACCCACTCACCAACTCGCTGCAACCTCTCTCTCGTCGCCGCAATGTTGCATCTCTCTCACTATTCTATCACTACTATAATAATCAATGTTGCTCAGAGCTTTCCCAGTACACTTAGCAGATGGATGTGGACGTTCCGGACAAAAGCGCCAAATTTTGTCCATATTCTACCCATTGCCTTAGTTTCCCATTTTTGATAGGCACCACTTCCTCCTGATACATTATGGCAGCCATCTTGGATTTTTATGATCACCATCGTAGAAAAACCATTATCTATCAATATATCAGCTGCTAAGCCCCTTAGTATCATGATCTTGGTGTCTAAACACACATTTTCTGGGCCAAGGAATGCAATTATACCATTTAGAAAAGGACTAGCTTGATTTTATTAACACAAAGAAAATGAATAGGCCTATAAGATAATTTACAGTCATCACACCAATGCTTCATGATTGCGTTACTTCTGACAATAACAACTGCAGAGTTCAGTGCACTTCCAGTTGGCCTTTCTGCATGCACATCTTGCAGCATATCCTTTTGGACTCTTGCAGTCACATTTGATTAGTTCACTGCAGGCCTTACAGGCCACAGGTAATGTCGTCCACACAGGAACCCACGACTGGCTGTCCTCACCCAGAGTCCATCCCCAGCCTTCTGGACTCGGTGCATGTTGTACACTATGCTCACTGGTACACCATATTCCACTCTGATAAGCAACTCGCTTACAATGCTGCAGCAGAGCATCCTGGGTTGGTGGGAGGGCCTCCATTGTCTTATCCTTCAGGCAAAACAGATCCTTTCTGGCATCATCCACATGTTCTAGGTCGCTGGCCTTATCATACAGAATGACAGTGAAGCGTTCCAGCAGCTGGAAATGTTGATCACCAAATGATACATCTGTGTATGGATTACGTGCCATGTGTGTAAAGGCTTCTGTCACATCTTGATAGCAAAGCCATGCCTCCCATGCCGACTTCTTGCCTCTCCCAAAGAATGCAGACGTGGTATCGCATCCTGTGAAACTGTGGAAAACAGGGAGGGCAACAAACTTTTCTGTACCCAAGACTTCACAGATAACATTGATGTGATGATATGTAAAGTGCCTGCCTGTACCAAAGGCAACCCAAATGTTCACATCTTGGCATAAGGTGATCAAGTGATGAAACTTGCCAATAAGGATCACCACTACATCGGTGTCAACAGTGCGCACCAGACAGTTGGTACAGCCATTCAGAAGGGCATCCTGTAAGTGGATCAGCAGCCTAGTATCCACTTCTTCATGGTCACACTGTGCCATGGATCGATCAGTTCCTCGGAGGAGAGTAGTGGGACCAGATGCGATGATGATTTCCTTGTCTTTAGGGCAATCAACAGTGGCAAGTTTGTTGGAAAGGAATGCAAACAGTTCCCGTTTGTTGGTTGGGTCACGCAAAAAGTCGGCCCAGTTTCCTGGAAGTTTGTTTTTACCTGAAACTTTTCTCCGAATACCCTTTCCTCGCTTTTCTCTAGTGGACTCTTTGATGCTGCTAGGGATGTATTCGTCTCATACAACATCAACTCATTTTGAGTTTCCTAGTTGTTTTATGATGTGTGGAACAAAGACATGATCAGCATACTCATCAAATGTTATAACGTTGTTAGTGGGGAGCAAGTGCACCACAGCAGCTCCATCAAGAAGCCTCACATCAATGTAATTGGAAGGATTATTCTGGGTGTCATTGGCCAGAATTTTTAGAAGATCAGCTTTCTTTCCAAAGCGCAGTTTGCCACCATCTGATAGTGAAGGGGGAAAGGGGTGGTTCTCATGGCTGAAGAATTTGCTGATGTCACTCATTCTGTGCTGCATTACGATGTACAGGTGAGAAAACAGAGCCACATCATTCTTGAGTAAAATGATCTTCCCTGCTTGTTTTGTTTTGGCTCTTGGCTGCGGACACCTGAAGAGAGGAAGGGCATTCTTATTAATCGGATCATGAATGGAGCATGTGTGATCAGTTATCACTTGTTTGAAATACTTGTCATATTTATTCTTTCCTAGAGATTGAATTGTTCGCACTGTGTTCACCACAGACTCATCCAGAATATTCCGTGTGTCTAGAGCCAGTAACTCATCACTGTCATCAAGGAAAGGGTTTCCCAGTTCTTTGATGACCTGAGTCAGACTCACAGCCTGCTCCTTACAACTTATCTGTGTGGACAGTCCCTCTTCATGATGATAACCACACTGTGGATTTTTTTCTGGGAAGTATTCCTGTTCAAACTCCTTTAGCAGCCTTGCTTGTTCAGGCCCTGAGACCATCCATTTCCTGAAGGCTGAAGGATTTTCAGTCAAACCAACTGCACCCCCAGAATCTTTAACCACTTTATTTTGTTCATGGGCTTGATCGATCGGGATAGCTGAGAATTTGTTGGTGGTTTTGTGGATAACCCAGTGACTGTGCTCCTCAAACTCTTTGAGAATGGGTGCTGGTAGACTCTCCATGTCTCGGATGTGTATTGGGAGCCACCGGGCATAATTGTGGTGGTCTAAAGCAAAAAACCATGGAGCCAAAGCCTTGAGGCATTCAACATACAGTGAAAAATTCCCCTCTCGTTGTGATCTAATGAAGATGAGGCCCAGGAGTTCCATGTTGAGAACAGTGTCCCAGTACTGAAATGTTGGACTTTTCTGTATAATTTCCTGCCTCCATGCTTTCATAGCTTCATCACTGTGTTCTCCCTCGGTGTGTATGAAAGCGTCCTCCTGGAGTTTTGCAAGAGCCAACACAGTCACCTGGTGTGCATGTCTTGTTTTGGTGAGGTGGGTGGCCTTCAAGAAAGAGTTAGCAGTTCCTGATGATGCAATGTCTGCTTGTGTCAGTGCATTGGTCCATCCAGATCCCTCCAAGTAGTCACCATATATTTTCCACATCGCCATCTCTATGTGGAGTCCACCCAACATTGCTATGATCTTTTCTTCTCCATGCGTGTCAGGCCAGTTCCACTGGATAAATTTGGCAAGTGGTGCATCAAAGGCGATAACTGGTATTTGTCCAGGATTGAGAAATTTTGTTGCCCATTGCAAAACATTCATTCCATGCTTGATCATAGCTGCTGTAGCTGCTTGATCATAGAAAAGGGGCAAGAGCTGTGTAAGGGTGGTGTGAACATCTACTGATATATCTTGCATGGAGGCATGGAATGCTGAGAAGGCTACAGTGTCACCCTGTTCAACTGCATCTTTCTCCAGTAGTTGACAAGCATGCTTCAGCCAGCTCTCCTCCTTCAATTGTGCACTTGCCAGTTGTCCCTGTTTTGGTGCTGTTAAATTTGACAGTTCTGGAACTGACACATTTGCTGTCTTCAGAGCTACAGCTGGTGCAGTGGTAAACCTGTCTGGCAACTTGTGATTCTTCTTGGTATCAGCCAAGTGCAGTTTGATATCCTTCTGCTTCTCCCCCAAGTTAGACAAAGTTGGAAATTGAAACAGGTTGATGCCCATGCCATGAAATGAACCCTTAGCAGTTGTACTTGAAGGATTATGGTCCAAGTTGTCAAGCGCACCAACAGTAAAAAGTCCATGTTGCAGTTGAGCAGGAACGATAGCTCCTTTGTACTTAAAGTCGTCACAGACAGCAGTCCCAATCTGGTTCTCAAGCTGAAGAACTCTGTCATAACATAAACTGAGGCCCAAGTCATGTAATTGTGTGATGAGCTTTTTAGACCTGGTGTCTGTGTGAATCTTCATTCCAATGTACAATGGCAATGGTGGTTCCCTATCCAAGCAATGGCGAGATGTTGAAAAAGAAGAAGGTGCATGTGTCTTGAAATTGTACAGAATGGTCTGAGAGACTGTGAGGTTTGCCTGTGAATCTGTGAAATCTTGGTCTTTAAGGTCAGCACCAATCAATAGCATGGACACAAGTGTCTTGAGAGTAGATGGCACTGACTCTTCCTGACAACCAGAAGGAAATTTGCCATCGAAGTAGAAACCTTTATTGCTGACAATCTCCTTGCGCACTAGCTTAGCTGCCTTAGCCAGCAGTAATGCATCACCTTCATAATCACATGCCATGGCCTGTTTCAACATATCTTGCATGCCTTGTTCAAAAACCAGAATATTATTTTTGCTATCACTTTGTTCTTGAGCTTGCGGGAAGTATGCTAGAAGTTTTTCCTTGAAGTGGGTTCGGTTAGTCTCTGTTTCAACACCAAGGTTCTGCAGTCGCTTTTCATACAGCTGATACAATTCCGAAAATTTGAAGTAGAAGGTCCCAGCTTCCACACAGTTTTCTACATGAGTAAATAGCTCCACAAGTGCTCTTGCTTTCATCCTCTTTTCTTCAGAATGAACTCCAGATGCTTGCCCTTGTTGCCGGATCAGTGATCGATGGCGATTCCGTAGTGTTGTTAAGCACTCCAGATGATATTTAGCTTCAAGTGCTATGAGATCGCCACCTTCCAATATAGCCATGAATTGTGTTTCCTGCAGTTCTGTAGCAATCTTTCTTATATTCTCATCAGCTCCAAATGTTCTAAACTCATGGAGGTGTCCATCCTTTCCACAACAAATTATACAGGCCATTTTGTCCATCGACTGACGCCGTGGTCGTTTCTCTCCATAGGTGTTGCTCCCTGTAGCCTCCTTCCTGTCTCGCTTTTTAGTAGCTCTTTCCAGTTTGTCTTTACTGAACTTTACATTGCAGGATTTGTTCCATACACCCCGCTTTTTGGACCAGTTCATCTGTAGTTATCTCTTCTCCAAACTTCAGTACTACTGGCAATGCACCTAGGCCTCTAAAAGCATTAACGTTATTTAAGAACTTGCTGTATGCTCCGGACTTGTCCCTGCTCCCTTGTACATTGAGTGGGCATTTCACAGGCTCTGTAGTCTTTTCTTGACAGATCAAGCACAGGCTCCAATCCATCTTGCTAGTTCAACCTGAAAATAGAAAAGAAAAATATTAGGATTATGTTATACCGTAATTATTTTATGTTAATTTCTGACCAAATAACCATTCAACTTTATTATAAATGGTATGAATGTATTCCTTGACCTCGAAATTGTATGTTTGGACACCAAGATCATGATCCTAAGTGGCTTAGCAGCTGAGATATTGATAGATATAGGTTTTTCTAAGATGGCGATCATAAAAATCCAAGATGGCTGCCATAATGTATCAGGAGGAAGTGGTGCCTATCAAAAATGGGAAGCTAAGGCACTATGTAGAATGTGGAAAAAATTTGGCGCTTTTGTCCGGAATGTTCACATCCATGTCAAATCTTGCCCTAAGCGTATACCACCTCCTCTACGTAGGGTATGTAGTACCCATTTTACAACACAATCCCACCCCTACTCTGTGCAACTCTCCAACCCAAGGGTGAAACTTTATTCTCAGTCTTTCTTCTATTCAACTGCTGGGCTCTGAAACTCTCTCCCAGAATCAGTCTTTCCCTCTTCCTATGACTTGAATTGCTTCAAACTCCGTGTGTCCAGACATTATGGCTCGAACGTCCCTTAATTTTGGCCCAGTCACTCTTTCAACTCTGGGGGAGGCACTCGATACAGGTAGTTCTGCCTTTTGTCTCCCTCACTCACATAGACAAAAATAAAAAAAGCCATTCCTTCCTGTTAGGCATGTATACTTCTTTTGACACAGGATCTCGACTTAAGCTCAGGTCTCAGACTAGGAGCTTATGTTGAGAGATACATTCTTCACTCGGGATGACCTTTACATCCCGAACAAACTTCCAGTCTCTCCTGTTAACTAAGAGGTAATCTATTTGGCTACAGGTGCCTCCAGAACTATATATGATCATATGACTCAACCTTTTCTTGAACTTAGTATTATACACAACCATGTTGAGTGTAACACATGACTCCAGTATAATTTCGCCTTCTGGATTTCTTCTTCCATACCCTTTCCCACCATGCACACCCTTTTATCCATCAGCACATGCTCCCACATGCCCAATTAGGTCACTACCTACGACTGTAGTATCATACTCCGAGAGGCTTACTTTATATATATATATATATATATTACAAAACTATTCCATGATACAAAACCTTATCATAAAGTATTTTAGATACACTTCACAGTTGTCCAGACAGAATATCCGACATCTTTAAAGAAGAAGGCTTTGGCATCAGTGAATGACTGCCTGGGAAAAACTGATGAGTGAGCCTCAGTCTACCTCCCGCAGTGGGCTAGGTTGAGTCAGAGCAGCGTCCCACTACCAAAACCTATTATAGCCTAATTCGTACGCAATTTGAGTATTCAGTTTTTATTTAATTGCTTTAAAAATATTGAATATGCTAATTGCATATCTGTGCATTTAGGGACAGCCCTCCTGAATACATGATATGAGTATCCATACATGAGAATGTTAATAACATTTTATTTGTATTTAGTTTAAGTTCAAGCTAAATGTTCTAGGTCTGTTGTCTTTATTGACATGTAAAGTGTAATGCCGAATCTGGAAGTGAAGGTGCCCTGGTCAGCCACAATCCAGGAGTCTGTCCCATTTAATACAGGCTCTATGGAAACAGAACCAACAGCCCCATCCTCTGTGACCATATCTCCAACCTGGATGCAGATGGAAACACAGGCAACCTAGAAAATCATGCCTACTAGGACCCCAGGAAATCCTCAAGCCAGCCTACCTGAGCTCCCTTAATCTTGACACTTTCCAAGATGCCAGAGTGAGACTGGTCTAAAAACCAGCAATCTAGGGAGTGGAAATGGAACCTTTTAGCCCGGAAGCAGAGGACCAGCAAAACAACAAAATTCCATGTCCTGTTTTTTGGTAGTGATACTGACAATGGCTCAGAAGCCTAATGCTTATAGCTCTCTCTGTGGTGAATATGTGATGTTGATATCTGAGTTAAGATTGGTTACTCCAACACTGGTGTGAGATTTTTCATCAAAACTGCGGTTGCAGATACCTAACCCCTGTCTTGAGTAACTCATTCAAGTAGGCTTAAGATTCTCTACCACTGACATGATGACAGTCAATCCTTCTGGTTATGAGGAACCTTAAGTTGCCCATTCAGGTTAAGCCTTTCTATTCCGACACTGATGTGAGTGACACCATCAAAACTGTGGTTGCAGTCACCTAACCCCTGTCTTGAGTAACACATACAGGTAGGTGTCAGATTCTCGGTCACCTACATGATTGTAATCCGTCCCTCAGGTTATGAGGTAATCTGAACCCCATCTTGAAAAGCTCATTCGGGTTAAGCTTGAGAAACTCATCAACAGTATGAGCAGCTCTACCAACTTCTAGTGAGAGTAAATTGACCCCCCCTCACCACTGCCAGTCAATGAAGTAGCTCAGAGAAGGAGCAACAGACACCAATAGATCCAGACGAAACGATCTCCCTACACATGATGCCCGGCCGGACAACCCCTGGACGGACGCATTAGCTATACCTGTCTCTGGCTTTCAAATTCCCTTGATAGGCACTAATAAGGAGATTAATTAAAAGCAACACAGACCGTATCTTAAATATTTTGCCACCATAATACTTACCATTCGTTATGCCTGAATGATTCCTCTCTTAAAGTTAGAGATTAAGTTGATGATATTAATAACTTGCTTCCCACAACACCAGCTCGATACACTCTTAAATTATTACCCCAGTTACCACGCCACCCCCCCCCCCCCATTGAGATTCACGTAATTTAGGTCACATTTGCTTTCTTTGGGTAACATATTGTAAATACTTAATTATATTTGTAATAATTACCCATCTATGTTATACTTTTGCTGACCATTATATATTGTTAACTTGTATATTCGCATGTTATGATTCAACACAGGTGCCCTCGAGTGCCTCTATAATTGTCACTATCTTGTACATGATAATTGCATTAATTATTCAGTATACTGTACATACATAAACATTAATTATTCAGTATACTGTACATACATAAACATTAATTATTCAGTATACTGTACATACATAAACATTAATTATTCAGTATACTGTACATACATAAACATTAATTATTCAGTATACTGTACATACATAAACATTAATTATTCAGTATACTGTACATACATAAACATTAATTATTCAGTATACTGTACATACATAAACTTTAAATACCATACCCTGTGTATTCTGTTCATTGCCTAACCTACCCAGTAAATAAATATCCTGGAATATTGATCGTAATACTTGTGTATGATGAATTGAAATACATTCTCCAAGTCGGATTTCCCTTCTTAATATACATAGGAAAAGGTTCAGTTTCCTTTATCGCGCCGCAGTGTTGTTGATTAAAACATAGACACTTGTCCTGACTGTCGGAGGGTCGAGTCTGGCTGGAAGTATAAACACATTTTGTAGCTCACATCTATTTGCGAGATATGTATGTATGTATGTATATATTTACTCAGGCCCATTCCCCACTTTTCTTATTTTATTTTTTTTCCTGGGGGTGGCCGACTCAAGAAAGAGCCCGAATAGGGACACCACAACAGAAAACAACGAACACACGAAAAACAATATACAATTTCACACACGAAAAAGCAAAATACAATTTCACACACAATGTTGTGAGATATACTTGACATTAATGACTCTCGTGTTTGGCTGGGAAGATTTAAATGTAATCTCTATAACCCGTGTTACGTGGCAAAACTTGTAAAAATCTCTGTATGGAATCCTGAAATATGGATTGTACGACTTGTGTATGAATTGAAATACATTATCCAGGTAGGATTTCCCTTCTCCTTAACCCGGAAACTGCAGGAAGACTCTTAAGAGTTCCCCCGGTGGACTGCGGGAAGACTCTTAAGAGCCAGGGGAAACAAAATCAATTTAAAACACAAAAAAAAATAAAAAAAATATTTGTTTTTATTTTGTTTTGCCCCTGGGCCATGCCAAATATCACTCCTCCACCTCCCCTCCTTCCCCAGTTTCCTCCCCTCCTTCAGTTATCACCTATTTTCCCTGTTATTCCCTTTTCCTGTGGTCTATTTTCGTGCTAACATTAGCGAGTTGGTAGCAGGGCATTGTCATCACTGTTAGCAAGTGAGTGCAAGAGAGAGAGAGAGAGTATCGATCGACAGTCTCTCTCCAGAGGTGGAGGAAAGTGGTGGGCTGGGAGGTTGCCTCAGCCATACATTGTGTAACTCCCGGCCTGTATCGCCGATTTTGACCATCCAAACGCTGTTTCCACTTGTTTTATTGTTGTAACAGGTTAATACCTTTATAATCAACCTATAATAGGCACATATGGATAAGTATTAATGCTATTTATGGTAAAATATATATTTTAGTGATGGGAACAGCTCAAATACGTCGGCACAGGAGTGTGGTGTCTCATACCCCCCATGCGCACTTCAGAGGTTAAAGGGCATAGCTCACCTACTCAAATATACTCAGAATGGAAATTGTCAATTTACAACATACACCTATGTGCAGTAGCCCAACTAAATTTTGCGACATATATTACGTGGCACCTGTCTAGTTTGCACTCCCGTCCCAAGCCTGTGTGTGTGGTCGTGTCTAGCAGGGGCCGTGGTGTCTAGGCAGGCGCCACCGCCTGAGCTACCATAACCAGGGCACACAGACACAGTACTCCATGCTGGGCGCTACATATGACAATATTGCTATAATTATTTGTTTGTATCATATTAGATGTCTCTCGCTCTCGCTCTCTTTCTCTCTCTCACTCTCTCTCACACTGAGGTTAATATCAATCAATGTTCACGCTACACTAATTGTAGATTAATTAGCACACACACACGCACACACAGAAACGGAAGGCAAAGTTCAGAGTTATAAACCCACATTCTTCACTGATTTCCGTGATAAAACAATGAAATTGTGTTCTTTTATCTAATTAACCCTTTCAAGATCCGATACGCATTTCTGTTCTGTGTTGTGGTAATTATTAGACGATTTTATTCAGATTAGGAAGGGTATATGGAAGTCAGAGGGTTGATCGAGCTAGTCTTTACCCTTTTAATAACCACAGATCCTTCCTAAGCTGCATAAAATCGTCTAATGATAGCCAAAATAAAGTGCTAAAACGCATCAGAGCTTCAAGGGGTTAACACTCTTTAGATAATACTGGTATGTTATAATCTGCATCATCTTGCAGTGCTGGGTTATACGAGTAGTTCTATTTGCAACATCTGCATCAGGTAATATTATTAATGATAAGAACGTGTATTAACACAAACTGCACCGGCGACGTCCTTTTCTTCCTATTCTAGCAACTATTGCGCGATTTTATTCAGCTTCAGAAAGGCCTCTAGCCATAATAAGGCTTCACAATATCTCAACTAACCCTTTTAACTACCACAGGTCCTTCCTAAGCTGCATAATATCGTCTAAATATAGCTAGAATAACATTGAAAAGACGTCGCTGGTATTCAAAGGGTTAATATACAGCTAAAGTTCTTACTGTTTCTATGAGATACTATTAGAATATAGACAATTATCGTTACCGTATCATGATTTTAGAATCTAACTTCGATGAAATTATGTCTACTATGGAAATATATGGGAGTATAACCAAACATTATTTAGTTTACCGGGTATATAATTTAAGTTCTATTTTACAGTTTTACACACACACACACACACACACACACACACACACACACACACACACACACACACAGTAGTCCGTAGCATATTGGTTAGCGCACTTGGTTCACAGCCAAAAGGACACAGGTTCCATTCCCAGGCGGGAAAGAAACATTTGGGAAATTCTTCTTACACAATGCGCCTCTCTTGACCTAGCAGTATAAATAGGCCTCTGGAATAAGAGGCCACTTACGACGTATTTTTTAGTGTTGGTGGTCTATTACAGTACAGGTCAACCAAACACTCAAAATCCAGATATCGTTAATTGGCTGATTACAGATTACATGCATATCTACAGCCACTCCAACCATGCATTTACACTTCACGCAATATATTCCCAGGTCGAACTTTTTTCGGTAAAAAAAAAAAAAAAAAAAAAAAAAAAAACGTGAAGCTGTAATTATTGGAAACTGAGGTGATCAGAAAATCCTCAATACTCTCTTGCCCACATCACACCTAGTCATCCATCAGCAAGTCATGGCTCATCAGGCTGCAAAGGTTGCTGAACGTGGTAGTATGGTTGGGATGAGCGAGAGTGGGGTGTCAGAACGTTTACCGGTGTCAAAAAAAGGTGGGAAGAAGGGCAACTGATTTGGCTCTACTATTTGTTGACCAGGGCATCGACTATTGGGCACGAGTTGTTTTGATAATGTCAGAGAGGTTCCATAATAGTACCAGGACGATTAAAATTGTATCACTTAGCCGAGGTGGCGGGGGTTCTTCAAATAAGAATAAAGGTGACCTTTAAATCAAGTAATGCCACTTGAGAAAAACCTCACACAACCCATCCGGGATTCGAACCCTGGACCTTGCGATCAACAGGCACTCGTGCTAACCTTTATCCGCTCATGGCCGAGTGGTTACGGTGCCCAACTCTCCCAAACATACTTGGAGTGAGTGGGTTCGAATCCTGGTCAGGATACCTCTCTCCCAACCAATAGTTGTTCTCTCAGACAAGAAAATGTTCAGCTCAACCACGCATGGGTCGAAGACTGCGCTTTTGGAGGCCTAGGAACACACGACATGTGAGTTAGTCCTAGTTGATATTGTGCATAAAATATATAGACTAGTCATCATACAGAGTAATACTTTCCATCATATCACTCTTGGCTAATTTCATGTTAACCGAGCATTATATAACTTCTTCATTTCATTACTCATCCACTAATACCCCTAACTTACTAATTAACTCCTTACTTATATTGTTCAAATACTATAAAGCTAGCATGACTTGATATAATATGCACATTAGCCACTCCTGTCTATACCATCGGTTGTTTACCTAAAAACCAACCACGTTCGGTTTAGTAACTCATTCTAGCCATCTCGCCCGCCACTATCTGTGCAATATAGGATAGAGCTTCCCTTATTACTTTCCTCCCCCCTTAGTGAATGCATATAACTTGTTTGCAAATATAATAAATAATACTTTACCTAAACTATCATTGGTGAATAGAGAGACCAGTTTATCATGAGAATCAATAAATATATACCCATTAATCCCATTAGGATTGACTAATTTTGGCAATTTAATCGGGCTTTTCATTAGAGGGTTTATACAACTTAAGGAGGTTCTGTAGGAATTATAGGGACACATACTATGTCATATTTACCCTTTGACTTTCATATTCCCTTTCTACTCTTAATAAAAATTATAGTCTCCTTTTCTACTCTGAATATAATAGTATAATGCTAGTCTGCATAAACTGCCAAATACGAGTCCTGATTCCACTAGGCCTACATAAACAAAAATGATAAAAGAGGGATTTTTTCAGAGGACTGACTCCATGGGCTGACTGGCCCATGGTATAAAGACTAATATTCGTCTTTATGCCATGGACTGGCCCATTCACGGCGGATCCCATTGACATGTGCCTATCTAATTATGTTTCTAAGCTTTCTGTCGTTATTGATCCTACTGTAGCAATCCGTAGCCTATTTCACATATCTACCAAACTTTTGCATGATTATCACGGAGCAGAAGTCCGTTTTCCACATCGTCATTTCCATATTCACTACCTCAATAATCTTTTACTTCTGTTAAATGTTCTAACCCATTCTGGCTATAATTCCGTGTCATTTGGCCTTAGTCGTCAGGCGTTAGAATATTATTGATGTTCTAATGTTCTAGTATTCTGGATTGTATTGCCATTCTTCTTTGTACCGTCACTTCCAATCAATCTATGGACACTGGACAGCAACATTAAAAACATAATCCATGTGAAGCCTTACTAAGGACGGGTGAAATTTAAAAATTACGTTTGTTGTTATTCACGCTTCTAGATATCTATCTAAAAACTCTGATTTCAAACAATGTTGCATTGTTTTGTTGTTTTGGTTTCATATCACGACTGACGATGACTTCCAAATCTTTTGTAATAATTGAGTTACTTAATTCCATGTTATTTAGCCATCTAGATGGGTAACCACTGATATTGCGTCTTGCCCCTGTCACCACTCAGATTGGTCAACAAATTATATATTTTTTTTCTGAGATATAGCTGGTAGTTACTGGCTACCCTGGCCTTGAGTAAGGGAGATGGGTAATGGAATCGGACATCACAAGAATGCATTGAGCTATTGAATCTCCTCATACGGGAGATATATGGCGTGTAATTATTGAGGAAGTAAATATTGTTAAATTTATATCCTGAAATTTCTGTTGATTTCCCAAATTTCACTAAACTGCATGTATTGCCCATTCGGGTAGTGTATCAAATTATTTTTGGAGAGCATGAATCGTTATCAGGATCAATAATTCAACCTATTTTTAAGTGTCATTTGAAAAATTACCAATCTTTTTAGTTAGGCCTAAATCAAGCTAGGTCGTTAATGTAAAAGATGAACAATTTAGGAACTAAAACTGACCATCGTGTAAGACCCCAACCTTCACCACACCCAATCTGATTGTATATGCTACTGTTAATGTTAATTTTTTGTTTCCTACTAATGAGTCATGGTCTAATTCACGTAATATAATTCGCCCTATTCCAAGAGCTGCTTCTTTAATCAGCAATCTTTCATGTGGATATTTATCGAAAACTTTACTGACATGTCAATATCTTTGAAGGTATTTTTTGTCTTTTTTTATCGATTCGTATGCTTGGGAAAAGAAAGCTTAATAGATAGCGAGACACTCGCAGCCAACATGGTTAAATTCCATTACAAGATTGATGATTAAGCATTTAACAAATGTGACAGCAGCATTCTCCTCTTAACCCTTTCACGCATTTATGACGCAGAGGTTGCCAGATTAGCAATAGGAAGAGTTCTCTCACTCTTATAATTACCTCTCCAAAATTCGATTTCAGCCCACAGCTAACTCAAAGACAACTGCAGAGGTTGAAGTAACTAAACTAAAGGTTTCTAAATACCCCTGATGGTAACAAAGGCTTTAAAGTATCCACAATAGGCTCAAAATCGCGTCATATGTCGGAGAGGGTTAATTTGACGTTTGTAATTTAGTCAGTAGCCAGCCCTTATTCCCACAAGGGGTAGGGAGTATCAACAAGAATCACATGAAAGGAGGTAAAAAAATAGAGGTGGCAGGGGAAGAATCCATACAGCAGTTCGCACACAAACATTCGGAAACCTCAATCACTTATTAGCCCCCAAGATCATTGGCTTCAACTCAGATGCTATTGACGTCCAGACAAATTAAGTTTCTTAGGCATTTAGCTGAATAATTTGTGTTTTTAGTAACATCGAATACATTTAAACGTTTAGGATAACTCATACAATATATACCCGGTGCCAGCGAACTTGGCGCTAATCCTGACCGCATAACATCTTATAAAAAAAATAAAAAAAACATAAATATGAGTAGATCAGGAAATAGATGTAGAGATTGACTACCAGTTTCTTGAATACTCTCTACACCAACACCAAGTATAGTGTTTAATAGGGGTTCTGATTAGAACAATCACTAACAAGTGTATACTAGATTATACAATCTATGCAACTCATTGTATTCATTTTAAATTATGTATAGAAATGGATCTATAAAGTAGTTTGTCGCGCGTGAATATATTTGTATTTAACGGAGAGAGAGAGAGAGACTGAGAGAGAGAGAGACTTCTAATATGATACAAACAAATAATGATAGCAATATTGTCATATGTAGCGCCCAGCAAGGGAGTACTGTGTCTGTGTGCCCTGGTTGTGGTAGCGCAGGCGATGGCGCCTGCCTAGACACCACGGCCCCTGCTAGACACGACCACACACACAGGCTTGGGACGGGAGTGAAAACTAGACAGGTGCCACGTACCTAATATTTTTTTGAAAAATTTAGTTGGGCTACTGTACAATACAAGTAGGCTGGGTATCTTATATAATGAAACAGGCAATTTTGTGTTTTGGTGGGTAAAAAAATTACATCAGCTACGGAATCAGGAGTACCTATATTCACATATTAACACCCACAGTCAAACCTTTGTCCTGATATTTGTGGAGGTGCCAGTTTCTCTAATAACGTTTATCAATAATATCTAGCACTAATGGGAAACGAAGGGTTGTCTTACCTATCACATAATGATTCATATATTAGCAAATTAAAATAGAGAACATTGGTAATAACATAAATAATCCATATAGCTGGAAAAAATACAATTGTATTTGGGAATCGACTCTTCTCGTCAACTCAGACCGAGTTGCCAACGGCCATCAGATTTTTTGCCTGGCTCGAATTAATCTACTTTAATTATCGGAATATCGTGACATAGACCATTAAGACGTCCTCCACAGATATATTATAATACTTTCTAAGCAAAATTACTATTTTGTGGAACATAATAAAGGTAAAATATGGAAACTACTTCGTATGGACATGCACAATTATAAATACTTTTACAGGAGTGTGCCAGGATTAAAAAACTTGCTATTAAAGAAAGCTGCTTCTTTTAAAATGTAGTAGTAAATTTTTTTTTTTTTTTTTCTATATTCCAACTAATCCCTCTCGGTCATAGGCTGAGACCCTGTACATTCCACCGCTCAACACAGTGAAGCCCGTGAGGTCTTGTTCCAGTCTGGGGAGTGAGACATGTGAAGCATCCATCATGGCTCGAAGCAGCTCCATCTCTGAAGCGGCTGGTTGCTTCGTTCAAGTGCTTCACCGTCTCACCCTCCAGACTCAGACCCTCACTCTCAGAACGCCACCTATTGAGCAGTGAACTCACTAGAGATATAGACAGTGAAAGAAAAAGATAGTTATATTGTATTAGTGGTATAACCTTAGCAATGAAGCGTACAAACAACAACGTATTATGATATAAAATACGAGTACCGCAGAGTCAAAATGACGTCTATATGCTAACTTTGCCTTAACCCTACAATTTAAACTTACCTATAGCTGACTTTACGAAGGGCTAATCGCCTGACCGAACAGTAGTGCCAATTTAGCATACATATTGCTAGATCTAGAGGTATTTACTTCGATCTAGTAGCATGTTCTTGCAATAAGAGACTTGAAGTTTAGTGATATTTTAGGAATATTAGCGATATTAGTTGACATGAGAGAGATCATGGTATTATTATAGTAATTGTTGGCATTATTTTACAATCTAGAGTCATTCTAACAATCTTTGAGAACGGGTCTAGCGGTATTTTTTGTTTTGTTTTTGGTATCCCTTGGACCGAACTGGGTATTTTTCTTTTTATCTTGGAGATTAATTAATTATCAACTCTCCAAGGGTGTGGGTGGGTGCAATTGTCAAGGTTGAAGGTTAATCTGGTGCCATACATAGAATAAAGCTAATTTAGCTAGGATTGGAGGTAGTATGAGTTAGTAATTCTGTAGAACAAAGCCAGGCTAGCCTGTGAACTGGTCTTAATTTTGGCCCCATTTTCAGGAGTGTTCGTTGATGATGTCATCAGCCACCTTAACCCATTGCCTGCGAGAGACGTTCCCGAACACCATGGCAATTTACAGCAATTTACAGGCTCTTAAAGCCTCTTAAAGCCTGTAGAATCGAGGGGGCGGGAGTGCAACAGGCCACACGTCCTTCCTCCAGTCAGCCGGCCATGGCACTGAGGAATTTGAGTCATGCTCTTGCGAGATATACAGCGCTGCCAAAGGTAAATGTAGTGCGACATTAGCGATAATTGCTAATTTTAGCGAATGTCTATGGTACCGCTGCAGGTGAAGCCCGCGAGCTACGAAGCTCATTTTGATGTAATTTTGAAGCTATCTTTGTTTAGTTTTTGGCTGAATACATTTCATTTCATTCAGACACTTGCCTAATCAATCAGGAGTGCCTGAATGGGCTCCAATATGGTGGAAATAGGCGGAAATATGTCCGCAGACTAAAGGTTAAATTAGCATGCTTTGAAGAGTGACAAAAACAGAAAGTTATTTTTGGTGAGCTATGCTCTTAAAAAAAAAGGAAAAGGTTGTTTCCTTTATCACGCCGTGGTGTATTGGATTAAAATACAGACACTCGCCCAGACTGTCGGTGGTTCCAGTCTGGCTGGGAGTATAAAAACATGTAAATATACAGTATATACTGTATATATATATATATATATATATATATATATATATATATATGTAAATACTGTATATATATGGTATATATATATATATATATATATATATATATATATATATATATATATATATATATATATACAGGTATATATATGTATATATGTATAAGAATATATATATATATATATATATATATATATGTATATAATATAATATATATAATATATATATATATATATATATATATATATATATATTATATACTGTATATATATAGTAAAGTAACAGAGTTACAAATAAATAAGTTACCGAGATGGGGAAGTGAGGGACAGAAAAAAACAGAAACAAAAAGGAAAACCACAACAAAGGACAAACCTACAACAAATAAGAAGAAGGAAGAAAAGGTGAATCAGAACAAGTCCCGTGGAAAGAAAGAAGGCGAAACAAATGCAAAGAATGTAAGAAAGAAGGAGGAGAAACAACAACATGGCCGCCTCACCACCACCCCCACTAATTATTACCCCACCAACCGATGTGCTCGAGTCGCCTCTATTACACCCACTCTGCCACCCACGCCCGGGAAAAGTATACGTGTCACCATCACCAATTCCGGGTCCAGCAAGAGGAAGGCAGAACAAGAGGACTTCCCAAAACACAAAAGGCCCAAGATATCTCCTCTCCAGATGCGCCACTCTTCCGCGTAACTCCTCCCACATCATGGCGGAAACTTCTGAGGGGTCTACCTCAACCCCTCCTAATCCGCCGTCTCATACCTGTGACCTTCTGACCCTCAACCACCGTACCTTGGACATTGCAGCACAATTAATGACCACCCCGACTTGCAAATGGTAGAGTCAGCAATTTGAAGGGCTCGAGTAGGCTTGCATGCAAAATGGCATCTGTATGCTAACTTTGCCGTAACCCTACATTTTAAATTTACCTATAGCTGATTTTACGAAGGGCTAATCGCCTGACCGAACAGTAGTGCCAATTTAGCATACATATTGCTAGATTTAGAGGTATTTATGTAACAGCGCATTTTGAGCGACTGTACATTCTAGGGTAACTCATATAATCACCTATATAACTCACATCCTTATAACAATTATTCACTTACTTAAGTATACTACTGTACTGTACATTCTAGTTGGGAATGATCTCCCTATAGATAGATCATCTCTCCCACCTATAAAAGACTTGGTACAATTCTTGCAGAGTATGCAAGGGTTCCCACGGTCTCCTCAGAGTATTGCAGCAACTCCAATATGATTGCTAGCAACTATGTAACGTGTAACACCACTCTAGTAAGAAAGCCGGCGCCCAAGGAGGGAAGCCAGGCCAGTAGCAGATCAGACAGCCCCATTGGAAGGTCGACCCTTCATTCGGCTGTGGTAATTAATACAGTGACGTATACAGTGACAGTGCGATACTGTGCGATATTAGTGTGTGTACCGTTATCTATTTTCGCTATTCTTATCTTTTATTCTTTTACAGGGAAGAATATAAATTACAGGAATATAGCTCAAATCTAGTTGCTTTTATAATATAGTGCAAGCTGTAGGTATTTCCCAGTCAGGTAGCTACAATACCTACAAAGACAATTAATAAATCAAACAAGCCATAATTAAGCATATTATATTTTGCTGGTAATAAAACTATAGAAAACCCAACAGTGTCTTTGCTTCAAATCAGTTTCCTTAACAATTTACCTTTCAACATGTTTTACAGTGAAAACCTGAACTACAAGCATAACCAAGGAAAATTAAGGTAAGAAGCAAAAAGGCAACCAAACAACCGCCCGCTACATAATTGGTTGGCAGCTTAAATGGGATTTGTGTTCCCCAATCGAAATCACAATAAAAAAGACCTCCGAAGAGCAAACAACAAAAAGCACTAAGAAAAAGCAACTAGAAAAACCATAAAACATTAATGAGCTAACTTGGTAAAGAAACAGACAGTGAAGTTACCCAACTAAAGTGTATATAGGAGTGAGCTGGTAGTATCAGTGCACAAACAACTGTATCTCTCCACTCAGCGCTCAGCTCAGCAATTTCTCGCCCAGGCAACACTCACCCGAGTCACCCTACTGACTCACCATCAGTCCACAGTCCACGCGCTAACCAAGGTCTGACGTGGCGGTGACGTCACAGCAGTAGCAGAGAGAGAGAGAGTGCAGCGATAGCAGTCAACTCTACGGTCCCTCCACTACAATCTTCATTCTACCATAGCTGACAAGAAGACCTTTAAAACATCGCAACGTTAATTCAGCTTTGTATCGGTTAGTCAGAAAACTACAATACAAACTAAATATACTAGTAATTAGTACTAGTAAAAATCCTGTCAACACAAACAAGCAATGCCAAAGTATCTTAACTATTCTTTCAACTTATTCATGTGTATAGAATAATTTAGCTGGGACTGTACGTTCCTCATTAATTTCATTCCTTCTATGAATTCAAGTTAGATCAAAGAATTTAAGTACTCTATATATTTGCTGTAACAGTTTCTCAAGTAATAACTTAGCAGAGGATCAAAGACTTACTTCTGTTACTCACTGTTAAATTTTGTTTTATCATTTCTTAGTAAGAGAAATTAGGAAATTAGGCTATCCCTATAGTGCCTTACTAACCTAATTTTCTTAGTAAGAGAGTATTCTTATACAGTACCTTACTAACCAGAATTTTCCAGAATTTTCCTGTTTTAACAAACTAACTGCTCACTCTTCAGACTAACCACCATTATCATCCATACAAACTTGGGTACGGGTGTGTGGTTAAGAGAAATCCCTACTACCAAATTTTTTGTTTCAGTGCTAACATTTTTTTTTTGTGGGATTATTTGTCAATGACATTCAATCCAGGTATCTTTACCAAAAGTGTCATTTTCTCTAATGTCCTTTAAGCTTTTTAGAAAAGAGAATGACTTAGAGGAAGATCTCATATCCTCTGATAGTCAATCTGATGCAAATTCAGACAGCCCTCTTGAAGCAGAAGGAGGGGAAGTAGCACTACAGTCGGTCACAGAGTTAGATAAAAAGGTAGACATTTCTTTTGACGCTGACATTGACACACTTACTAACAGACTGTCCGACTCTTTCAAGGGTAAATCGAGTTATCCACCAGAGGTTGACACCTCCTCTAGCGCCTGCGGTACACAAAAGGTTACATCGGACCTCATCGACACAGAGTCCAGCGTAAACCTAAGCGTAAGCGGGGGGAATAAGGTAATTTACGCGCCTCCAGAATATACAAAACCCAAGTCATTCCAGTTCCGCCCTCCAATTTTAGACGGCCGTCAACATCGATCAGGTAAGCAATATCCGATAGGTAACTTGAACATGTCGACTACTCCGCCGACGACTACTACGTCAACTACGAGTACAACTACGACAGCCACGAGTACGACTACTTCAACAACCACCATGTCAGGACACGTGCCACCACCGACGATAACCATTATGCCAACAGGGCATGGTGTTGCATGTTACTCCGGGAAGGACTGCCCTAATTACCCGGGGGGAGTTCTCACATTTTTCAGGAACATCGAAGGACTCATGAGAAACAGCAACATTATAACTGATGAAGACAAACTTGAGCTTGTTAGATCATACCTGAAAGACGGCTCGAAACCTAAAGTCTTTCAGTCCATACTAGCCTTCCAGACCAAAAATTACCAGGAATGAAAAACTATATGATCGAGGTCTTTGGGGATGGTAACCAAGGAGGAGAACTAGCCTTCATCCATAGATTAGCTAACAAAATCGACACAGATGGCGGAAAGCATGAATAATACATGGCAATGGTAATTGCCGGGGATGTATATGAAGGTGCCAAAGGAAGGTTTCTAGCTCCTTCTTCAGTATGGATCAACAATGCTACCCATGATTGCATGAAGCTGGAGAACTTAGGCAAAGTAGTGGAATACCTAGTATACATGATCATGCTGGATCCTCGCCTGAGGAAGGAAATGACGAAAACAGAATTCCTACCCACCACTAACCTTCAGAAGTTAGTGAGCAAACGATCATACAAGATTACCAAAGACTTAGTCCCAAAAGCCTTGGTAATCCCAGTAGAAGCCTCAGGGAGCAGACCCAAACAAGCGTATAGTAACAGCTCGAGGAAAGACAACATCTGTGATCATTGCCACAAGAAGGGACATGACAAGACATGGAGAGTGCACCCGCAGCTAATTCTAGACAAGTACAAGAAGAAGACGGCATTCACACCCTCCACTGGGACATCATACCAAAGTGGACAAGCTCAAAAACACCAGACAAGCCAAGCGCAAGGGAAACAGAAGAATACTTGCCTGTTCCACGGTGAGAAAGGACACTCCACAGATGAATGCCGTACAATCAAAGGCTCAGCTGCAAAGCGTCAACAAGGATCGTCGGCGGAAGACTCGTGCGCAAGACCCAATGATCAAACGTAGACAAACCTACACCGTTACCTACCAATATCCACCCGTCGTCCTTACACGTGCCCTCGCTCGTTGCGGCAGTAACACGAGTGAACATTATGTCAATTCCAGTAACGGTAGGTGACGTGAAGATGTCTCTGGCTCTTGACTCCGGCGCCTGCGCCAACGTCTTATCCTACGAGTCATTGATAAATCTTCAAAATCAGCTTAAGTGCAACTGGAAACTTAATCTCCCAGACATGCAACTTACAGGAGTTACACGGGATAGCCTAAAACTAGTTGGTATGGTAGACATTCCGTTTAGATTCACACATCACGGAGACCCAAACATCAAGACGAGGTTTACGTGATCAAGGATTTTCCACTCCGAGCAGATGGCCTCATAGGCATCGGAACAATGAAAGACAATCGCATCGCCTTAAATCCTTCCGACCAGAAGATGATCTACAACCGACACAAGTATTCTACAATGCAGAATCCGCATCCTTTCCTGCACTCGACCATTGCAGCGACTGTTTCAACAAGCATGACAGTTCGCGTGCGCGGCCCTTGGTGTCCCCTACTCCAAGTAACCAGAGTGTTGGATCAACGGATCAAGGTTCACGATTGTATCCCTTAGTAGTAATCGGAAAGCAAAGGATTCGTGCTAGAGAGGGTGCACACCTTCCAGTTAGGTTACCCAAGCTAAAGAAAGGCACGGATGCAGTATGTCTAAGTGAAAGTGCATGTATTAAAGGACTAGCTCTCGAGTCAACCTTGTACAAGCTTCAGGGTAAAGCAAGGACAGAGATACTAGTCTATAACAGGTCTAACAGTCCAATCACACTGAAGTCCGGCTGCAAGATCGGAAAAGCTCTTGTGTAGGACTATCCAGTAGATCCTGAACCTCCGGAGTGGCCCTCCGCAGAAGCACCAATTGCAGCAATGACAGCATCATCACCGTCCGAGATGCAAGACGAAGATCCTCTCAGGCAAAACCTAAAGAAGACAGACTTTCCAGAAGAGACAGAATCCCTTCTGAAGTTGCTACAGTCTTTCAGAGATGTAGTTGCACTCCCAGGAGAACGTCTAGGTAAAACGGATCTAACAACGCATACCATACCCCTCAAACCAGGCACCAATCCCGTTTACACAGCGGCATACAGATTGCCACACTGTCAAAGGGAAGTAGTAAAAGGGATGGTAGACGAAATGCTGGAGCAAAAGGTTATTCGCCATTCATCCTCGCCATGGAATTCACCTCTTTTCCTGGTACCTAAGAAGGATGGAGGATGGCGTCCGGTGATTGATTATCGCAAAGTCAATCAAGCAACTACCTGACATGCCTGTACCCCATGCACATACCCCATGCCTGTACTGTCCGAGCTACTACAAGGCATAGGAAAAGGGAACAAGGTATTCAGTACTCTAGACCTCTTCAGTGGGTACTGGCAAGTTGGAATGGATGAGAAATCAACAGAAGTCACTGCGTTCTCTACTCCCAGTGGACACTACGAATGGCTACGCATGCCATTCGGACTAAGAAACGCACCCCTCACCTTTCAAAGGTTAGTAAACAATCTTTTTGCAGGCCTATTGGGTGACTCAGTCTTCACCTACCTGGACGACATCATAGTCTGTAGCAAAGACGTCAGTTCTCATTTCAGCAAACTCCAACGAGTATTGGAAAGACTTCAAACGGTAGGTTTACGTATCAAGATCAGCAAGTGTGATTTCCTAAAAGGGAAAATCAAATTCCTATATCATCAGGTGGACGCAGAAGGAATTCACACTATGAACGACAAGATCGTCGCGGTACAAAATTTTCCACGTCCAAAGTCGGTTGAGAATGTCAGAAGCTTTATCGGGCTTTCTGGCTACTACTGGTCTTTCGTGAAGAACTATGCGAGTCTAGCGAGGCCTCTGACACAACTTCTCCGGAAGGACGCTCCATTCACATGGGGTCAAGAGCAAGAGGAAGCATTCACCAACCTCAAGGAAGCACTCACCAAAACGCCTGTCCTAGTCTTCCCTGACCATGATAGACCATTCACACTCTGCACCGACGCCTCTCTCAAAGGGCTAGGAGCTGTTCTAATGCAACCAGATGAACGAAGCAAGATGCAAGTCATAGGATATGCAAGTCGGGTGTTAAATGATGCTGAGACTAGATATCACACGACGGAATGGGAAACCCTTGCAGTAGCTTGGGCATTGAAACATTTCAGAGACATCATCCTTGGTTATAAAATCGACCTCTACACAGATAATGAGGCGGTAACAGAGATATTCAAGGGTGGTAAGAACCTCACTGGCAGACTAGCGCGGTGGTACGAGACGGTATTGCAGTTTGATCCGACTCTGTATCATATCAAAGGTAAAGCTAACGTGGCGGCAGACGCACTCTCACGAAATGTGCAAGTAGCCCCAGTGATCCAGCTACCGACGCTTACAGAAGCCCAAGTGAAAGAAGAGCAAAGCAAGGATTCGCTGTGGTCCAAAGTAATATATTCCTTAGCATCAGGGGATAACACAACTCTCCCAGAACTACCCGTACCTCACACGCAATTCCGGTTGCTGGACGGACTATTAGTTAGAGTTATTCCCACAACCTTGACGCATGCCCTCGTGTAGTGATTCCAGACACGCTTACAGAAGCAGTACTTCAACAGCAACATGATGCTCCCCAAGCTGGTCATCCAGGACGGGACAGAACACTTGACGCAACCAGAAGGAAGTACTACTGGAAAACGATGAGAAATGATATTGAACAACACATAGCAAGATGTCTCTCCTGTGCCCAGCATAAGGGAACCTGTGATGGTCCCGCACCAATCTTGGAGCATCCAATGCCTTCACTTCCATTCGACACTGTATCAGTGGATTTGCTGAAGTTGCCGCGGAGTCACCAGGATTCACAGTATCTTCTAGTATGTGTTGATTTCTTCTCAAGATTCATAGTTCTAGCCCCGCTTAAAACTAAAACAGCGGATGAAGTTGCTCACACACTAGTAACGCATCTCATCTGTCTGTTCTCCTGCCCTAAGACGCTCCTCTCGGACAATGGGTTGGAATTCAAGAACCAGGTGATTGCAAGTATCTGTGATATCTACAATATCAAGCAATCGTACATTGCAGCATACCACCCAGCCTCAAATGGGTTGGTAGAACGCATGAATAGGACACTCCTCGAAGTCCTACGCCATGTAACAAACCCGCTCCATGAAGCGTGGGAAGACTGGCTTCCACAGGTGGCAGCTTGTGTAAACGGCTCTGTAAACTCCTCTACAGGTAAGATGCCACACTACATAGTTTATGGACAGGACAAGATTCTGCTATATGATCTGCTGTCCAAGCATAGCACACCAGTCTACAATCTAGAGGACTATGCTAAGAGACAACTCCAGGTCTTTAGCAAGATCCACCATCAAGTCCGAGATTATTTACAGGCATCCCGTGCAGAAATTATAAGGAAACAGCACAAAAGAGCACACCAAACTGTTCTTGAAGTAGGTGACAAAGTTATGTGCCTAGATCCGACGAGAATGTCTAAGCTCTCGCCGAAGTATAGTGGACCCTATGTCGTTACAGACACAGCATTAAATTTGAGGTTCGAGACCCTACCACAAATAAGGTAGAAGTAATTCATGGTGACAGGTTAAAACGGGTGAGCCCAGAACTCTCCGTAGATGGCCATATTATACCTGACTCATCACCTTCGGCGGTGCAACCAAATGCACCTACCACAACTGACTCCGCACAGACAAACGAGTATAGGCGGAAGCTTCGTTCTGCTAGCAGAGCGTTCTAAGACCACTCTAGTAAGAGAGTGAAGTAAGACCACTCTAGTAAGAGAGTGAAGTGAGACCACTCAAGTAAGACCACTCTAGTCAGAGAGTGAAGTATTCTATACACATTATCGTTCTGTTAACGTCACATATCTGACAGAGCAAGCCATTCCCCACGTACATCCTACTGGGCGAGTGAAGTATTCTATTAGTAACCCTACGAGTAGAATATTGCCCTTTCTCCCGAGAAAGATGATCTGGTTAATGAAAGCCCTTCTTCTACTTGGAACACTAATTGTGGTTGATTCTATGACATCCTCGTATCTGAAACCCGGCGCCCTTGTAGCCCAAGTTGGAAGAGTGCTAATTGTGGAAGATGTAGTAGCAGTTCAGTATGATTTCGGATACCTCTTTGCAATCCCCCGTGGTGTTGAGACGCTCCAACGTCGCCTAGACAAATTACACTCTACTTTTAACGTCCTACTGACTAATCAGACTTACGACTTACAGTTATACTCCAACGCTCATGTGTAGCTCGTATAAATCGTAAATTACGGAAGATCCAATTGGTCCTGCCTGAAGACCCTATCCAGGTAGACAAACACGCTCACTCACGGCGTATAAAGAGAGTACTTTTCAATTTTGTTGGCTTGATCTCCCATGAACTCTTTGGAACAGCCCAAGCTTCTGATGTTGAAAAGCTGGGAAAGAGACTTAGTGTGCTGGAGACAGCAGCAAGAGCCATGAATAGAGTCTTGAATTACGACTCAATAGCAATGAAGGATGTATTCATGACAGTTAATTTCGACAATGAATAACTTGACACAAGTAGTTAATTCTCTAGTTTCTGATGGACATTCCACAGATAAAGTCATATACTTGTCCGAAATCCTGCAAGCTACTGAGGAAGATGTTAGCAAATTATTTCTGGGTACGAGGAGGGTTATAGCAAATCTCGTTGATGCTGCCCTAAGCGAAGTCACAAGTGACCAAGTACCTGTAGAACATCTCAGTACGGCAATAGAGATAGCAAAAGACCAGTATTCCCAGATGCCGCTATTTGAAGCAGGTGAATGTGAGTTCTACTACCATCTACTGGAAGCAGTTCTTACGCACTCATCAATTTTAGTCCACATCCCGTTCAAGTCCTCACACATGTTCAATGCTTGGAGAATTATCCCGTTCCCGTTTCTCTTAGACGGAAGATTACTAACCGTGACTGACACAGCGGACATGATGCTCGTCTCCGACGACCTTCAACTTGTGACTGTGACTGACAATGACGCACTTAACTTATGTAGGTCCTCGTATCTTCATCTATATGTGTGTCCAGCGTATGTGGTTTCTTTTATGTCCCCGGACAAAACTGCATGCGAACTTACCTTGACTCAAGCCACTGTGACTGACACTGGAGCTATGAAAGACTGTACTTACGCCCCGGCTCCTCAGCTCCCTGTGTTTCATAAACACTTGCTAGATATTCAGTTCTTTTACTTCCCTAACCAGACCCAGGTGTCTCTCATTTGTCAAGATTCTAGAAATGTATTTCATGAACAAGGGATGTATCAGGCCCCTGATCACTGTGAAGTAAGGAGTTCACTCATTCACACTCTACCTTCTCATCAGAACTCTGCCCTGATTACTAACCTCTCATCTGAGTTCATCCCAATTAACATTTCTTTCACAGGCAACTCTTCAGACCTGATCATCAAGTCACGTAGCATTAAGATGTTAAATGCATTGAAGTCTTCTGAGTTTACTAATCTACTTAGTTCATCTCTCCCCATGTCCATCAGCCCGGACGTTATCTGTCCTACAGTCCTAAGCCCTACCTTGGCTCTCTCAGTACTAATTATAATCCTTGTTATAATATAGTGCAAGCTGTAGGTATTTCCCAGTCGGGTAGCTACAATACCTACAAAGACAATTAATAAATCAAACAAGCCATAATTAAGCATAGTATATTTTGCTGGTAATAAAACTATAGAAAACCCAACAGTGTCTTTGCTTCAAATCAGTTTCCTTAACAATTTACCTTTTAACATGTTTTACAGTGAAAACCTGAACTACAAGCATAACCAAGGAAAATTAAGGTAAGAAGCAAAAAGGCAACCAAACAACTGCCCGCTACATTTACTTCGATCTAGCAGCATGTTCTTGCAATTAGAGACATGAAGTTTAGTAATATTTTAGGAATATTAGCGATACTAGTTGACATGAGAGAGATCATGGTATTATTCTAGTAATTGTTGGCATTATTTTACAATCTAGAGTCATTCTAACAATCTTTGAGAACGGATCTAGCGGTATTTTGTTTTTCGTTTTGGTATCCCTTGGACCGAACTGAGTATTTTTCTTCTTTATCTTGGAGATTAATTATCAACTCTCCAAGGGTGTGGGTGGGTGCAGTTGTCAAGGTTGGAGGTAAATCTGTTGCCATACATAGTATAAAGCTAATTTAGCTAGGATTGGAGCTAGTATGAGTGTAGCTAGCCTGTGAACTGGTCTTAATTTTGGCCCCATTTTCAAGAGTGTTCATTGATGATGTCATCAGCCACCTTAAGTCATTGCCTGCGGGAGACGTTCCCGAACACCATGGCAATTTACAGCAATTTACAGGCTCTTAAAGCCTCTTAAAGCCTGTAGAATCGAGGGGGCGGGAGCGCAACAGGCCACACGTCCTTCCTCCAGTCAGCCGGCCACGGCACTGAGGAATCTGAGTCATGCTCTCGCGAGATATACAGCGCTGCCAAAGGTAAATGTAGCTCGACATTAGCAATAATTGCTCATTTTAGCGAATGTCTATGGTAGCGCTGCAGGTGAAGCCCGCGAGCTACGAAGCTCATTTTGATGTCATTTTGAAGCTATTTTTATTTAGTTTTTGGCTGAATACATTTCATTTCATTCAGACACTTGCCTAATCAATCAGGAGTGCCTGAGTGGGCTCTAATATGGTGGAAATAGGCGGACTATATATATGTCCACAGACAAAATGTTAAATTAACATTCTTTGAAGAGTGAAAAAACAGAAAGTTATTTTTGGCGAGCTATGCTCTTCAAAAAAAAGGAAAAGGTTGTTTCCTTTATTACACCGTGGTGTATTGGATTAAAGTACAGACACTCGCCCAGACTGTCGGTGGTTCCAGTCTGGCTGGGAGTATAAAAACATTTAAATATACAGTATATACTGTATATTATAGAGTATATATATATATATATATATATATATATATATAATATCTATATTATATATATATTATACAGTATACAGGTATATATATATATATATATATATATATATTTATTATATATATATATATATAATATATATATATATATAGTAAATTAACAGAGTTACAAATAAATAAGTTACCAAGACAGGGAAGTGAGGGACATAAGAAAATGGAAACAAAAAGGAAAAACCACAACAAAGGACAAACCTACAACAAATAAGAAGAAGGAAGAAAAGGAGAATCAGAACAAGTCCCGTAGAAAGAAAGAAGGCAAGACAAATGCAAAGAATGGAAGAAAGAAGGAGGAGAAACAACAACATGGCCGCCTCACCACCACCCCCACTAAATATTACCCCACCAACCGATGTGCTCGAGACGCCTCCATCATACCCACTCTGCCGCCCATGCCCGGGAAATGAATACGTGTCACCATCACCAATTCCGTTCCAGCAAGAGGAAGGCAGAACAAGAGGACTTCCCAAAACACAAAAGGCCCCAGATATCTCCTCTCCAGATGCGCCGCTCTTCCGCGCAGCTCCTCCCACATCATGGCGGAAACTTCTGAGGGATCTACCTCAACCCCTCCTAATCCGCCGCCCCGTACCTGTGACCTTCTGACCCTCAACCACCGTACCTGGGACATAGCAGCACAATTCATGACTACCCCGACTTGCAAAAGGTTGAGTCAGCAATTTGAAGGGCTCGATTAGGCTTGCATGCAAGACTTGATTCCGAGAATTACCCTCTCTTTCACCTGAGTGTACATGCCATGGCTGTAGACCAAATTGTCTGAGAGTTCTTTTCCCTACCTAAGAACTATTTTCTCTCACACCATGGTGCCTGAGATACATTAGGATCTTTTCTAGGCTTGCAGTTTTGACATTAACCCTTTGGCGCACTGCAGGACGCGATCGCGTCCTTACAGGATACTTTAAACCTTTGTGACCATCAGGGATGTTTAGAAACCTTTAGTTTAATTTCTTCAACCTCTGCAGTTGTCTTTGATCGAGTTGTGGGCAGAAAACTAATTTTGGAGAGGCAATTATGAGATTAAGAAAATTCTTCTCTGAATACTAAACGGCAACCCCTGATCATGAAATGGTTAATAGTGGAAATAAGGACATGTCACCAAAACACTTTTAATATCAATTCAACACTCTTGGAGAAGTCTTTGCCATGGCAAAACCACTGCAAAAGTCAGGGCTTTGCGAGACACCGTCGCCTAAACTGCACTCTGCATACAAAGTCCTTACACCATGTGTGCCAGAAACATGGTCGAGGACATATGCTTGTAAAAAGGCCTAAAAAATCAAATCATCAGGGTTCTTTGAACACTCTTGTAAAGGTCAAAGGTATTTAGGAAAGATACTACGACCATGGTCACACTTCTTCCCCACGTTCGCCTGATGAATAGTTACACTGTCATGACTTGAGCGACTGTTCATTAAAGACCCCACATTCAAAAGTACCGGAACAGAACTTCATCACCGACTATTATAACGGTCAGGATAGTCGAGCAGTCATAGCGCTGGACATGTCCTCACTCATGCTCGCGTTAGTCCGATAGTACGCCCCCTGTGTCATGACATAAGGAACTACTATTAAAGGCCCCAAGCCAGATAGTACATTTGTAACCCCCACCCCATTGACCTCACGGCAGGACCACCTTAGCGGCCCGACGAAGCAAGAAGGAAATACTTAGCAACAAACAACTAGATCAACAGTGTTCAGTGTTCCTTCAAGACTCTATCCAGTGTTAGAATAGAAGTGCTAGTGCATTCTCTAAGTTCGTTGTGGATTTTCGCCCGTGCTCGGCTATATATTATTGTGTTATATTCCATGTAAACAGAGTACCATATAATTATCTTAAGTGTATGTCTGTCGTTGTATCAAGTGATCATAATAAGAAAACTCATGTGTGTACTCAGTGTTATATTTATCCTTTACGTTTTTTGTGTATGTGTAGTCTAACTTTAGTTTCTCCAGTCGAGTAAGAACCTACCCTTGTCCAATCAACCCCAGTAAAAAACCTGGTATAATATATATATATATATATATATATATATATATATATATATATATATATATATATTATATATATATATATATATATATATATATTATATATATATAATATAAATTTTTTTTAATACATACGAGGTTGAAAGAAATGGCAATTTCTGCGTTGGAAATTTTATTATTCAAAGTTTCCAGGTCTCTGATGAGTTTTCGCTGGGTGGCAGGAAGTAGATGAAGGAGATGAGCAAAATTCATGGTGGTACAGGGTTACATTAATGTACATGATGATACAGGATATACGACGCGTTTCACTGGACAACCAGCATTATCAAGTAAGGACACAATGATATAAAAGGTAAACAGGAAGGGTATATATAGAGGGTGGAGGATCAGAGGAGGCGAAAATCAGGGGGCAATAGTCTGCTATTGGTGGAGGGGTATTCTAGGAGAGAGAAAGAGAGAACCGCTTCATGCATGCGCACTGGATGCGGGATGGTGGTCGGTTGGCGGGGTCAAAGCTGATTGGCTGCGTGTCGAGGGGCGTGGCCTAAGTTGCGTAGTACGTGTGGCGCCTGCGGAAGACGAAGCTGAAGGAGGTAGCGCGGGGGGCTGCGTCAAGGGCACCGGGGGGTGAGGGGGGGCGTTAGGTCCTGTAGGAAAGTGCCTTTTGGCAGAAGGAAGGATCTGAAGGTCCAGAGTTTGGTTGTTGATGTTGGGATGTAAGGCTTGGATATATAATGCTTCGAGTATAGGTAATCTCCTTTGGTCACTTTCTTTATCGAGTATGGTGGTGTGTTTCTCTAACTCGTTGCGTGTGAGGTGGGGGTGGTTAGGGGTGAGATAGTGGTCTTTGATGGCTCCAGCCTGAAGGTGAAGAGTTAACCGACGTGAAAGACGAGTCTGTGTCATACCAATATAGGAATGAGGTCCACAGTCCTCATAATTACAGGTATGTTGGTAAATGACGTGATCGTCGGTCATCGGGCTCTTTATCTTGGTGGAAGCTGGCTTGTTGCGGAGAACGAGGTTGGAGGTCTTGGAGGATTTGTAATAAATTATTAATTTGATTTTGTTTTCCGGGTTGGTTGGGTGAACCTGCTTGGAGATTATTTCTTTTAAGACGGCCTCGTCATTTTGTGTTCAGAGGACATAAAACGACCATGGGTTCAAAACCACCGTCTACATTAAACCAACTAACACAGGACAATGCCTCAACGGCGATAGTGAATGCCCCCGCCGTTATCTTCTATCCTCCATCTCCGCCTATGTTAGGAGAGCCCTCACGCACTGCTCTACCTGGGCCGACACCCACCAGGAACTAGAGAGACTATCCCATGTTTTAGTCAATAACGGATACTCCAACTCCGACATCTCCAGCACCATCAACCACCATCTTGAAAAATGGTACACCCAAAGCCCTCCCAACATTGACATGCTTGGAGATTATTTCTTTTAAGACGCCCTCGTCATTTTTGTGTTCAGAGAACATAAAATTGCGGTAGAAGATCTTAATTTCATTGGGGAGGTCAATGTTGGGAGGGCTTTGGGTGTACCATTTTTCAAGATGGTGGTTGATGGTGCTGGAGATGTCGGAGTTGGAGTATCCGTTATTTACTAAATCTTGGGATAGTCTCTCTAGTTCCTGGTGGGTGTCGGCCCAGGTAGAGCAGTGCGTGAGGGCTCTCCTAACATAGGCGGAGATGGAGGATAGAAGATAACGGCGGGGGCATTCACTATCGCCGTTGAGGCATTGTCCTGTGTTAGTTGGTTTAATGTAGACGGTGGTTTTGAACCCATGGTCGTTTTATGTCCTCTGAACACAAAATGACGAGGCCGTCTTAAAAGAAATAATCTTCAAGCATGTCCACCCAACCAACCCGGAAAACAAAATCAAATTAATAATTTATTACAAATCCCCCAAGACCTCCAACCTCGTTCTCCGCAACAAACCAGCTTTCACCAAGATAAAGAGCCCGATGACCGACGATTACGTCATTTACCAACATACCTGTAATTATGAGGACTGTGGACCTCATTCCTATATTGGTATGACGCAGACTCGTCTTTCACGTCGGTTAACTCTTCACCTTCAGGCTGGAGCCATCAAAGACCACTATCTCACCCCTAACCACCCCCACCTCACACGCAACGAGTTAGAGAAACACACCACCATACTCTATAAAGAAAGTGACCCAACGAGATTACCTATACTCGAAGCATTATATATCCAAGCCTTACATCCCAACATCAACAACCAAACTCTGGACCTTCAGATCCTTCCTTCTGCCAAAAGGCACTTTCCTACAGGACCTAACGCCCCCCCCTCGCCCCCCGGTGCCCTTGACGCAGCCCCCCGCGCTACCTCCTTCAGCTTCGTCTTCCGCAGGCGCCACACGTACTACGCAACTACGCCTCTCGACACGCAGCCAATCAGCTTCGACCCCGCCAACCGATCACCATCCCGCATCCAGTGCGCATGCGTGAAGCGGTTCTCTCTTTCTCTCTCCTAGAATACCCCTCCACCAATAGCAGACTTTTGCCCCCTGATTTTCGCCTCCTCTGATCCACCACATATACCCTTCCTGTTTACCTTTTATATCATTCTATCCTTACTTGATAATGCTGGTTGTCCAGTGAAACGCGTCGTTTATCCTGTATCATCATGTACATTAATGTAACCCTGTACCATCATGAATTTTGCTCATCTCCTTCATCTACTTCCTGCCACCCAGCGAAAACTCATCAGAGACCTGGAAACTTTGAATAATACAATTTCCAACGCAGAAATTGCCATTTCTTTCAACCTCGTATGTATTAACCCTTATTTAGCGGCGAGCAACATAAGTCGAGTTAAATAAAGCTGGACTATGTGGCGGCGCTCGACATAACTCGAGTGGCAATTTCAGCACGTAATGTGGCTGAGAGAGAGAGACAAGTGGTGGCAGGAGACTAGCGAGCGTATGACTGCTCCAGACCACCGCGGCGAACCTACTGACACAAATCTCAGCTCCCTCCTCCCTCTCTCACTCGCTACATACTCAATTATGTACTGAAAGTACCGAATTACCTGCTTTTTGCACTCGCGTTGCACGGTTATTGCAAGAAAACTATCCATCATACAAGGATCGTTATGGTGTCATTCGAAAGCTCTGTTTATGCCCTTTCAGGGATAGGTACTTGTTTTACGTTCTGGGTCTTATTTAGGCATGAAATGATCACGTAAACAGCCCTATTTTGGCTAAAAACACCCCGCTGTGCGGTACACATAAATAAACCGCATAGGCTGCTTGTAAGGTGTTAAAGAACATTTATTACCTGGCTTTACTAACATATATATATATATATATATATATATATATATATATATATATATATATATATATATAGAGAGAGAGAGAGAGAAGAGAGAGAGAGAGAGAGAGAGAGAGAGAGAGAGAGAGAGAGAGAGAGAGAGAGAGAGAGAGAGAGAGAGAGAGAGAGAGAGAGAGAGAGAGGTTATTAAAAAAACAAGACGTAATATCCTTTGATGATTGGCCACCCCCTCTTCCCCTCTCCCTAGTCACGTTGTTCAGGTCCACTGGAGGATGAGGGGCTATTTTCACTGATAAGCCACAAAACATACGCATTACACTAAAATTCATCTGTTACTCTGGTTTATTTGACAAGTTTATGAAATGTAATTTTACTCAAGTGTGTTGGATATAAATTTCTGAAAACTTACTGAGAATATATATATATTCAGGGTGTCCCAGGAGGATAGGGCATAACTTTTGGAAATGATCGAACAAAATATTATAAACCTAAAATGTTCTATAACAAAAAGTCCAAATCTCGACCTGCATAGAGATATTGCAATTTGAAAATGGCATTTTCTTCAGTATTTCCCCATAAGGCTCACCTAGCTGTCCTAGTGCATAACACACCTCCATCTTTCTGCAATTATTTTACAATGTTATTTTAAAGATATTATAATTATGTAAGTTGCAAAATGATTATAGACATAATAGCTCACTTTGGAGTAGTTGGAAACTATTTGCCATAGAAGAGTCCATTACAGTGATGCAGGGGAGGACACTACATAGAACCTTCAATATTTTGTTAACGGTTGAAATTTGTACGTTTTGTTATAGAATATTTTATGCTTAGAATACCTTGTTCTATCATTTCCCAAAGTTATGCCCTTTCCTCCTGGGACACCCTGTATATATATATATATATATATATATATATATATATATATATATATATACAGTATATAATATATATATATATATATATATATATATACATAAATATATACTGTATAATATACAGTACATTTGCATATGTCAAATCTTTGCATGTTTTGGTGTTAACAATAAATATAATAAGATATTCATTATTGATCTTCTCAACTATACCTCTAGTTCTACTCACTCATATGCTGATGACTCAACCTTACACTATTCAACTAGTTTTCCACAATGACCCACCACGTAATTACTCCAAAACTCACGTGATGAGGCCATGGCACAGCTATCTTCTGATCTGTCAATTATTTTTGTTTGGGGTAGAGAGAATCTTGTGACTTTCAGTACTTCCAAATCCCATTTTCTCCATCTATCTAACCGTCACAATCTTCCACATTACTATTGTTTTACTCTTCAACAATAAAACAAAGCGGCCCTTCATCTTCTCTCAATATTCATGAATTTTGTTTGTCTTCTTATGATCTTTCTTGGAAAGATCATACTACCACACTTCTTAAAAAACCTTCCCATAAGTTAGGTGTGTTCAACATTCTCTGTAGATTCTTCAACCCCACACAACTTCTTGCTCTGTAGAGGGGCACAGTGTGCCTATGTATCGATAATTGTGTCCATGTGTGGGGAGGTTCAATCCAACCTGCATTTCCCGAAAGGGAAGAGTCAAAGCATATTGTCTCATCAATTCACCTCCTTTTACTAATTCCCTACAGTCTCTTTCTATATGTAGCAATGTTGCATCTCTCTCACTCTTCCACCGCTATTACAATAATCAATGTTCTTCTGAGTTTTTTCAATATATACCTCCTCCCTTCCGTACAGTGGGGGGTACCCGCCTTTCAACACATTCCCACCCCGATTTTGTCCAACTAAAGAGTGAACCAATTTTCCCAATCTTTCTTCTCAACAAGTAAGCTCTGGAACTCTCTCCTTCAATCTGTTTTCCCTCATCCTATGACTTATTCTGCTTCAAGATTCGAGTGTCCAGACTTTTTTACTCAAACGTACCTTGAATTTGGTTCTCATTTACTTTTTCAACTTTATGGTAGACACTTGTTACACGCAGCTTTGCCTTGTGTCTCCTTCACACATATGACAAAAAAAAAACACACAACAAGAAAACCGCCGGCTTATTTGCTCACTTCCTGCCACGCGGCCCCATGTGCTTGGCTCTAGCTGAACACGTGTGTACATAGGTAACTCCTCAGGTGGTCCAGTTTGATATTTATTAGTAAGAGTTTTACAAGAAGGCTTATTGGAACCCAAACCGTGTACTGTTCCTAAAATACTCTGTATATCTTAATTATTCTAAATATTTACTTTATTTACAACTCTACAACTATTATAATAGAAGAAGCCTATTAGTATTATTTTTTAGTTTTTTCTAGGGAGACAAAAGGCAGAACTGCCTCTAGCGAGTGCCTCCCACAGGGCTAAAAAAGTGACAGGGCCAAAATCTAGGGACGTTCGAGCCGAAATGCCTGGACACACGGAGTTTGAAGTAATTTTAGTCATAGGAAGACGGAAAGACTGATTCTGGGAGAGAGTTCCAGAGCTCAGCTGTTGAATAGAAGAAAGACTGAGAATAATGTTTCACTCTAGTGTTGGAGAGTTGCACAGAGTAGGGGTGGGATTGTGTTGCAAGATGGGTGCTACATGCTCTATGAAGAGAGGGTGGTATACTGTACACTGAAAGAGCTCTGAAGAACGTACTGATAATTGTAATAACGGTAGAATAGTGAGAGAGATGCAACATTGTGGTGAAGAGAGAGAGACTGCAGAGAATTGGTGAGTGGACGTGAGTTAATGCGACGGAAAGCTTTCTTTTCTATTTTGTCTAGAACGTGTCACAGCACGTGTGAGAGGATCCTCCCCACACGTGTAAACATTACTCAATACTTGGACGCACTGTGCCCCTGTACAGAGCAAGAAGCTGCGCAGGGGTAAAGAACCCCTGAAGGTGGTTGAGCATACCCAGCTGTTTTAGCAAGAGTGGTAATATGATCTTTCCAAAAGAGATCAGAAAAAAAAGAGACGCCACAAATATTAAGAGAAGATGAAGGGTTAATTTGTATGTTGTTGAAGAGTAGGTCATAATTTTCTGGAATTGGGCAACGAGTAGACAGATGAAGAAATTGAATTTTGGAGGCATTGAAAGTAACAAGGTTTTCTCTGCCCCAATTATAGATAGTAGAGAGATCAGAAGATAGGTGTTTTATGACCTCCTTACGTGAACTTTGGAGTTACTGCTGTGAATAATTTTGTGGAAGGCTAGTTGAATAATGTAATGTAGAGTTGTCAGCATATGAGTGAATGGGGCTGGAGGTGCAGTTGAGAATGTCGTTAATGAATAATAATTAGAAAATTGGAGAAAGGACAGAACCCTGAGGAACACCGGAGTTAATTGGTTGAGGAAGTGAATGATTGCCATCCACAACCGCAGCTATGGAACGGCCGGAAAGGAAATTAGAGACAAAGGCACAGATGGAGAAATAAAAACCATAGGAGGGTAGTTTGGAAATGACGGATTTGTGCCAGACTCTATTGAGGGCCTTTGATATGTCTAGCGCAACAGAAAAAGTCTCACCGAAGTCCCAAATGGAGGATGACCCAAGAGTTAGTAAAATATGAAAGAAGATCACCAGTAGAGCGGCCCTTAAGGAAGCCATATTGGCGGTCTGAAGTAGGTTATGGGATGATAAATGCTTAAGACATTTTGAGACAAGAATAGTTTTAAAAACTTTAGAGATGCAAGAAATGAGAGCAATTGGACGATAGTTGGAGGGTTAAGAGCATCACCCTTCTTTGGGACAGGATGAATGAGAGCGAATTTCCAGCAAGAAGAAAAGACGTTAGAGGAGAGACAGAGACAGAAGATTTTACCTAGGCAGGGAGTCAGCACGGAAGCACAGTTTTTTAGTACAATAGGAGGAACACCGTCCGGTCCGTACGCCTTCTTAGTATTAAGCACAGAGAGGGTGAAATGTACATCCTTGGAAGAGATTATGATGTTAGGCATAAGTAGGAGAGAGGAGGGTAGAGAGGAAGGAATAACACCGGAGTCATCCAAAGTGAAGTTTGAGATGACTGGGTCCGGCCAACAAAAGCCAAAACCAGTCAAGCACCTGCTCCTGTCTAAAGCTAGCAACGCAATCATCTTATGCCGCATTGCTAGCATAAAAAGTAAATCACGATCTACCATACTCCGCCTCCCCCAGACTCAGCTTGAACAATGCCCCGTGACTAATGCGATAGAAAACGCGCCCCTCACCCTTAACCAAGACCTACCCAACCCCGAGCCAGACTTAGGCTATAGTGAAGAACTATTTATGCAAACTCGCCACCAGCCTCCTCAATATCTTCACTTCCATTCTGATCACCACGAGCACAGTAACTTCAGCCAAACCAGCAAACAAAACAAATTTCCCTATTCCCCTTGCCCCCAAATACCCTACCATTTCTCTGCATATACCCAAAACAGATTTTTTTTTTCATCACCCCAACGAGCCATCTTCAAGCCCAAAACAATTACAAACAGACGTAGAATGTCCACCCCGTCACAGAGATATCCTTCGCATAATTTTAGTGCGACCCCTAACCTCAGGATAAATAAAGAAAAACATAATCCCATGCCCCTACTACCCCGAAAAACCAGCTCCTTAACCCCAACCGAAAAAGGAATTGTACTTGCTCGTGCCCAGGGTAAAGTTAGGCAAAACTAAGTGTATATCTAAGTGAGTACCTCTTCTTAGGAAGAACGTGCTTAGCTAGATCACTTAGTTCGGATCGAGACTTCTGTATGGATTAACCTATATTCCATTAAACAGTTATAAACCAGCGCAAACCAGTGTAGCTAGTGACCCCGAAGAAAGAAAGCAGGAGAGAGAGCGGAATTTACCTGTAGTGTGTGAAGTCGTGGAGCCCCTTGTGACTAAAGGAAGGACGACCGACGCTGTTACCACGTGCTCGCCAGATACTCTACCAGGCACCTATCTTTCTTCTCAAACCTTTAAGTAATCTTTGTTTTGTTAAGTGTAATGATAATTGCAATAAGGGTTAACGAGATATGTTGAGGTTCACACTAATGTAATACTAAAAAAAATACATTCTTTCCTTCTCCTAGTACTCGTTGCTCGATTTCTAGAGAACATAACACACTTCTATCTGTGGGATAAATATATATATATAATTCTTCGGATATAGACTCCTATATTCTTATGAAGAGTAATACATATGTTTGTTCGGAAAATAATACATACACCTTTTACACATAAATCTAATGAATGCTTATTCAGATCTTGTTTGTATGTTACATTATCATTTGGGTAAGTAATTCATAGATAAGTTGTTAACAGAGTGTTTTACTATTCAGTCTCTTAATTTGACTATTGTTATTCTCACGCTTCATGACTTATAATTCATGTTGTGTATTATTTGAGTTATTTCCAACTCTTTACATTCGCGTCGTATTAACTTCTCACCCGGCGAGGATATTCAGTCACGCATATATGACTAATATATTTATTTAACCTATTTATGAATTGATATTCATAGTTATTACTTTTTGAGTTCTTTGAGTTTAATCTCCTGTCTATATTGAATTAACGTAAAAGTTATGCATAAATCAAACAGTATTTTAATTTACATAAACTGCGCGTATGCCATCGCAGTAACTAATATTTACCCTAAGTGGGAAGCTACCACACCTTCTCCATTTTCTATCAGGATACTGTTTATTGTTTTGAGACTTAACATCTGTTTATACTTATTTGTAGTTCTTGTAGTAACATTGTATTTATTCATATGTACTATTTGTAACCTGATTTTGTGTATTTCTTGACCATTATTAGTCTAGCGAATACATATATTAATTTTCCATTATTTGTGTTAGATCGCATAGCTCATTTCCATATATGAGCCTCGATCGTGTTTATACTTATCTGATCCATGAGTTGTACCCTAGCTGTTAAGGAATAAACTTGTAACCTTGATTGTGTATTCTGTGTCCATTGATTATTATTATTGTGTAAATTATAATATTGCAGTTCGTTATGTCCCAGTGAGAGAGTTGTGATTCTCGATATTTCCTAAGGTGGAAAACGGAATTACCAAAGCACCTTGAATTATAACGTCGCATAACAGAGATTTTTAGTAAACGTGTTAGAGAAGAGTTCAACCCAAGGGCTGTGACACTTCTTCGAGAAGGTATAACTGGGCAAATGCGACGCTCCTTCCAGCAGATAGCACATACAAAAAGAAATAAGAAAAAAAAAAAAAAAAAAAAAGCACCCAAGGGCCAGTGAAATGGAAGCAGTATGTGATTAGGTGGTATGACTCCTTAACCCGAGAATTGCGATAAGCCTCACGGAAGTATGTGTATAGCGAATGCGATAGGCCTCACAGAAGAAAGACTATGAAAAAACCCTTCAAAAATGCCCCAGGGGAACTGAAAACAAAGGAATATTATGTCATCCTCAATTATCACCTATTTTTCCAACACCTATTTTTCCTCTTATTTTCATCATTTATCTTTTATTTTCCGTGAAAATTTCTCTCATGCGGTTTTGTAAACTCAAATGAGTCACTTAACCCATTGGCTGAGGGAAACGTAGTACTACGTTTTGGCAAGTTACAGCAATTTACAGGCTTTAAAAGCCTGTAAAAGCCGTAGAAATTGAGTGTCAGTGGGCGGAACTGTGATGGGCCCACCTCCGACAGTCAGCACGTCCAGCCGTGCACTGAGGCAAACCGAGGTCTCAGACCCGGGTCTCAGCCGTGCTGCCAATTGCAAAAAAGCGCTACATTGCTAATAAATAACGAGTTTTCCCCAATGTCTATGGTAGCGCTACGGGTGAATCCCGTGAGCTACGAAGCTCATTCTAGTGTCATGTTGAAGCTATTTTCGTTTAGTTTTTGGTAGAATACATTTCATTTCATTCAGACACTTGATTAATCATTCAGGAGTGCGTGAATATGCCCTAAATAGCCCAAATATTCCCGCAGTGTAAGGGTTAGATACCTTACCCAACACTGAGACTTCTCCCGCAAGCCTCAGCGTAGCGCTAGAGCTTGGAGCATACGACTGGGCAGCGAAATTATATGTTTTTCACCCACCAATTGCTCTTACCACTGCTTGTATTGCTCTTCAAGGTTCATATGTTCATCATATAAGTATAATAAAGTAGAAGTGCCGCTTTGCCCAAAATCAAAACGACATACCCAACTCTGCGATGGGTTACCATCATCACTTCTATTCCATTATAACTACTATCACCATCATCACTATTGCTATCATTACTACAACAGTCACCATCACCATTACTATCACCATCGTCACTAACATCATCACTACTGTCATCATTATCACTACAACTATCACCATCATCACTACTATTATTACCATCACTTACAATCATCATTACTACTGTCACCATCACTACTACTATACCCATCATCACTACTACCGTTACCATCATCACTACCACTACTACTGTCATCATCATCACTACTACTGTCACCATCGTTACTACTATCATCATCACTACTGTCATAATTATCACTACAAGTATCACCATCATCACTACTATTATCACCATCATCATTGCTATCACCATCATACCTGCTGTTACTACCATCTCTGCTACTGTCATCATCAGTAATATCACCATCATCATTAATAATATCACTAAGAATACTGGAGGATTTACCCCAAAAACAACTCGCCCCCGACGGGGGGCGACAATTGACCAACCGAATTTGCCTGCAAATTTGGTGACGATACATTAACCCGTGCAGTACCAGTTTCATTTTCATTTTATACTGGATAATAATAGACGATTGTATTTAGTTTAATTAGCAGGCTTTCAACTATCCAAATAAACCTTTGTCCACCACAGATCCTACTTAAGCTCCACAAAATCGTCTACTTAAAGCTAGAATATGATAAACAAAATATGTCTCCAGTACAGAAAGGGTTAAACAGGCTAGGAAAGGTTTGGGGAAATTGATTAACACTTATGTTGATCTTTGACCTTGACCTTTGACCTTAAGTATTAGAATATTTGTATATGAAATATATATATATACTGTATATATATATGTATATGATATTTATGTAAAACGCAACTAACAGTCAGCTTATCAAAATTTGAGTATTTTTTATGATGAAGGTTGACTTTTGACTTTGACCTGTGACCTTGACCTTTATGTAGGAATATATTTTTGGTTTGCATTGATGTAACCCTGGAAAATCAAATAAGCGTGCCAAACTTCATTAAAAATGATCAACTAGTTCCAGAGGTATAAAAGGAATGGCTGACCATGACCTTTATCTTGACCTTCATGATGTCTGAAAATGTAACATTCTAATTTTAATTTAAAGCACAACTGTATCAAAGAATTTTGTGAAGTTCACATGAAGTCAATAAATTAACATATTGACCTTATAGGCTATTTGATCTCGACCTGTGACCTTGACCTATCAAATGAAATTATGAATAATCTTGTATGACCTTGGCCTAGGAATTCCGATTATGCATGATATGCTTAGTGAGAATCTTACATTATATAGGAAATACTAGCAAAAATTATATTTTGACCTTTAACCTTGACCTTTCACCTTAAAATTCTTATCAAGGAATCAGCTTAACACCAATATTTGTATTAACTAGCATTATGAATATGGTGTAATTCGTATAAAAACTTATAGATTAAAAATAGTGATCATATACTGTGACCTTGACCTCTGACCTTTGATTAAGTATATAATACATATATTTGGATGGTCGTCGCATTGACCAACTGAAGTTGCCTGTAACAACAACGGGTGACAATACATTAAACAGTCTAGGAGGAGTTTAGGGAAAATGACAAACACTCTTGTTTTTAACCTTGACCTTTGACCTTAACTATTACAATATTTATGTGAAATTTGATATATATGTTATTTAAGTAATAAGCAACTAACACAGAACGTTTTCCTAAATTTGAGTAATTGTTTTTTTAAATAATAATAAAAGATGACATTTGACCTTTACCTTTGACCTTGATCTGTATGAAAGAGTATATATATGTTTGCATTGACATAGCTATGAAAATCAAATAACCATGCATAATTTCATTAAAACCCATCAGTTAGTCTCATATATATTAATAGAATAGTTGACCATGACCTTTGACCTTTATCTTAATATTTATGTCTCAACATTTATTATTGTCCTTTTCATTTAATGTGCAACTATCTCACCAAATGTTGTGAAGTTTGCATGAAAAGTAAAGATAATAGCATTTTGACATTTTATTTCACCTTGACCTGTGACCTTGACCTAACATATGGAATTGTATACTTTCTTGTATGACCTTGGCCTAGGTATTCCAAATATACATGGTAAGCCTAGTGAGAATCAAACAGTTAATATGAGAAATACTAGTGACAAACTTATTTTGACCTTTGACCTTGATCTTTGACCTTACCCTTTAGAATATTCTTCTAGAATTTGGGCAATACGATATCAAGGTTACCAGTAACTTGTATAGTGAAAATGAAGACATTTGAGTACAAAGTAAAATAAATAGTAAAAGTTGACCTTTGACTTTGACCTGTGACCTGGACCTTATGTAAGAGTGTTTTTTTTGTTTTATTGACATTGCCCTGGAAAATCAAATAAGCATGCCTACTTTCATTAATATACTATATTTTATATATTTATGCATGTTTCAGCCTTTGATACCATTATAATTGTTATACTAGTGCCTCTGGGTCGAGAAAGGCCGCCCCCGTCTCTCAACCACCCGAGGGCGCCACCCACAGTGTCAACACCACCTAAGGCACCCTGTACCACAGGGGACAAAGAAAAACCCCGAAAACTACCTCCAACATGGCGGGACGTGAGGAAGGCGCATCGGAGAGAAGCCACACCACCTTGCACTACTCCTGCACCTTTGGGAATCTTCCGAGGAACAGACAAAACCAGTGAAGTGCCCAGGATCCGGCTGACACCCCCAGAAAAAGGTACACTGCCCCAGGACCCCTGCAAAACCCCAAACACCTAAGGGAGATGGACATGGAAGTTGCCCCTACCAGAGTGGATATGATCACAGAATTTCCCAGTGTTTTCAAATAAATTAGCATCCCCTGACCCAAAAAATAATACCGGGACCTGTGGCAATAGCTCCTCACTTGGGCCAGTCACCCCTAAAAAATGCGCGGGAGAAGAAAACAAAGAAAACAACAAGAGGAAGAAGGAAGATGAGTTACCACAACAAACCCGGTTGGCTGAGAGCAAAGTGACGTCATCACCCTCACCATCCCTTTCATTGGCCAACCCCACAACAAAAATGGCCGCCGCTGGGGCGGGACCAGGGTATTGGACCCTAGAAGGACTGAAAAGAAGGGTCAAAGCCATACTGCTCGACCCCTCACCTCCAACAACCGGGTCCGAGGAAAACGGGCCTACTGTCACTTAAACAAGGCCAAGGTGGCCTTTTTAAAATAAAATAACTCTGATATGTACCTTAACAATAAGATTGCCAAATAAGAACGCTGACTTTAGGTCGGCAGAACCAAAATTATAAACTTGTTGCCTTGCCAGGAGGTTTCTTGACAATCCTCCTTAGTGTTCATTTGACCGGCTTTGGTAACAAGGAAATTATTTAACCAGGAAAGAGGATCCTACTTGATCTCCTGTTATCCCGGGTACAAACCTCATACCGGAGATAATAACTTAGCCCCGTCGATATATGAAAGTTAATACTTGTTAACTTCCCTCGTTTTAAAACTAAAGGTCAATTTGCCCACAATCCAAACTCTATCTTAACATAATTCTCCCTTAACCATACCTTTTCGATTCTAAGTAACCACTCAGTTACTCGATTCGCGGATATTATTAAACCGGGAACTGCGGGAAGACTCTTAAGAGTTCCCCCGGCGGACTGCGGGAAGACTCTTAGGAGTCAGAGAAAAAAAACAAAAATGTTAAACATCGACAAAAAAATATATATATATATATTTTTTTTTTGCCCTTGGGCCATGCAAAATATCACTCCTCTACCTCGCCTCCTTCCCCACTTTCCTCCCCTCCTTCAGTTATCACCTATTTTCCCTGTTATTCCCTTATTCTGAGGTATATTTTCGTGCTAACATTAGCGAGTTGCAAGCAGGGCATTGTCATCACTGTTAGCAAGCGAGTGCAAGAGAGAGAGAGAGAGTATCGATCGACAGTGTCTCTCCAGCCTTGGGGGAAATTGGCGGGAAAGGAGGTTGCCTCACCCATACATTATGTAACTCCTGCCCTGTATCGCCGATTTTGACCATCCAAACGCTGTTTTCACTTGTTTTATTGTTGTAACAGGTTAATACCTTTATAATCAACCTATAATAGGCGCATATGGATAATAAGTATTAATGCTATTTATGGTAAAATGAATATTTTAGTGATGGAAACAGCTCAAATACATGCGCACAGGCAGAGGTGTCTAATTACCCCCATGCGCACTTCAGAGGTTAAGTGACTATTGCCTACCTACATGCACTTACACCTATAAAATCAAGTTAGCTCGCCCCATCATTGTAAAACATATTTATATAACTTGTACAAATCAAGTTAGCTCGCCCCTATCATTGTAAAACATATTTATATCACTTGTACAAATCAAGTTAGCTCGCCCCTATCATTGTAAAACATATTTATATCACTTGTACAAATCCGTTTTACAACTTAATTCCTACACATTTTATGCTTGCATTATTCCCCATTCACTGTTCATTTGACTCGTTCCCTCTTATCTTCTTTTATCCATAAACCCAGATCATAAATATTAACCTTAACTTTATTCCTAAATAATTTCCTTTGCTATACTTTGTTTGTCTGTAGCTCTGTATCTAGCCGTCTTGTATATTTATTTTAGCATTTTGTGTTCCCATTCTTAGTGTTATTGTTGTATATAATTTGCCTATAAACTTATTTATTTGTCAAAGTCTGCGGGTCCTATGTTGACAGCAGAACTCAGAGATCTCAATAACGATTCACCTTCACTTGGGCAACAGAGTTCAATCTTGACCCGGTCCAGTGAAATATTCGGGAGCCTCAGTCTTAGCTATTAATAGTGTCTGAACTAAATAAATTTGTATGAATTGTTTTTGTGTGTCTGATTTATAAGACTTCCCTCTCGGAGAACATAAATTCTTTCAGTATAATAATAATAATAATAATAATTCACATGTACTAATATTTTACATAGTTATACATTATATAATTATATATAATATATATGGTAATTATTTTAATAATGTATAATATAGATAAGCATGATGAAGGAATAAGGGATATGATGTAAATAAAAATGATGGAGGAATGACTGATAATCTTCCTTTATCATCAATTATTACATATTATCCCTTATTACTTTAACATCCTTATGTACAGTCGCGCTAATAAGTGATGTCTCGGCACCAAGTATGTTTTGATCAATACTTCGTTTCAGCAATATCTAAGCTTCATTTCTTCATATCGAGTGAAATATTATACAATCATGTTCCTACACTTACCCACCCTATTCAGCATCTGACAGACATTAATACAGCACAGAACAAGCCTAACGTAATGACAGCTGGGACATGACTTATTAGCGCGATCGTACATTATATGTTATTATAATGTATTTGTACATGTACATGTATTTGTTGATTTCATTAATTGAGTTTAGAGGTGAAGTTGGTTGGTGAAAACACATAATCATTATTATGATAATTGTATATACTATTTATAATTATATAATTCATAAATATGTAAAATATTAGTATATTCTACCTTTAATAAACATCAAAGAATTCAGCTGAGGACATTTGTAACATGATAATACCTACTCGTACTTTGTTGTATGTGGTACTCTTTGCTAGTCTGATGTAAGTCATGGGTATTATTAGCGATTGGTAGTAATTAGTAGCGATTCGTCGGCCGAAAATGACCGTTGACATTCATATTTTGAAACAAATAATGAATGTGTTGTAACGTGTAACAGATGCGTATCACAATCTTAACTATTCGTGCCTATTTGTAGCTATTCGTAAATGCTTCGGAACTGAATGCGTGGCTATTTTTACAATGTTTGTCCTATCTGAATACTAATAAAGAATCTACAGTCATGGTTATTAATGCTGTCACTACATTTATATGTCAAGCTTAATCTGTCATTTGTATTTTGGCATTCAAAACGCGTCTAAACTAATGATCGTGGGAATAAAAATATAAATAAAAATGGTGCTTAAAGGTGGATTGAAACAACAAATATTTCCTGCAAATATTACCCGCATCTCTGATCTTGAAGCTTCTGAAACTTATCTGCTTGAAATAATAGACTATAGTTGCCAAGACACCTATATAATAGTATAAAATTACTGCAAAAAAAAAAATTACGTATCGTAAGTTGCAGTAAAAAGCTGTCGTGTAACTCCACCTTAAGGGGAGGCAGACCGTTTTTTCTGGACCACCTTCTCCCTAATGTTTAGCCCCACTAGTTTTGAGATTGTAAGACGTTCGGCCCATTAGTTTGGCGATTTTAACACCTTTCGCCCCATTTCGTTGTCAATTTTAAGACCTTTCGTGCCATTTAGGTGTCGATTATTTCCTGGCGGGCGATAGCGAGCCTGCAATTTTAAGAGGAACCGGCCTTCGGCCGGGAATTTTTTCTACCAAAACATATACAAATTTATCTTGAAGGGGGATTTAGGTTTTTTTTTCTAAGCTTGATGGAGGTCTAGGGAGAAAACTCAAAAAAAATATATATAAAAATTAATTAATAGCCCAAACAAACGGTCTGCCTCCCCTTAAGCCTCCCAAGACATACAGCAGAGAGCAAAGTCGTAGTTCGTCCAAGGGAAACATAAAAGGCCAAACAAAACAATGCCGCATAAAATTCTCCTCCCGGGCTGCACAATGACGCATAAATAACCCCAAAGCTATATGACCATGACACATAGTAACACGCCTGGGGTGCTGCACTAGCTTACCTGGCGTCTTAGGGGTTATTATAATTGTCTGTTTAATAATTATTGAAGGTTTTGATTTTTTTTTTTTTTGCCATTCTCGAGCCATGAATTTTTAGTGCCCCCACCACCACCCCGACATTTTTGTTTTATTAGAACCCCTTATAATTAATAATTGCCCCACAGATTCCATTCCCTTCAAGCTAACATTGTGCATTGGTAGATATACAATATATATATCAACACCAAAGGCTGGTTTCTTCTACTGACTCGCTATAGTTTTCCCAGAACAAATGGACACCTGAATGGGTAGAAGCGTCTTATAATCATCAAACTAATGGAGTGAAACAGGGAATAACAAAAATATCCCACTCGCGACATTATAATGTGTGGTTATAAATAACGGCATGTAATTGACGATTGTTCAAAAGCATTTATTGGCATAGAGTAGCAACGGCTTTCATATGGGAGGACTTTGTAAGTGTGTTATGATTGTTTCTATTTTTGCTTAATCATTTCGATACATATAATCTATAACTAGAATGTCGTTGGTGTTGCAGACGTTTAATTAATTATATAGACATATCTGATGACTACATAGGAAATAATAAGGCTGAAGGTATCTTACAGACTCTTCTTAAGGTGAATACAAATGATGATGATATAAATCTTTATAAAATGTATAGATTATTACTTTACATAGATGGGCAGTAATGTATTTGATAAATATTTATATACATATTTAAATGCATACTGAATAATTATATTACCGTATATTTAATAAATTTATTTCATGGTAGTTAAGTATTCCATCTCAATACATTCTGATGATGTATTTTGTAGATATAAATACATATTTCTTTCAATGCATTTTATATGCAGTTGCAAACACAAAATTGTGCATTTGCAATTAACTCTCAACACATTGTACATGGAGAACTGCATTCATCGTAACATTTCCTATATATTCTAACATTCGTGTAAATCTGGAATCGATTTAACTTGCCTGTCCAACCTCAAAGCCAAAATGAAGTACAACAAATTATCACACTGTCATCGTCATCTCTAATTGAATGTCCATTTTCTTTTGCAGGATTGGTTGGAATATGAACTAGACGTTTTTAGTGAATTATTTGATAGCCATGCTTATATTGCAGGGATCCACAGAAGCCATGATAATCAATAGTGAGAGCAGTGAAACTACAGTAAATGTGAGCCCGCTAATTTTTATCATTGTTCAACTTTCTATCTTGTGGATGGAGGTCTGATTAAGAACATAAAAACATAAGAAAATGGGAGTCTGCGGGAAGCCGATTGGCCCACACAAGGCAGACCCCTCACACCCAACCCTAATTACAAGGCCTAATTATAGGCCTAGCTCACTAAAACCGTGAGGACCGACCTCACCGAAACGGTCAGAGGTCAGAAAACGGGGTCTGCAGAGTGCTGATTGGCCCACACCCGACATATCCCCCTCATACCCAACCCATCTCGTCCATATGCCTATCTAATTGTATCTTAAAGCTCTCTATCGTTGTTGATCCCACTATAGCACTTGGTAGCCTATTCCACCTATCTACAAGTCTGTTACCAAACCAAATTTGCCTATATCTTTTCTGAAACGAAATGTATCTAATTTGAAACCAATTGTTCGAGTTCTTGCGCTATTATTAAGCTTTAGTACATCTTTCATGTCCCCTTTATTTATCCCACTAACCCACTTGAACACCTCTATCATATCCCCTCCATCTCTACGGCTCTCTAACGAATGTAAGCCTAATTTCTTCAACCGTTCTTCATATGGGAGATTCTAATAATATGGATTTGTTTTGTCATTCTACGTTGTACTCTCTCCAGGGAATCTATGTCCATCCTGTAATAAGGTCACCAAAAATGAACACAATAATCCATATGGGGTCTCACTAATGACAAGTAAAGTTTTAAGATAACATCTGCAGTTCTGTTACGAATTCACAGACTGCCACATGTGTTTGTAGTATTTCATTAATCGATTTTAGGAGTAGAGTTGGTTGTTGGATAGACCATAATAATTCACACTCTTAGAGATGAACTCGAGAATCCTGTTTGCCTTGTTACGAACGCTTATACAATGTTTTCTAGGTTTCAAATCATTGCTAACTAACACACCTAGATCTTTCTCACAGTCTGAGTTTTCTAATTCCATATTAGCTAGTTTATATTTTTAATTTGTATTCATCTTCCTTATCTTTAACCCATTGGCTGCGGGAGACGTTCCTGAATGCCATGGCAATTTACAGCAATTTACAGGTTTTTAAAGCCTCTAAAAGCCTGTAAAATCGAGTGCAAGGAAGCAGGACCACGACAGGCCATATGTCCTTCTCTCAGCCAGGCAGCTGAGGCATTGAGGGCTCTGAGTCAGAGTCTCGCGAGATATACAGTGCTGCCAAAGGCAAATGTAGCGAGACATTAGCGAGAATTGCTCATTTTAGCGAATGTCTATGGTAGCGCTGCGGGTGAACCCTGCGAGTTACGAAGATCGTTTTGGTGTCATTTTGAAGCTATTATCTTCTAGTTTTCGGCTGAATACATTTCATTATATTCAGATACTTTAAATTTTAAAAAGACTTCCGTCTACGTATTGTGAAAAAAACGGTTATCCTCCGGTAAATTGCGGGGATGAGTGAGTGAAGTGAGAGAAAGTGAATTATATAATGGATACATGTTTTTCATAATAAATGTTGCTAGCCCCAAACGCGCGAGAAACTGTGGCTTTCAACCATCCGACACATCTCCTTTTATTTATGTACATCAAACATGTTAAATACAAATAATGTATATTTGTACACCCTACCATGGAAAGACTACAGACACAGCACTCCTGCCCGGGCCTCACTGCAATATGGCGGAAATAGGCGGAAATATGCCCGCACCGTAAGTGTTAATACCATATGTCAATGTTAAAATGCATCTGCCAATTTACTGACAATTCGTGTAAGGTATCTAGATCCCTATGGAGGCACTCTATGTCGCTATCTGAATATATTTTTCTCCCCATTTTGGTATCGCCTGCAAATTTACTTATCCTATAAGATATACCTAAATCAAGGTCATTTATGTATATAACAAACAAACGAGGACCTAATACAGATCCCTGGGGGACCCCACTTTTTACTGCTCCCCATTCTGACTGAACACCATTTATGCTGACTCTCTGCTTTCTACCAATTAGTCATGACCTAATCCATCCAAACAACGACCCACCTATTCCATGCGCCTCAACCTTTCTCATCAATCTCTTATGAGGGACTCTGTCGAAAGCTTTACTGAAATCTATGTATGTATGTATGTATATACTCAGGCCCAATCCCCACTTTTCCAAAAAAAAAATTGGGGGGGGGGGGGCTGAAAATCTGAGAATTTGAAAATAAACTTAAATCTACATATATTATATCATATGACTTGTCATTATCTACTGCTTCATATATACCTCTGAGAAAAAGCTAAGCAAATTAGTAAGGCAAGGACGTCCCTGAGTAAATCCATGCTGAAAAGAATTGATTAAGTTAAATGTTTGTAAGTGGTTTCTAATTTTCCTAGCAACAATTGACTTTCCTATGATTGATGTGTGACTAATGGGATGGTAATTGGATGATATTGATTTATCACCTATTTTGAACATCGGAACTACATTTGCAAGCTTCCAAGCTTCTGGAACTAAACCTGTTTGTAATGACTTGTTAAGTAAAAATGTTAAGGGGTAACTTAACTACCCTCTGCAGTCTGCATTATTTTAATACTCTAGCATATACCTCATCAGAACCAGGCGATTTCTGAGGTTTCAGTCTGTCAATTTCCTTTAGCACATAATTTCTACTTATAGTAACCGTACTTAGCATATTTTCTATACTATCGCTATATACCTTACAGACTTCTGGAAACTGTGCCAAATTTTAATTAGTGAAAACGGAAATAAAATTACTATTTAATGTACTTCACATTTCTAAATAATGTTCTGTCATTTCTCCTATCGAAGTTTTAAGGGGACCTATTACATCTCTAACTTTAGATTTATATAGTTGGTAAAAAGCTTTAGGGTTAATTTTTGAGTCGTTGGCTATCTTGATTTCCTAAATTCTTTTTGCTTTCCTAATTACCTTTTTGACCTGTCTTGACAGAGTCTGATATAGTAAATAAGTAGGTGATTTTCGCCTTCCTTAATTTTTCTATATATTCCTTTTTTTTCCCCTAGAAGATCTATTAGTTTATTATTCATCCATTTCGGTTGGTTCTGTGTCGATCTAAATCTTCTTTTGGGGACGTATTTATTTTGAGCATTGTGGAGTGAAGCAATAAACTGTTCATATGTAGCTGTCAAGTTTAACTCTGGCTTATCCTGACTTAATTGTTTAACCATAGGGTCCACCCTAAAGGCTCTACTTAGTCCACCATAATCGGCATTTCTGAACAGCAACTATTGACGATTAATGGTTAACTGTTAAGTCTAGGATCCTTCTGAAAGCTTTCAGAATGTTCCAGAAGCTTTTGATGGATTGTGATGTTTTAGGAATGTTTTGAGTGCTTCCAGATTCATCTAAATTTCTTAGGAATGTTATGGAAGCTTTTGGATAGATCGTTATGTTTTAGGAATACTCCAAAAGCTTCCATAATGTTCGAAAAACTTACAACTGGATCTAAATGTTATAGGAAATTCTCAGAATGTTCCAATAGCTTTTGGATGGATTGTGATATTTTAAGAATCTTCCGGAACCTTCCGGAATGTTTCGGAAGCTAGCAGATAGATCTAAATGTTTTAGGAATGTTTCAAAAAATTCCAGAATATTCCAGAAACTCTTGGATGAATCCTGATGTTTTAGCAATCTTAATGTTTTAGGAATGTTTCAAAACCATCAATAATTTTCCAGAAGTTTCCAGAATGTTCCATTGGCTTTCAGATGGACCCTTCTTGATTTATTAATGTTCTGGAAGCTTACAAAATGCTCCAGAAGCTCTTGGATGGGTCATAATGTTATATAAATCTAAATGTTTTTGGAATGTTCTGGAAGCATCCAGAATGTTCCAGATGCTTCAAGATGGATCTAAATGTTTTATGAATATTCTGGAAGCTTTAAGATGGAACGTATTGTTTTAGGAATGTTTTGGATGATATGGATATTCTCAATTGTTCCGGGTGCTTTCAGATTGTTCTAGAAGCTTTCGGATGGATCGTGGATTGTGGTCATGGTGGCCCAGCGTGATTAGTCCCTTTATTGGGTGTGCTTGCTCTGGTATCGGGGGCTCAATCCCACACACCGGCAGGGAAAGTTCTCTCAAAAACCTTCCATGGCTGTGAAGACTAGGCTTGGACGAACCGTCACAGGGGACCCACAAAGTTTCCTGCCCACAGGCATTCTCGTTAGCAGCCAAGATCAGTCTGTTGATTCCTTATGATTAGATCTAGGTTAAGTTTGTGTATTTTCAGCCTCATTGGCTGCCGATATTGTATATTTTAGGATCCATATAACTTTTATTGTTATTGGATCATTTATAAAGTTTCCAGAATGTTCCAGATGCTTTGGATGGATCATGATGTTTTAGGAAAATTCAGGAAACATCCAAAATGTTCCAGAACCATTCCGATGGATCGCGATGTCTTAGAAATATTATGGAAGATATGGATCTTGATGTTCTAGGAACGTTCTTGAAGCTTCCAGAATGTTCCAGAAGCTTTCAAAAGGATTGTGATGTTTTAGGAATCTTCTGGAAGCTTCCAGAATGATCTTGAAGCTAGTTGATATATTCTGATATTAGGAATGTTCCAGAAGCAAAAAGTTGGACCTAAATGGTATAGGAATGTTCGGGAAAATTCCAGAATAATCCAGACGCTTGTTGATGGATTGTAATGTTTTAGGAATCTTCCAGAAGTATTCAGAATATTCTGAAAGCTTCCATATGGTTGAATCATTCTGGAAACTTCCAGAATATTCCATAAGTTTTCGGATGGATTGCTAGATCTTTTTTGGGAATGTTCTGGAATCATCCAGAATGTTCAAGAAGTCTTCTGATGGATCGTAATGTTTTTGGATTTTTCCGAAAGATATGGATCTTGACGTTCTACGATCATTCTGGAAGTTCCAAAAATGTTCCAGAAGCTTTCAGATGAACTGCGATTCTTTAGGATTTTTCAGGAAGCCTCCAGATAGAACTAAATGTTTTAGAATGTTCTGGAAACTTCCAGAATGTACTAGAAGCTTTCGGATGGATCATGATACTTTAGGAACGTTTCGGAAGTGTCCATAACATTCTGGGAGGACTATAACCTTTAATAGTGAAATGTCTTCTACAACTGGATGTGGTGCAGTACAAAGGCAGCTGCAAGGCACCACCATGAAAGATCCTACAACACCGGATCTATTATTTCACCTAGGAATACCAACTTAATCTATCACAACCGTGAAGATGACAAAGGCCTTGATTGGATCCTTCCTGCCATGAATCCGGCATCCCATAGACCACTGAGTATATATATGCATATATATATATATTTATATATATATCGGGGAGGCGATAACACACTGGATAACGTTGTAGACTGCAGATCAAAAGAACCTCAGAACGAGTCCAATGCCAAACGTCAGGGTTCTTTACGAAGTGATCGGATCGTTCCCGCTGTTCTACAAATAGCCTGGCTACCACGACATGTCAAGAAGAAAAAAAAACTATATTGTCACCAATTCATAGCATAGAAGATGCCCTACCATATTTCAAGATGCAGTAAACGACCTTATAGCTGCTTTCTCCTAATCAAGTGACGTGTATAAAGAAAAGGTGTCGCCATCTAGTGTGGCAGAAAGGAAGCAATCAAGACCTTGAAGCTCCACTGTTACCATCTAGTGCGACACAAAGGAAGCACCCAACATCTCGAAGCTTCAATCGATAATCTCGGGGGGCCTCGTAAGAATTAGTCTACTGAACAGCCTACAGTCCCAAGGTTGAGACATAGGAAAAACAAAATATATATATATATATATATATATACCGGTATATATATATATATATATATATATATATATATATATATATATACCGTATATATATATATATATATATATATATATATATATATATATATATATATATATATATATATATATATATATATATATATATATATATATATATATATATATATATATATATACAGCATATATATATATATATATATATATATATATATATATATATATATATATATCTATATATATATATAAATATATATATATATATATATATATATATATATATATATATATATATATATATATTTATATAGAGAGAAAGAGATAAGGTGGGGGGTGGAAGGATGGGGGATGGGGAGAATTGAGGGGGGAATAAGTGGTTGGGTTGTGCAAGACATTCTTTCATGCATGTGATGAGAGGTAAACAAACTAATTAGCATTGGGAACGGTTTAATGAAGAAAATAATGCTCTCTCAGATCTAATTTTCCGCGGATTTGTATTAGTATTAGGCCTATGTGGATCCTAAATTATTGTTATATTACTTCTGTCATGCCGAAAGTAGGAGCCCCCTACCATTATGAATATGAATGGTGCGACCATAGTCTTGTACTGTACTATCTTGGTTACCATAGAAATGTAAATAAGAACATTTTGAGAGCAGTGAACGTAAATACCATACATATAATTACAAGAAGGGAAAGAGGGGGGGGGGGTGCTAAAGAGAGGACAGGGGTTTCCAGTACATTATAAATTATCAACTCTGCGAAGCAGAATGGTATCATGCACACAGATCCTGCCCGTATACTGTGCACCACCAGTCAGTTTGTCTGTCGTCCGTCGTTGGTCTGTCTGTCCGGAAACTCCTCCTAGACCGTTCAATGGATGCTCACCAAATTGCACAGGTATATCCATTTGGTCAAAGGTCAGTCAAAAAGGCATTTTCAATTTAACTTAAAGGTTAAAGTCAAAGGTCAAGGTTAAGAATAAGGACAATATTTCATATTTTGTAGTTTTTACTCAAATGTCTTCATTTTCATCATACAAGTTACTGGTAACCTTGTTATCTTATTGACCAAACTTTAGATCAATATTATAAAGGGTAAGGTTAAAGGACAAAATACGTTTTGTATAACTTTTTTTTGTTTCATTCTTGCCCACGTCATAGTTAGGTACTAATAATTTCCTTGAATATTGTTTCTCAGTATCTTCTCTTTATATATACAGTATAGTTATAAGACTATTATTATGTTATATATATTTTTTTTTCTGTTTTCTTCTTCAGTCACTGTCTTGTAATGTAGCCTGATTTTCTGTAACTTTGCATTATACTTTGTGAGATAAATAACTTCTCTTACTCTTTCTATTTATAACGCTACTAATAGGATGTTTACATTGTCACATTTATAGGACAGAGGCTCGTCCCTTAGGAAGTAAGGATAGATAGACTAAATAGGTATTTAATTAAGATAATAAGACAAGATAACATTAACTCGGTACCAGTCGAGGAATAATCCTGATGAAAGACAAACTACAGTGAGTGATGCAGTACAAATGAACCGTGAAATAGACAATGAAGTTAATGTGGATGTACAAGCAAACCCTGTTAGAGAAAATGCAGGTAATAATAATCAACAACTGCAGCCTGCAGAAGAAAATGAAGGAATCAATAATTTGCAAGAAAACAGAGGTGCGGAACAAAATAATGAAAACGGTGTAAACGAAGATAATGAGAGGGAGATTATCGAAAATCGTGAACCGAACGAACGACCTCGTAATGTAAACATGATTGGTGGCGAATAAATGGGACATTCTGGTGACAGACTCACAGCATTAGTGAATGACATTTATACAGAAGTGATACAATGGCAACATAATAAGTTTGAACTGCCGATTTGTGAGGCCGCAAAAGACATGCTGGGGGAACTCCGGCATATGATCCTATGTTATGCTCAGGATGCCTCTTTGGCGCATGTGACAGTCAAGATAGTTTCTTTCATTCCTCAGTTGTTCCTTCAAAGAAAAAGACTAAAGGCAAAACTAATTAAGAACGCTAAAGTGCTGACACAGATAATGGAGTGGTGGAAAAACTGGGAGTTGGACAAAATTCTTAGCCAAGTACGAGCAATCCAGCAAAGACTGAAAACAAAACAACTAAGAAAGAAAAATAGCATGAGGATTGGTAAAGTTGCACAGGCAGTCAGAATGGTCTCTGGGGAAGCCTCAAGTGGGGTGTTCGAAGTGAATCAAAACATCTTGGACCAGCTCAAGGAGAAACACCCAGAAGCAAAACCAGCAAGTGATGAGGCCAAACTGGAAGGGGAATATGTTCCTCCAGACCCGGTGATATATGAGAATATAACTGAAGACCTCATATGGAAAAAGGCGCTGAAAACACAGGGAGGGGCAGGTTCATCAGCTATAGATGCTAAGACTTGGAGGATCTTCCTAAGTCAAAACAAGTTTGGTTCAGCCGGGAGTGACCTTTGTGAAGCAATAACAATGCTTGCAAAGAAACTTGCATCATCACCATGCATGAACATAGAAGCTCTGACAGCATGTAGCCTGATACCTTTAAATAAAAATCCAGGAGTTAGACCAGTAGGCGTTGGGAAGTTCTTAGAAGGATTATAGGAAAAGCAATCATGTCTTGATTTGAAAAAGATGTACACAGAGCAGTAGGCAACTTACAAGTATGTGCAGGACAGCAAGCCGGAGGAGAAGCAGCAATACATGCAATGGGGAAGGTGTATGATAAGGAAGATTGTGAAGCGGTTCTGCTAGTGGATACAACAAAATTAATGCCTTTAACACCATTAATAGGGAGGCAGCTATCGACAACATCAAGATCAAATGCCTGAGCATCGCAAAGTACATAGAAAACACTTATAAGGAGCCAGCTAACCTATATATAGTGGGAAGCACAAAGAAGGAAGAAATTAAATTTCTCAAATCAAATGAAGGAACAACGCAAGGAGATCCAGTGGCAATGGCAATGTATGCTCTGGCACTATCTATTCTGCAGCAGAAAATAAAACGTGAGGAAACCCGAGTGAAACAAGTGGCGTATGCTGATGACCTCACAGGTGCAGGAAGAATAAGGGATCTCAAATAATGGTGGTGGAGAGTACAATCGGTTGGCTCAGTCATTGGGTACCATCCTAATGCTAGTAAATCTGTACTAATTGTGAAAGAAGACCAGTATAAAGAAACGGTGCAGATTTTTGATGGGACAGGAGTGAATTATTACAAAGGAGGGTCAATGCCATTTGGGAGCATTAATAGGCACAGAGGAATGCAAGAGAGTCTATGTACGAAAAAAGGTATCAAAGTGGGTAAAGGAAGTGAGAACCCTGGCAGACATTGCGAAATCTGAACCACATGCTGCATATACTGCCTTCACATATGGTGTTAAGCAAAGATGGACCTTTCTTATGAGAACAGTGCCTGACATTGGACCAATGCTCCAACCGCTGGAAGAAGCAATCAGTGAAGCATTCATACCTGCTTTAACAGAGAGGCAAGGCATCACGCAAGAGCTATGCGTTCTATTAGCTCTTCCGCCAAGGTTCGGAGGTATGGGGATCATAAACCCAGTGGAGGCTGCGCCTTATGAGTACCAAAATTCCCTTAAACTTACTACGTCTCTGACAGAAAAAATACCGGAGCAAAATTAAAATGATGAAGTGGACGAAGATGAACAACGAAATGCAAGACATGAAATAACAAAAAGCAGAGAAGAGAGCCAGAAACATAGACTAGAACATATTAAGACCGAATGTAGTGAAGAACTGAAAATGAGAGTTGAGATGGCACAAGACACTGGGGCTTCAAATTAGCCCACTTCATTACAAATAAAAGAAAAAGGCTTCAGCTTAAATATACAAGAATTCAATGATGCCATACCTTTGAGTTATGGGTGGTCAGTTTCGAACCTACCGCTGAAATGTGCATGTGGTGAAATAAACAACTCGGACCACTGTATGACCTGTAAGAGAGGAGGATTCATCTGTATCTGGCATAATAAAGTGTGAGACATCACTGCACAAATGCTGGACGAGGTGTGCCATGATGTCCGAATCGAACCGGACCTTCTGCCTATGGATGGACAGCGCTTGGCCCACAATACTGCAAATACTTCAAATGAAGCAAGAGTGGAAGTAAGTGCTCGAGGTTTTTCGACGAGGGACGAACAACAGGCTTTTTTCGACATCAGAATCTCTTTAACCCAAGTGCACAAACATATCGTGAGCGAGGAATCAAGGCGGCATACATGAGAAACGAAAGTGAGAGGAAACACGCTTATGAGGAAAGAATTTTGAACAGGGATCAAGGAAGCTTTGCTCCTCTGGTCTTCTCATCGTCGGGAGGAATGGGACCTTCTGCAAGTGTCTTCTTTGCCAGATTAGCTGAACAAATATCGGAGAAAAAGTGCCAGCATAGAAGCCAATTCATAACTTGGATGAGATGTCGGCTCTCTTTCTCTCTTCTCAGGTCTGCACTCCTGTGTCTCAGGGGTACAAGGTCCTTCCTGCTACAGAGGACAAGAGTGAGAGACTTGGACTTTAAAATGGCCGTGGCAGAGGACCGAATAGGGGAACATCTAGGTTGAATGTAAGGAGGTACCTGTACAATAAGATAAACTAAAGCTGCGGCAGAAGGCCGAATTGGGGAACATCTAGGCTGAATGTAAGGAGGTACCGGTACAATAAGATAAACTATAAGGGAACTAGAATAAGATAGATTGTACACCACTTTGTAATTGTCTCTTTAATAAAAAATAAAACAAATAAATCTTATACTAACTGTTAGATTCTCACTAGGCTTACCTTGGCCTAGGTAATCCGAATATACATTCGGAATACCTAGGCCAAGGTCTTATAAGAAAGTATAAAATCCATATGAAACGTCAAAGTCAAATAAAAGGTCAATATGCTAATTTCTTTACTTTTCATGCAAATTTCACAAAATCTGGTGAAATTGTTACCCTTTAGATAAAAAGGAAAATGTTAAATTTTGAGACACATATCATAAAGGTCAAGATGAAGGTCAAAGGTCAAGGTCTACTATTCTAATAATGTATATGCAGCTAACTGATGGCTTTTAATTAAATTAGGCATGCTTATTTGACTTTCCTATTCTTCGTCAATGCAAACAAAAATGTTACTTTTACAGTAAGGTCAAGGTCACAGGTCAAGGTCAACTATTATTATTAATTACAAATTATTACTCAAATGTTGGAAAACTATCTGTGCTAGTTGCTGATTACTTAATAACACATATATCAAATTTCATATAAATATTGTAAATGTTAAGATCGAATGTCAAAACAAGGGTGTTCGTCATTTTCCCTAAACTTCTCCTTGACTGCTTAATGCATTGTCACCAAATTGTGCAGGCAAATATGTTTTTTCTTTTTAGTCATAGGTCAAAGGTCAAGGTCACAGTATATGGTCACTATATCTTATCTGGCCTATAAGATATTATACAAATTACAGTACTCCATATACATAACACTAGTTAATACTAACATTGGTGTTAAGCTAACTAAATTCTCGATAATAATTTCCAAGTTCGAAGGTCAAGGTCAAATGTCAAAATAAGATTTTTACTAGTATTTCATATTAAGATTCTCACGAGGCGTATCATGTATATTCGGAATAGTATGAGCTATGACGCCTGTGAGGGGTAAGCATGTGATAAATAATATATAAATAAACACATTTACTACACTACCAAATGATTTACCATCCTTTATGCACTTTTTGTAGTAAAAATTACAAATCCGGATTGCGTTTACAGTTTTCAATTAGTGTAATTTTGTAATAGTTTGTCGGAATTGCGAGTGCGGAACGCAAGGGTTAAAAGATGCAGAATTGCATTTACGGAAGTGGATTATAGTTTGCGATGCCCACCACTGATTTATACTGTATATATATATATATATACAGTATATACTGTATATATATATGTATATATATATATATATATATATATATATATATATCCTTACATAAATCAGCAGTGTTTCAAATTTGCTCTTTATGGGTTAATTTTCAATTTATTTACCACAAGAATTCTACCTCTGTTTCTCTCTCTCAATATATATATATATATATATGTATATATATATATATATATACAGTATATATATATATACAGTATATATATATATATACAGGTATATATATATATATATATATATATATATATATATATATATATATATATATATATATATATATATATATATATATATATACAGATATATACAGTATATATGTGTTGTGCCGGGTTGTTATCCAACTGGCTTCAGTATGATCTATTATCAATCCGGGTTTCGGATATTTAGATTTGGAATATTGCTCGACAGGGACACCACGAGCTTAGTGAATATGATAATGATTTACTCAATCAGGCAACGCTAATACAATAAACACACAAGGTAAATTACACTCTTATTTATTCAATGGCATATTATACATAGAATGGGGTACTATACTATACTATTATATGGAATAGAAAGTAAGTAGAATGGTGACTAAGAGAGTTAACTGGTTTTACTCTCTAATGAAGTTCAGTTTGTCACTTACATGATAATAGAAGAATGAAAATACGCAATGATAGCCAGATACATATACAGTATACACAAAGAATCATTGACAATATTACATATGCAGTAAAGTGTCTAACGCTAAGTATTCTGACAAAGACACGGTAGGCTGTGAAACGTATCGCTCAGCTGCGCGGGAATATGCGTGGTAGACAACAGGAAGTGAGGCCGTGCTCAGGTGAGAATATCAAAGATGACGCGCTATAGGCTATAGTTCAGGTGGACTGCGGTCACGGGAAATAACAATTGGTTTAAATGCAATGTTAAATCAGGGACGAAAGTAAGGCGGTTAATTAATTCTAGGAAGGAAGATAAGTTAAATTGGAATTCAACTATCTAAGAGTTTGTTGCGAATAATCTCTCACTCGAGACACAAAAATAATATTCGATCATAGATGAGGTCAAATCACACGGGTTGAGGAACTCAGATTCACAAATAAATATAGTGACTGAATCGGAATAGATAACATATAATTTAATATAGATTGGAATAAATTAACCAACTAATTAAGAAACGCATATAAAATAGCGTGAGCAAATAGCTTAACAAAATAGCTATCTAGAATGGGTGTACACGACGAAGTTGCACTAAAGAAATACCAAATAAGGCATGAAAGGAGTTCTGACTAAATTAACAAATTCCTAAAAGAACGCAGAACTACTGTAGCATTGCATTATAACATAAATATAATTATAATAAATGGATTACTATATAAAGTAATAAATTGAATCAATAACCAAATTGTAGGCGGAATTAATACAAAAATATACAATCTGAATTCCTAGATTGGTGTGGAAAGAATTATGTGATCCGAATAACGTATATCATCAGGTTATTCACAAGAACTAATAGATCAGATATCTTGATAGCGAATGAATTCTAATTCAACGAAAAGGGTTCTTGACTTTAAAAAAAAAAAGGGAAATTATATTTTAAATATTCTCTGGCGATAATTAGGCGGATATATGGATCCTAAATTGTGCGTAGGTTCTATGTATATATTGGATTGAAGAAGGGAATCGGTTCACGTTATACACCTTTACTTCGACTTGGATACACAAAGAATAATAAACACATGAATAAAATCTGAGAGTATTCCGACTAGTTAACACGTGTAAGAATGATTATGTACAATTAAGGTTCTGAAGGATTAACACAGTTTTTCTTAGCAATATCTCGTACTCAATAAATAACTATACGGATCAAAATTTGATATTTTACACGGGTATCAAAGGTTCAAGATAGATCTCAGGCACAGATCTAGAATTAACTATAATAGAATACTCGCTTATTTTATATTACCTTCACAACAATAGCCACAACTTAAATCACTCAGATACACTTAGGGTAAAGGGTAGAGGTATCCTTGAATGAGAATCTGGTCGACGTAGGACTCGTGGTTCTGCAGGGCTGGAACTGCCTCTCTCACAGGTACAGGTGAAGGTGGTTCCGGGCTGGACGTCAGGGTGAGCGGTAATACCAATGTTTACTCACAACCGGCTTGACCAGTGGAAAGTAGCAATCGTATTTGCTAACTTCCCTCAATTTTAGTCAGGCTATATTCGGATTATTTTTAGTATTCAATTTGGTCTATTTCAATAACATAGGGACATGTGGATATCGTTATTTCGGCTATGGTGAAGGCAATTCTTAATCTAAAAATACATGGAATTTATTCATTGACACATATGGAGATTCTTGATCACTCGATATTGGCCTCCCATTTTTAGAGGGCATTATGGTGACGTAATGGATGATTTCCTGTCCATCGTGGGATCTGGCTTTTCTTATTCTGCAGGCCATATGTTTCCCACTATTTACTTTGGTTGCACTATTCACAGTCTTTCCGGGAGGTACTGTAGAGGGGTTACTGGGATTCCCATTTATGGAAATATTGAAATGGTTCTTGGTGTTGAACTTGCATAAAAAGTTCTTCACTGTATTGCAAGTCAGTCTGGAACTGGTGATAGGCCTTGGGTAGTTGTCTCGGCCTTTGCCATTGGAGGAGATGAGACCCCTGTGATTGGTCTGGACTCGAACTCCTTTCTCGGGCAGACTGATCTAGATTCCCGAAAATTAGAGCATGGGTAGATCCGGGAGAAGGGGTAGACTGGCCTATTCCGGCAGGTATTAAAGCCTGGGAAACTGGTCGGGTTTTGTTGTCTCTCGCCTTCTCTTGTTATTATCTTTTCCTGCTCCTCTTGGTGTCCTTTATCACTGTTATTCTGGTGTTGGTCTGAGGCTGGTTGCTCAACCCCGTTATCTCAATGTATATATATATATATACATATATATATATACTGTCGATCTTTTCTCTCCTTTGGGCTCCTCCGACCATAAACTTATATCTGTCACCTGTCCTATCTCTCCAGTACGGCCACCCGATCCTCCTAGCCGGCGGCGCTTGTGGCACTATGGCGCTGCCGACTGGGAGGCTCTCCGGCAGTACTTTCCATGGAATGATTTCTGCTTCCGTGGCCGGGGACCCTCGGAGAGTGCTGAACGCAATACCGAGGTAATCCTATCGGGCATGGAAGCATACATTCCATTCTCTTTCTCTCAAACAAATGCTATTTTTTTTTGGTTTACTCATGCCTGTTCTACTGCTGTCTGCAATAAGGAGAAAGCATTCAAACGGTACCGACGCCTTAAAACTAAAGACTCTCATTCTTCCTATGTTTCTGCCCGGAATCAAGCCAAACTTGCCAAACACTCTTTCATCAATAATAAATGCACTGAACTATCCAACTCTAGCTCTTCCCAAGCTTTCTGGCATCTAGCCAAAAACCTCTCCAACAATTTTTCTTCCTCGTCTTTCCCTCCTCTTTTCCACTCTGATGGCACAACCATCACTTCTTCCTCTGACAAAGCTAAACTCTTCACTCAAACTTTTGCTAGAAACTCCACCTTGGATGCATCCGGTGCTATTCCTCCTTCTCCACCCTCCTCTCTCTTATTTATGCCTAATATCCTTATCTCTTCTAAAGATGTACTTTCCACCCTCTCTGGGCTTAATACTAAGAAGGCGTACGGTCCGGACGGTGTTCCTTCTGTTGTTCTCAAAAACTGTGCTTCCGTGCTGACTCCCTGCCTAGGCAAACTCTTTCGTCTCTGTCTATCCTCTAATGTCTTCCCTTCATGCTGGAAGTTTACTCACATTCAACCTGTCCCAAAGAAGGGTGACCGCTCTCAACCCTCCAAGTATCGTCCAATTGTTCTCATCTCTTGTCTTTCTAAAGTTTTTGAAACTATTCTTGCTTCCAAATTTCTTAAGCATTTCTCTTCTCATAATCTGCTCTCAGATCGCCAGTATGGCTTCCTTAAGGGTCGCTCTACTGGTGACCTTCTTTCATATCTTACTAACGCTTGGTCATCCTCCTTTCGGGACTTCGGTTTGACTTTTTCTATTGCACTAGACATATCGAAAGCCTTCGGTAGAGTCTGGCACAAATCTTTAATTTCTAAACTACCCTCCTTCGGTTTCTATCCCTCCATCTGTGCCTTTGTCTCTAATTTCCTTTCCGGCCGTTCCATAGCCGCGGTTGTGGACGGCCATCGTTCACTTCCTCACCCTATAAACTCCGGTGTTCCTCAGGGCTCTGTCCTATCTCCTATTCTCTTTCTAATTTTCATAAATGATCTTCTCAACTGTACCTCAATTCCTATCCATTCATACACAGACGACTCAACCTTACACTACTCCTTTAGTTTTTCAGAACGCCCCAGTCAGCAATCCCTCAACGACAAACGTAATGAAGCCATAGAACTCTTAAATTCTGATCTAAATACTATCTCCAATTGGGGCAGAGAAAACCTTGTTGCCTTTAATGCTTCCAAAAACCCAATTTATCCATCTATCTACCTGTCAGGAACTCCCAGCGGACTATCCCTTATTCTTCAACAATACATAAATCAATCCTTCATCTTCTCTCAAAATTCTTGGCGTATCTTTTTCTTCCGCTCTTGCTATGGCAGCCTCCCAGAAGCTGGGTGTGCTCAACCGCCTTAGGGGGTTCTTTACCCCTGCACAGCTTCTTGCTCTGTACAGGGGCATAGTGCATCCTTGTATTGAGTATTTTTCACATGTGTGGGGAGGTTCCTCTCACACCGCTCTCCTAGACAAAGTTGAAAGGAAGGCCTTTCGTATTATTAACTCCCGTCCACTCACCAACTCTCTGCAATCTCTCTTTCTCCGCCGCAATGTTGCATCTCTCTCGCTATTCTATCGCTACTATAATAATCAGTGTTTCTCAGAGCTTTCCCAGTGTATACCACCTCCTTTACGTAGGGCACGTGGTACCCGTCTTGCTACTCAATCCCACCCCTACTCTGTGCAACTCTCCAACCCCAGAGTGAAACGGTACTCTCAAACTTTCTTCTTCTCAACAGCTGAGCTCTGGAACTCTCTCCCAGAATCAGTCTTTCCCTCTTCCTATGACTCAGATTGCTTCAAACTCCGTGTGTCCAGGCATTTTGGCTCGAACGTCCCTTGATTTTGGCCCTGTCACTCTTTCAACTATGGGGGAGGCACTCGCTATAGGCAGTTCTGCAATTTGTCTCCCTCAATCACATAGACAAAAATAAAAATAAAAATAAAAATATATACCGGTATATATATACGTATATATACGGTATATATATATATATATATATATATATATATATATATAGAGAGAGAGAGAGTTAATCACAAATGCACGTGATAAATATGTATATTGTGCTCGCTTGGAACATGAAACATGGAGCGCTGCAATCTTTCGTCTGTATTCCAAGACATCTTCTGGCAGATAGAGAAGAAAGGGTGGGAACCAATTTATCTCTCCTAACCCGTGACCAGTTACCAATTAGTAATATCATATTAATTAATTGTTGACAAATATCACAATGCAAATCCTACTCATCGAGACAGAGAAAGGGGCTGGGGAACGCGAAAGTGGTCCTGGACCCTGAGAATTGGAACCCTTTAATGTTGTTTCTGTTCGGGGTCTGTCTCGAGTCGGCCACCCCCAGCAATGGGGTAGGTGCCTGAGTATAGAAAAATATCATAAAGCAACACATATTATATAACATCAAATATCAATGATACACAATAACACAAAGCATAATACTGAAAAACGTCTTTAGTGGCAGGGGTATGGTGTGGAGGTAAGGACAGTGGAGGATAGAGAGGTATGGGTGGAACAGAGAGGGATGAGGGTGGGGAGGGGAGGCAGGGAGGGAGGTGATGGGAAGAGAGTGAAGGGACAGGCAGACGTGAGGGGGTAGGAAGGGCTGGGGTAGGGAGTGGCTGGGCGATAGTGAGGGGACAGAAGGGGTAGGAAGGGCTGGGGTAGGGAGTGGCTGGGCGATAGTGAGGGGACATATGGGGTAGGAAGGGCTGGGGTAGGGAGTGGCTGGGCGATAGTGAAGGGACAGAAGGGGTAGGAAGGGCTGGGGTAGGGAGTGGCTGGGCGATAGTGAGGGGACAGAAGGGGTTAAGGGGGTAGGAAGGGCTGGGGTAGGGAGTGGCTGGAGGATAGTGAGGGGTGAAGGGGTAGGGAGTGGCTGGGCGATAGTGAGGGGACAGAAGGGGGTGAGGGGGTAGGAAGGGCTGGGGTAGGGAGTGGCTGGAGGATAGTGAGGGGACAGAGAGGGGTGAGGGGGTAGGAAGGGCTGGGGTAGGGAGTGGCTAGGCGATAGTGAGGGGACAGAAGGGGATGAGGGGGTAGGAAGGGCTGGGGTAGGGAGTGGCTAGAAGATAGTGAGGGGACAGAGAGGGGTGAGGGGGTAGGAAGGGCTGGGGAATAGTGAGGGGTGAGGGGGTAGGGAGTGGCTGGAGGATAGTGAGGGGACAGAGAGGGGTGAGGGGGTAGGATGGGCTGGGGTAGGGAGTGGCTGGAGAATAGTGAGGGGACAGAGAGGGGTGAGGGGGTAGGAAGGGCTGGGGTAGGGAGTGGCTGGAGGATAGTGAGGGGACAGAGAGGGGTGAGGGAGGAGGAAGGGCTGGGGTAGAGAGTGGCTGGAGGATAGTGAGGGGACAGAAGGGGGTGAGGGGGTAGGGAGTCGCTGGGTGATAGTGAGGGGACAGAAATGGGTGAGGGGGTAGGAAGAGCTGAGGTAGGGAGTGGCTGGAGGATAGTGAGGGGTGAGGGGAGACGAAGGGCTGGAGTAGGGAGTGGCTGGGTGATAGTGAGGGGATAGAGGGGGGTGAGGGAGGGCAGGGAGGTGGATTGAGAGGGGGTGGGGAGAGTAAGGATATACATGGGTTAGAGGGGGTGAAGGGTCGCAGGGGAGACGGTCAACGCTCTCCCCCCCCCCCCCCCCCTCACACACACACACACATACATTCTGCATGATGTTCCAGGATCTTGCGGCGGGGGTATGAAGTTCAAATCACACGAATACTAAATCCGGCATATATTCTCGGCAATTCTGGCTTGGATTTTCAGAATTTATGTTTTATAGGACTTCAACCACTAAAGTAATCCCCTTCATCTTAATAACACATAATAATGACAAACATATTGCCGATCAAAAGTCACCAAAAAAATATTTCTTATAAGAATTGGCCATTAATTATCTTTTCTGTGTGGGTGACGTCTGTATCGTTTTATTTGTTGCTACTATGTAGGTATTATTTTCAGTTTGGGAATGATCTCCGGAAAAAAAAGGCTGTAAACTATCTCAACAAACCTTTTGTTTAACACATAGCCTACCTAAACTTAAAAATATCGCCTTCTATTAGCAAAAATATATGGTCAACAAAGATTTCTCATACTGAAAAGGTTACATTCCCAGACACACCCTCTGTAATTTCAACCACTCCGCCAGGATAAAAGTATTTCGAGTTCATCCCCACTTACATTCTCCAAAATTCCTAGCCTGTCATCTGGTTTGCCTAATTACTGAGCAAGTCTACCCTCATTGATATTCCACTGTATAAAACACAAGCATTACTGAAGCTGGTATCACACAAAATCTTTTTCCGTCAACACGTATCGTCAATATTGGTTTGGTAACTTTTGAGGTATTTTGACTAATTCTAACAGCAAATTTGATTTATCGCCAGTGTAATTACCAACTCCAATGTAATATAAAACAAATATGAAATGTTACTGGAAAAAGCTGACTATCGACAGTTGACATAGCGCCCCCCCCCCCCCCCATGTGATGTCCCCTTCAACCTCTAGCTATATATGACATTTGGCAATCTTTATCTGATCATTTGTTAGGCTAGATAGCAATGTGTCCATATATATATATATATATATATATATATATTCTGTATACTGTATATATATATATATATATATATACTGTATACTGTATATATATATATATATATATATATATATATATATATATATATATAGTTATACTAGCAGGGGTACCCGGCATTGCCCGGGTAATCACCATAATCACCATCATTAATACCACCACTACTACTACCATAATCACCATCATCAATCACTACTACCACAATCATCACAATACTACTACTACCATAATCACTGGCCTCTGTGCCTCATTAAACGGCGACCTCGATTTCGGCCGCTAAATGACCTCCGATTTTGGATCTGACCTCATCCGTACTCCCATTTTGGGGGGCTGCGAACAACTTTCGTTCCATACACCTTTTCGATCGGAGGCCTCCTTCTGCCCCAAACGGCCATTTTTTTCTCATTTTATTCGCTCCCCTATACTACATAAGTTCTGCCGAAAATTTTATTAAACAAAAGTGTCTCTGATTTCCACTAAACTCGCCGAAAACCATCTCCAAAGCCTGGGCTTTCCAACGGTGCCCCACACTCCCACCTGGCACCAAAACCGTGGGAGGAGTTTAGTAACAAAGGTCGGGTAACTGACAGACAAACATTGACCTTTATTTATTAAGATATATATACTGTATATATATATATACCTGTATATATATATATTATATATATATATATATATATATATATATATATATATATATATATATATATATATATATATATATATATATATTTTCTTTAATACATACGAGGTTGAAAGAAATGGCAATTTCTGCGTTGGAAATTTTATTATTCAAAGTTTCCAGGTCTCTGATGAGTTTTCGCTGGGTGGCAGGAAGTAGATGAATGAGATTAGCAAAATTCATGGTGGTAGCCTACAGGGTTACATTAATGTACATGATGATGCAGGATATACGACGCGTTTCACTGGACAACAAGCATTATCAAATAAGGATATCTTCGTTATCTTCTATCCGTTATCTTCTATCCTCCATCGGACCATCTCCGCGTATGTAAGGAGAGCCCTCACGCACTGCTCTACCTGGGCCGACACCCACCAGGAACTAGAAAGACTATCCCAAGTTTTAGTGAATAACGGATACTCCAACTCCGACATCTCCAGCACCATCAACCACCATCTTGAAAAATGGTACACCCAAAGCCCTCCCAACATTGACCCCCCCCCCCAATGAAATTAAGCTCTTCTACTGCAATTTTATGTCCTCTCAACACAAAAATGACGAGGCCGTCTTGAAAGAAATAATCTCCAAGCATGTCCACCCAACCAACCCGGAAAACAAAATCAAATTAATAATTTATTGCAAATCCCCAAAGACCTCCAACCTCGTTCTCCGCAACAAACCTGCTTCCACCAAGATAAAGAGCCCGATGACCGACGATCACATCATTTACCAACATACCTGTAATTATGACTGTGGACCTCATTCCTAAATTGGCATGACGCAGACTCGTCTTTCACGTCGGTTAACTCTTCACCTTCAGGCTGGAGCCATCAAGGACCACTATCTCACCCCTCACACGCAACGAGTTAGAGAAACACACCACCATACTCGATAAAGAAAGTGACCCAAGGAGATTACCTATTCTCGAAGCGTTATATATCCAAGCCTTACATCCTAACATCAACAACCAAACTCTGGACCTTCAGATCCTTCCTTCTGCCAAAAGGCACTATCCTACAGGACCTAACGCCCCCTCTCGCCCCCCGGTGCCCTTGACGCAACCCCCCGCGCTACCTCCTTCAGCTTCGTCTTCTGCAGGCGCCACACGTACTACGCAACTTAGGCCACGCCCCTCGACACGCAGCCAATCAGCTTCGACCCCGCCAACCGACCACCACCTTCCCGCATCCAGTGCGCATGCGTGACGTGGTCCTCTCTTTTACACTCCTAGAATACCCCTCCACCAATAGCAGACATTTGCCCCCTGATTTTCGCCTCCTCTGATCCTCCACCCTCTATATATACCCTTACTGTTTACCTTTTATATCATTCTATCCTTACTTGATAATGCTGGTTGTCCAGTGAAACGCGTCGTATATCCTGTATCATCATGTACAATAATGTAACCCTGTACCACCATGAATTTTGCTAATCTCATTCATCTACTTCCTGCCACCCAGCGAAAACTCATCAGAGACCTGGAAACTTTGAATAATAAAATTTCCAACGCAGAAATTGCCATTTCTTTCAACCTCGTATGTATTAAAGAACATTTATTACCTGGCTTTAATAACACATATATATATATATATATATATATATATATATATATATATATATATATATATATACACACACACACACCTGCTTTATCAATTAACCACTTGCGAGTTTCAGGCTATATGGAAGTTGGAGCCATAAACATCTATATTAAACAGAAATACAATAATAATCTATGTTGTTAATGGATAACAATTATGATAAATTGGATTTTATGTATTTATATAAGCACTACAACCGCAATTTATGTGATAATTCTGTTAATTATCGATGTCTACAGGTCCAACTTCCTTATATACCGAAACTCGCAAGTGGTCAATTGACTGGCAACATCAGAAAACCAAAGTCATAATATGATCGAGAGGGTTAATTAGGCGGTTCATATATCGATGCAAATAACTAAATTGGCTAAAGTCCCTCCCAAGAGTGCAAAGCCAGCGGTTATAATTACAATGATGGCGTCTACCATAATCAATATTCATAGGCAAGTGGAGCGAGTTGACCCAGGGTATCCTCCCCCCAGCCCCCCTCCCATCTTCCCTGGGGATTGATGACTGGAACTACATTCCCGGCGTGGTTCCTCGTGCATTGACTTCTCCCCCTCTTTCTCTCTCCTCCTCCTCCTCTCTACCCCCTTCTAGTCCTCGCCTACCCCCTTACTGCCTACCCTCTCACCTCCAGACTGCCCGGGGCTCCCCGTGCTTCTTCCTAACATACTTCCATACTGTAGGTATTAAAAGCCATATGATAACATACTTGATTCTTTGAATTTTTGTCAAATATTATTGTAATGGTGTAGCAATGGAATCATTGCAAAATATCAACTTTTTAACTGTTACTGTATACGAAAATTGTGGTAAATTTTCATTACATGTTACTCTATCCATGATTTTTGTTATTTCGATATATGATATTCTAAATGTAGAAAAGCACCATTTAAGAATCTTGTGTTTTCATATTCCAGAATAGGGTGGATAACTTTATGCAAATCTATCCATTTTAGATACATTTAATCATCTCAATAACATTATTTTCGTTCATATTTAGATTTTAATTAGAACTTGAAAAAGCCATACTGAATCCTCTCAATAGACGTACTATACAAGCATTCTTACTGCAAGCACCTCTCAAATCCCCCCTTCATTATTGCCTGATCTTCTGTTTCCTGTTCCATACCGCCTCCTTCCCCAATATGAAACTTTCTTCCATAATATGCTTCCCTTCTTTCTTCATACTCCTGTTAATATATTAATAGGTTATCATGAAATAAAAACTATATTTAATAATTGGAATTTCTTTGTTACATGCTCCAAATGTCATAATGGCTCTATGTAATTGTTTATATTATGATTTTGTTGTTGGCATTGATTGCTATGAAGAGAACTTTCTAGTTTACTATTATTTTTGTACTACCTTAAGTTTATTATACTAGTAATAGAAGCTTGCGTTGGGATTAAAGATATGTTGTTATTTAATTTCCAAAGTGCACGAAAGAGAAAAATAGTAATGCTGTCTATAACGAGTGCCCCCCCCCCCCCAATTGAGAGACATAGAGCCCAATTCAAGGTACGTTAGAACCAATACATCTGGACAAATGGAGCATGAAGCAGTTGAAGTCTTAGGATGAAGGAAGATAGATTGAAGGAGTGTGTTCTGGAATTTACTTGGTGAGCGGAAGAAAGATTGAGAAATTGGTTCACTTTTGGGTTGGAGAGTTGGACAGAATAGGGATGGGAATGTGTTGAAAGGGGAGCGGGGGGCTACCTACTCTCCGTAAGGCAGGAGGCATGCGCTGAGAAAACTCTGAAAAAATATATATATTATACTAGCGGTAGAAGCGAGAGAGAGATGTAATATTGCGGTGTGTAGGGAGAGATTGTAAACAATTAGTAAGAGGAGGTGAGCTAATGAGACAAAATGTTTTTGACTCTACCCATTTGAGAAGTGCTTATGTGTGGAACCTCCCCATACATGTGAACAGTACTCAATACATGGGCGCACAGTACCGCTGTACAGAACAAGAAGTAGTGCGAGGTAAAGAACCCACCGAGATTGTTGAGCACACCTAATTTCTGGAAGCTGTCTTATTAAGAGTGGTAAAATGGTCTTTCCTAGAAAGGTCGGAAGAAAAAGAAACACTAAGTATATTGCGAGAGAAGGAAGGGTTGGTTTGTTTGAAGAGTATGGGATAGTTGTGTGGAAGATTGTGATGGATAGATAGAGCAATTGTGTTTTAGAAGTATTGAAAACAACTAGTTCATCTCTGCCCCAATTGTAAACAGTTACTAGATCGGACGATAGGGGTGCAATGGCCTCATCACGTGAGTTTTGAAGTAACTGCATGGTGGGTCCCTAGTTGAATAGTGTAAGGTAGAGTCATTGGCAAGTGAGTAGATAGGACTCGAGGTACAGTTGAGAAGATCATTAATGAATATTATATATAGAACGGGAGATAGGACAGAATCCTGAGGAACACCAGAGTTGATAGATTTAAGAAGTGAGCAATGGCCATTCACAACCGCATCTATGGAACAGTCAGAAAGGATATTAGAGCTAAAGGCACAGATAAGAGGGATACAAGCCAAAGGATGGTAGTTTAGGAACAAGGGATTTGTGCCGACTCTATCGACGGCTTTAGATATGCCTAGCATAAAAGAAAAGGTCTTGTCGAAGTCCTGAGAGGAGAATGACTAAGAGATAATAGATAAGAAAGGCGATCACCAGTAGAGCGGCCCTTAGCGAGACCATACTGGCAGTTTGAAAATAGATTATGGGAAGACTAATTTGTTTATGAAATTCTGAATTAAGGATAGATTAAAACACTTTAGAGATGCAAGATATATGAGTAATTGGATGATAGTTGGAGCGAGAGAGAGAGAGGCGCCCAGGCCCAACCGCGTTTAAATATAGCCTTCAAACCTTTGTTAGCATGTTACCTCGTAGCTCAGTTGCTAGAGGTCATGCCTCATAAACAGGAAAACCAGTGTTCGAGCCCACTCGGATCTAGTGTATTTTATATTTTTATTTTGTCATTATAGTTATATAAAATTAGATTATATTAGGTTAGGATTGGATCTAGTGTATTTTTGTTTTCATTTTGTTATTTTAGTTATATAAAATTAGATTATATTAGGTTAGGTTAGGTTAGGTTAATCTAATATATTATGATTATGGTGGGGCAGTTTTGCCAAACTTCTGAGTGTACAGTGGTGCCGCGTGTCCGGTTTGCCTAAACTGAAGACTACAACAAAATTTGCATCCCGGCACTTATGTGAGTTGCTCCATCAAAATTGTTGGTTGCAGATACCTAGCCCACGTCTTGAGTAAATCATTCGGGTAGGCCTGAACATCTCGGCAATCAGCTCATTCGGGTTAAGCTTGAGAATCTCAGGAATGGCAGGAACCGCTCTGACAACTTCTAGCTGGAGTAAATCGACCCCCTTGCCACTTCTAGTCTAAGAAACAGTCCAGAGAAGGAGCAAACAACGCCCGCCGACCCTGCACACGACGTCTTGCCGGACCATCCCTGGACGGACATGACAGTTATACTTGTCTCTGGCTTTCAGGGTCCTTAAAAGGCCCTAAGAAGACAAATAATTGAACACACATTCACTCTATCTGAGATATTTGCCATCATAGAACTTAACCTCCATTACACCTGAACGACTCTGCTTTTGTAGTAAGATATTAACACCTTGTACATAATTTTTATTTCGGATCTCAATTATTATCCACATAACGTGGCTTCGCTAACTATTAATATTGTTAACCGTGTACTAAAACATTTATCAACTCTGCGAAGCAGAGTGGTATCGCACACACAGGTCCCGCCCGTATACTGTGCACCACAATTCAGCTTGTCCGTCGTCGTCGTCCGTCGTCCGTCCGGTAACTCCTCCTAGACAGTTCGATGGAATTTCACAAAATTTCACAGGTATATTCATTTGGTCAATGCAAAGGTCAGTCAATTTTTTTTTAAATTTAACTTAAAGGTTAAGGTCATAGGTCAAGGTTAAAAATAAGGTCAATATTTCAAGTATCTTAGTTTTTACTAAAATGTCTTCATTTTCACTATACAAGTTACTGGTAGCCTCGATATCTTATTGACCAAATTTCAGATACATATTCTGAAGGGTAAGGTCAAAGGTCAAGATCAAAGGTAAAAATATTTGTTTTACTAGTATTTCTAATATTAACTGTTTAATTCTCACTAAACTTACCATGTATATTCGGGATACTTAGGACAAGGTCATACAAGAAACTATACAATTCCATATGAAAGGTCAAGTTCACAGGTCAAGGTCAAATAAATGGTCAATATGCTAATTTAATTACTTTTCATGCAAACTTCACAAAATTTGGCGATATAGTTGCACTTTAAATGGAAAGGAAAATAATAAATTGTGAGACACATATCATGAAGGTCAAGGTCAAATGTCAAAGGTCAAGGTCAACTATTCTATAAATATATATGAAACTAACTGATGGGTTTTAATTAAATTAGTCATGCTTATTTTGATTTTCCTGGGCAATGTCAATGAAAATAATATTTTACTCTTACATAAAGGTCAAGGTCACAGGTCATGGTGAAAGGTCAACGTATACTATTTATTTATAGTTTTTATTCAAATGTCTTAATTTTCACTTTACAAGTTACTGGTAACATTGATATCGTATTGCACAAATTTTAGATACATATTCTAAAGGGTAAGGTCAAAAATCAAGGCCAAAGGTCAAAATAGTATTTTTACTAGTATTTCTTATACTAACTCTTAGATTCTCACTAGGCTTCCATGTATATTCGGAATACCTAGGCCAAAGTCACACAATAAAATATTTTATTACATATGAAAGGTCAAGGTCACAGGTCAAGGTCAAATAAAAGGTCAATATGCTATTTTCTTTACTTTTCATGCAAACTTCACAAAATTTGGTGAGATAGCTGCACTTTAAGTGAAAAGGAAAATAATAAATGTTGAGACATAAAGGTCAAGATAAAGGTCATAGGTCATGGTCAACTATTCTATTAATATATATGAAACTAACTGATGTGTTTTAATGAAATTAGGCATGCTTATTTGATTTTCATGGGCAATGTCAATGCAAAACAAAAATTACTCTTACATATAGGTCACAGGTCAAAGTCAAAGGTCAACTTTTATTATTTATTAAAAAAGATTACTCACATTTTAGAAAACTGGCTGTGTTATGGCTTATTACTTAAATATAGCCTAATATATATAAAATTTCACATAAATATTGTAATAGTTAAGGTCAGAGGGCAAGGTCAAAATAAGAGTATTTGTCATTTTCCCTAAACTCCTCCTTGACTGTTTAATGAATTGTCATAACATTATACAGGCAAATTCAGTTGGTCAATGTGACGATTATCCAAATATATGTATTTTACTTTATCAAAGGTCAAAGGTCAAGGTCACAGTATATGATCACTATTTTAATCAATACGTTTTTATACAAATTAGGCTACACCATATTCATAATGTTAGTTAATACGAACAATGCTGTTAAGTTAACTATATCCTTGATAACAAATTCTAAGGTCGAAGGTCAAGGTCAAAGATCAAGGTTATATTTCGATATATGATATTTACTAGTATTTCTTATTTAATGTAAGATTCTCATTAGGCATATCATGCATATTCGGAATGCCTAGAGCAAGGTCATAAAAGAATAAACATAATTCCATTTGATAGGTCAAGTTCACAGGTCAACGTCATATATAAGGTCAATATGCTAATTTCTTTACTATTCATGTAAACTTCACAACATTTGTTGAGACAGTTGTGCATTAAGGGAAAATTTAAATGTTAAATTTTCAGACGTCATGAAGGTCAAGATGAAGGTCAAAGGTCAAGGTCAACTATTCCTTTAATACCTCTGAAACTAACTCATGATCTTTAATTAAATTTGGCACACTTATTTGATTTTCTAGGGTTACATCATAGCAAACAAAAATATAATCCTACATAAAGGTCAAGATCACAAGCCAAGGTCATAAGTTAACCTTCATCATAAAAAAACTAAATTTTCGATAAGCTGACGACTGTTAGTTGCATTTTACTTAAATAACATACATTTCAATCATATACAGTATATTCAGTATATATATTATAATACTTAAGGTTAAAGGTCAAGGTCAAAGAACAAAAGAAGAGTGTTGATAATTGTCTTTAAACCCTTTGTGTACCGGTGACGTCTTTTTTATTGTATTCTACCTTTAATTAGACGATTTTGTGAAGCTTATGAAGGATCTGTGGTAGTAAAAAGGGTTAAGATAGTTCAAAGCCTGCAAATTTTATGCAGCCCCTTCATAAACTTAATAAAATTGTCTTAGTATCAAGTATGAAATGAAACCGACAGAACTGTAGTGAATGGGTTACGTATCGTCACCAAATTTTGCTCGCAAATTTAGTTGGTCAATGCAAAGATTGTCCAAATTTTGTGTTTTTGTTATTCAAAGGTCAAGGTGAATGGTAAAAGTCACAGATTATGGTAACTATTTCTTTCTTATATATATTTTTTATATATTTTATATATTGTGATATACCGGTATATACCGGTATATATATATACACTTATACAGTATATATACTGTATATATATATATATATATATATATATATATATATATATATATATATATATATATATATATATATAAAATAAAAAATGCATACGCAACTCTGCGGCCTATAATTCTGCAAGTAGTATTGAATCTCTTAGGTAAAATAGGTTTATATACAGTATATACAATATATATATATATATATACCCGGTATATATATATATATATATATATATATATATATATATATATATATATATATATATATATATATATATATAATATACACATATATATATAACGATTTATATATATATTTATATTTATATTTATATAAACTCTTTCGTCTCTGTCTATCCTCTAACGTCTTCCCTTCATGCTGGAAGTTTGCTCACATTCAACCTGTCCCAAAGAAGGGTGACCGCTCTCAACCCTCCAACTATCGTCCAATTGCTCTTATCTCTTGTCTTTCTAAAGTTTTTGAAACTATTCTTGCTTCCAAATTTCTTAAGCATTTCTCTTCTCATAATCTGCTCTCAGATCGCCAGTATGGCTTCCTTAAGGGTCGCTCTACTGGTGATCTTCTTTCATATCTTACTAACTCTTGGTCATCCTCCTTTCGGGACTTCGGTGAGACTTTTTCTATTGCACTAGACATATCGAAAGCCTTCGATAGAGTCTGGCATAAATCTTTAATTTCTAAACTACCCTCCTTCGGTTTCTATCCCTCCATCTGTGCTTTTGTCTCTAATTTCCTTTCCGGCCGTTCCATAGCCGCGGTTGTGGACGGCCATTGTTCACTTCCTCACCCTATAAACTCCGGTGTTCCTCAGGGCTCTGTCCTATCTCCTATTCTCTTTCTAATTTTTATAAATGATCTCCTTAACTGTACCTTAATTCCCATCCATTCATACGCAGACGACTCAACCTTGCACTACTCCATTAGTTTTTCAGAACGCCCCAGCCAGCAATCCCTCAACGACAAACGTAATGAAGCCATAGAACTCTTAAATTCTGATCTAAATACTATTTCCAATTGGGGCAGAGAAAACCTTGTTAACTTTAATGCTTCCAAAACCCAATTTATCCATCTCTCTACCCGTCAGGATCTCCCAGCGGACTATCCCTTATTCTTCAACAATACAAAAATCAACCCTTCATCTTTTCTCAATATTCTTGGTGTCTCTTTTTCTTCTGCTCTCATTTGGAAGGACCATATTACCAGTCTTGCTAAGGCAGCCTCCCAGAAGCTGGGTGTGCTCAACCGCCTTAGGGGGTTCTTTTCCCCTGCACAGCTTCTTGCTCTGTACAGGGGCATAGTGCGCCCTTGTATTGAGTATTGTTCACATGTGTGGGGAGGTTCCTCTCACACTGCTCTCCTAGACAAAGTTGAAAGGAAGGCCTTTCGTATCATTAACTCCCGTCCACTCACCAACTCTCTGCAATCTCTCTCTCTTCGCCGCAATATTGCATCTCTCTCGCTATTCTATCGCTACTATAATAATCAGTGTTCCTCAGAGCTATCCCAGTGCATACCACCTCCTTTACGTAGGGCACGTGGTACACGTCTTGCAACTCAAACCCACCCCTACTCTGTGCAACTCTCCAACCCAAGAGTGAAACGTTACTCTCAAACTTTTTTCTACTCAACAACTGAGCTCTGGAACTCTCTCCCAGAATCAGTCTTTCCCTCTTCCTATGACTTAAATTGCTTCAAACTCCGTGTGTCCAGGCATTTTGGCTCGAACGTCCCTTGATTTTGGCCCTGTCACTCTTTCAACTATGGGGGAGGCACTCGCTATAGGCAGTTATGCCTTTTGCCTCCCTCAATCACATAGAATAAAAATAAAATAAAATAAAATAAAATATATATATATATATATATATATATATATATATATATATATATACTGTATATACTGTATATAAACCTATTTTACCTCAGAGATTCAATACTACTTGCATAATTATAGGCCGCAGAGTTGCTTATGCATTTTTTTTTTTTTTTTTTTTTTTGGTAATGCGAAAACTGCACACATACTTTATTGTTTGAACCAGGTGGCTCGGGCCACTATACAGTATTTTATTGTAATGGTGCAATTGGATATTTACTTGCATTCATTATTCTCTGCATCAAAAAACCATAACAACCGTAACCTGCATATGTTGTTCACTGCCTGACCTACCCAGTCGATCAAAGGATGTTCAATAAAGATTACGTCAGCCCCTATCAACAATATTCAGTGGCGGTATATTAATTAGCGTTAAGAAGTGAAAGTGTTTCTCAAAACTAACTGAATTACTCTCTGTGTAGGTGATACCCAATGGAAATTAGTAAGAGAGGCCATGGAAATGAAATAGGAGTTCCAGTAACTCCGTATTACATGCCTATAAAGCCTCCCCTTTTGGTGCCTACAATCTCCCCCATAAGAAGCTGTAATTTCTCCTCTAATATTCTCCTTCTCGCAGTAATACCGTAACCCTACCTGTATGCCATACTGGCACCCTTTCTGTACTATTTGTTTACTAAATTATGTCTATTTCAATACATCGTCAGTAATGATACTACACAATATTCCCAAAACTCACGATATATAATGAGAAAATCCATTGTCCCTAACTCACATTCACATAAATTTGCTAACACAGAGACACGCATACATACACTGCCCATGCATACACTTACACTCACATACACACTGATACTTACACACACACACACGCTCATGCATACACTCTCACACAATTCTTAAAATAAAAAAAAAATCGAACGTGAAGAAATCCCACTTCCCTCTGAGTTCATACCCCCCTCGTCCCACACTTAAGCCGGTATCACACGAGAGGTTTTATAGTCAACATTCGATGATCAAATTTTTCTGTCATCAATTAGGGAATATTTTGCACTGGTATTGGAAACTAGGTTGATAGTTGAAGAATTTAGGTAACCGAAATATATTAAATGTTGACCTCCTAAGCTGCCAGACCAGTGTTGAGCATAAATGTTGAGGGAAAAAACGCTCGTGTGATACCGGTTTTAGCATTCTTCATGATTGTATGCTCCTCGTCGTCCTGTGCAATTCCTTCCTATTCAAATATAGCGGCACTAAAAAGGTTATGTGCACGATAAAAAACGTACATACGCGCACACGCTTGTTTGTGTAAGTTTCATTCAGCGTGTGTGTCTATGTGCATGTCAGTGTTTTGCATGGGGAGGGTGGAGTGCGTGTTAGGTGTGTTATTCTATAATTATGTTTTAATGTATATCAATATTGTCAGTTTATTGTTCACTCGCAGCCGTGAGGCTGAATATCTACAAAACAAAATCTTAATCTAGGTACAGTACAATGCTTATAACGTAACTATAAGGTCACATGCGACCTTTAGTGACCGTGATCGAGGAGCCTGAGTTCCCACCATAGTACATGGCAGATGTATTGGTGATAGTATGCGTAGGCTAGCACAAGCTGATAGCTGAACAGAGTGGCTAGGGAGGGACCAAGATACAAACCTCTCCATTGGGATAGCCAAAAATAAACCTTTAGGATTTAGGGGTACTTGAATCCTCGGCCTCTCGTTCAGCGCATGGTTGCTTAGATCTATCTATCTATTGCCGGACGCCTTACTCCCCTTACGAGTGTGGCCATAACACAGAATGCCCCCAAGCGGACCTATTCCCTGTGAGAGGGACAACCCGAGCCAGTTTAGTAAAGGACTTACAGGATTGACCACTCAATTTAGGATCCGTCCGACTCCGAGGCCCTCTGTGTATCTTGTTAGCACTATATTTCTACAGTGGTGTTCGGCTAATCCATCCACTAACCTGCCTTACCCTTAGGTAAGCAGTACGGATTTGTATCAGGTTTACTCTCCTAGACAGGTTGCCAACCAAGGCTGACGAGTCCCATCCACCCGGATTTGTATAAGGTTGTCTCCCCTAGATGAGTTGCCGACCAAGGCTAATGAGTCCCATCCACCCATAGATCTGGGTTGCTTAGATCAGTCACCTAAACCGACCAATATGCATGTGTGTTTGTGTGTGTGTGTATACATTCTTTGGGACTTGAACCCTGGACCTCACGGTCAGCACACAGTGCCTTATGCCACTCGGCTAAACTAACCCATATATATGTGTGTGTATATTAGTGTACGCTGTAGTATACAGTATGTATGTATGTATGTATGTATGTATGTATTTATGTATCTTTATTTTCACGAGCAGTTCCATACCAAGAACCCGGATGTTCGTCTGACGCTTAACAAGGCAGGTAATTTGGTGGGAGAGAAATCTGACCTCAGATAACACGAGCACTAAACACTCACACACACACACACCCTCTCTCTCCCCCCGAAACCTGTTTTTTTATGTTTTTGTTTTTATTATGTTTTGCTTTCCCCTGTACTCGCGATATATTTAGTGTCTTCCCTTTATATCTATTTGTATCTACGCATTTAGAATCCAACTTTAGTATTTTTGTCTTTCTTGTAGTAATACTTGCGATCAATTTTCTTACTGCATCATTACTTTTCAGTAATGTTTGTTACAGTTGAGTCCAAAATAAAATAAGTACAACCCAAATGACTACTGTATTCTATTTCATGAAATGTAAAGCATATTATATTTGATTATAAGATATAATATAATATTATTACTTATAATGTCACTTCAAAAATGTATTTTGCCTATACAAATGATTCTGAGTGTTTACAGGAATGCCAATGAAAATAAACTACTTGATTCTATTTATTATTACTGAAGCGGAGAAATCCTTCTTCACAAAATGTCCAAGTCTTATATATCTCTTTTAAATTAGGTATTATTTATGGCAGTTTGCTAACCCATAGTAATTTGTCTCCAAATTCCTCACTCTGTTCCTATGTAATTTTAACTCTCTTTACGTAAGTTAGATTCAACCTCCTGTCTCAGATATATTATTGTTGACCTTTCTGTCCATCTGTGTGTGTAGTACATTCCCTAACATCATCTTATGTCCAATGTCTTCACCCTACATTATCCCCCACCACTTCCCTCACTCTCACCAGAAACCCTTACCTCACCCTTCCTACTCATCTACCTTCACCCATTGGGGTATTAACCCCTCCGACCCCAGGGACGTGTGTGATGCGTCGCCTATGTTTGCAACTCACAGTCTCAGCGCCACAGCATATGTGCCTGCAAATTTCGCCCTTATTTACTCTTGTCCTATGGTACCTAGAGGGTTCAGATTTTTATGGGAACTACTATAGGATCCCGCAGAACAATACCAATGCTTGGCAACCTCCCAAGTCCAGTCGAGTGCGTGTGGGGACGTGCGGGAATGAGACGCCAGTATACGCCTACCCTCCCGATTCACAATTGTTTCATCATTTATGATCGCCCCACCTCCAGCCACCGCCACCCACGCTGGGTTGGAAGTGTTGAGGAGGCACTTGCAATACTGAAAGATAGCAATACGATTATCATAACCAAAATACTATGCAGTAACAGCGGAAGAGTGAAAGAGAAGTAAGCTAACCACACAAAGCCTTAGCCCAGTGTGATGGTGGTGGCGGTGGTGGTGGCAGGGCTAGCATAATGTAAGTATGTGTGTTCTCCTAGACTCATTTCTCAACCTCCCAATCCCCCAACTGATGTAGCCCTGTGTTTGACACAGTGTTTCAAGGACTATTACACCCTTGAACACTTACAAGCTACCTATAAATTATCGCATAATATAAGCGACAGTGACACTCACAATACGATAATCGTAACCAAAATATTATGCAGTAGCAGTGGAACAGGGAAAGGCGAAGTAACCTAGCCACAGAGATTTGCCCAGAGTTGTCTTGTGGTGGTGGTAGCGTGTGTTCATATTTGTTTTATGATGGCCGGCCGTCACCATGACAACCAGGACGCTCGGGCTTTGTATTGTAAACACTAGACTATACACATTTTATAGCACTCTACCAACACTCACAATGACTTTCAGTGATAGTTTTTGTTATTTTGTGCATTGTGGAGGCACACAGAGCTGCAGAGAGTGTGAGAGTCATGCAGTGGAGGCAGGCTGTGTGTATATTCGTTCATTTGTTTTCTTATTGTCCAGGAGCAAGATGGCCGACGGTCACCAAGGCAACCACGACGCGCGCGAGGCTTGCCACTCATCGGCAATTATAACACTTGACTTTGTGCACTTATCACACTAGCTGTTACTTCACTTACAATGACATTCGGTGATACGTATTGCCATTTGATGAACTATGGAGGCACAATGATGCTCAGGTGGTGTAAATTAGTGTCACTCGAAAACTGGAGGTATCATACATCAGCCACGCTGCCTTGCCCAGCTGTCGTCTGCAGGCATGGGAGTTTTGAAGAGGCGCACGGCACCCAGTGATGGTGGTGACCCCCGCCCCCCAGGACCCCCAAATGACCTAGGTGAGCAATTTTATGTTGTTTTTCCTTCCCATGTGTTTTTAGTAAAAATAAATATTAAAAAATCGGCTGGGCCCACGATGTCATCTATTAATAAATCCCTTGGGGTTCAGAGGGTTAAGGGTCTTAACACCTTACGAGCGGCTAGGTCGGTAACTTCTACTACCTGCCAAGCGGGGGGTTTTACCCTAAACAAGCTTATTTCCGTGCTCTTTTTCATGCATAAACAAGAGCTAGAGCGTAATACAATTATGTATCCCTGAAAGGGCGATAATTGAGCTTTCCAATGACACCAGAACCATCCTTCTACGACCACGCGTTCTTTTGCAACGATCGTGCAAGACGAAGAAAAAATCCCTAAAATACGGTAATTTCCTTACATAATTCCCTGTGTAGTGAGGTAGTGAGTGTGGAGGAGGCCTCAGTTGTCGCGCGGGACCCGTGCTACCTACGCTCCTCCCACCACTCGGATCTCTCTCAGAGCACATTATGTGCTCAAAATTGCATGCGACTATAGCCGGGCCCCGCTCTTTAGGTTGGGGTTCTCTTGTCCGACTATAGCCGGGTGCCGCCAAAGAGGGGTTAATACCTTCATGCCTTCACCCTACTCCCGGTCCTTACCCTACCTCCCACACCCTCACCTGATATCTCTTAAATTTATCGTAACTTCTCGGCTCTCCCTCACCCTACATACCCCTGCCATCACCATACCCAATCCTTCCTCCTTACACTTACCCAGCCTCTTATCCCAATTGGTCTTCTGGCCCTTACCTTACCTCCCTTACTGTGAATTCAGCCCAACTTCCCATACTCTCACCCTCACCATTCTCCCAGCTCTCACCTCCTCAACCTCGTTAGCACCTCTCTCACTCTCACCCAACTATCACCTGGGTCATGCCACTGGGTGAGGCCTGGGGAAGAGTGGTGTATCCCTAGTTTTTCCATGGTAGGGTGTATATAAATAAAAACAAAATTTAAATGTTGTTTGATGTACATGAATAACAGGAGGAGTTTGAAAGAAAAAAAAAAAAAATATAACTTTACCTCCAATGCCTTCACCATGCTTCCTCCCCTACCACTTCCCTCAGCCTCACCCAAAACTCTGAGTTCACCCTACCCCCCCTCCCCCCCCCTCTCCCTACATTCCCCACCTTCCCCTGCTCGCCCCAGCCCCCACAACCCGGCCCAGGGCTTCATTAACCGGTTATTCATGAAGTCTGTTATCTTCCAGCTGGAACAATTTCAGAATGTCGCTGTGAATCTTAGCAGAGCCCGGCGCTATCACAGCCCGCCCATAACAGTCTGGTGGAAGCATTATGATGTAATTTTATTCGCGTACCAACACATTAAGTTTTAAGAAGAATAATCTACAGCGACGATAACTAATGGAAAGTACACAAAGGACGGTAATACCGTAAAGCAGTAATGCCATAAATTAATGTGCATGCAAGGCGGGAATTTGAATATCTGTTAATCTGCTATGCTAGTAATAAGAATAAATTGCAGTGTTGTGAAAGCTCATGACACGGCTGGTGGAGGTGGAAGGGTACACAGATACAATATTTCAGTTTATTGTGTTGCAAATCTGTCAAACTGGTTTTGAAAGTTCTTACACTGGATATGTTAATACCTAGTACATTTCGTTCATAATAGCTTCCCGCCGCCCAAAGGAAAAAATGTTTGAAAATATTTCATAAAAAGACGGGAATATGATTGTAAAATACAACATGATGCTATAATTAGGTATAGGGACAATTAATATGACATAACCCTATAAGCAGGAAAATGTTGTGTAGCATTCCAGATACTACACAACATTTGCTACAATTTGCACAATTTGCACAATTGCTACACTTCATAAACCTTATTAGCTTTGTTGACGACTTAGTATTATTTATTAATTTCGTTGGAGGTGTTTAGTGTTGTGGTGAAATTAATAAAAAAAAAAAAAAAAAAAAAAAATACATATATATATATATATATAATTTTATATATACTGTAATAGTAGGATAAGTAGGGAAAAGACGCCTGGACCCATCTTTATTCTCGAATTTTCGGCTTACATTAAGCCATCTTCAGGAGTACCATATAATCCCTAAATATGAGTAAAAACTCATAACAGAAGGAACAACGGGATCACTAATAAGTCAGTTAAAATTAGTAAACAATTAAAATCCACTGTATATTAATATTTAACAGTTTTAAATTTATAAAAATAACTGAAAACTCACAGTTAGAAGTAGAAACTGAAACATCAAATTAAAAATATATATAGCTATCTCGTAATTAACTTAAGAACATAATGAACTATCAACAGACTACACCTTTTACAAAACATAATAATACAAAAATCACATAATATATGATTGTACACTTACCTAAGTACAGGGAAACACAAGACCAGACACGTTCACAGAACTGGGTGTGTGGGTCAACTAAAGCACCGCCATAGCTCAAGTGACTGTGGAGCTGTGAAAGGAAATCAAATAAAACTAAAAAAAAGTGATCACAAAATTTGAAAATAAAAGAAAAAAAAAATATATATACAAAAAACACAATCACAAATATTTAAAAGTTGTTCGAAACATTAAGTTCTCGAATGAACTTCTTGATGAGCAATTTTTCTCCAATGAGCACATCTGTATGATGCCTAAATTTCGCTAATATTTGAAAATCTTTATCAGAGAAACGATGATCGTTCTCATGGGAGTGATTACGGACGGCAGAAAATGCCATCTTTTGTAAAAAATTACCTGACCTGTAACTTTTGCCAATATGTTCGTATACCCTTATCTTGAATGAACGGCTAGTACATCCAATATACCCAGCATTACAGCTAGGACAAGTAAATCGGTAAACGATATTCGAACATAGAGGGTCTATCACACGGTCTTTGAAATTAAAAAATTAACCAATTTTGAAGTCATTAGTGAATATAATCTTAAAGTTAACTGCGGGGAATGAATCTGTTAAGATATTTTGAGCAATGTTCCGAAATTCGTAACTAATGTTACCATAGAAGGGCATCTTGATATACTTAACCAATTTAGGAACATCATGCTTGGGTTCACTGGCTCCGTATTGTTTGACATTCAGAAACTTCTTTAAGATACTGTTGAAAAGATCTTCCTTATCATTATTATTAAATAAGTAGACCCTTAATTTGGTTATCTCCTCGTGAAGCGTGACATAATTAGAGAAAATTTCATAAGCTCGATCCAGCAAAGTTTTAATAGAGTTGATTTTGTAAAGTTTCGGGCAAAAGCTGAACCAGCTAAGACCCTGTCCTGTGTGATTTGGTTTTCTGTAAACACCTGTACATAATCCATCCTTAGTTTTTGTTATGAGGACATCCAAAAAATTCAGAGATTCGTTGTTTTCTTTTTCCTTTGTGAAGTTAATGTTTTTGTGCTGTTTATTTATATACTTGAAAAAACATTCGTTATCATGATCGTTCCTAAAGATAAGAAAGGTATCGTCCACGTACCTTTTGTACCAAATAGGTCTAAAGGTAAGTGGACAGTTATCTAGCCATTGAACTTCCTTGTTGCATAGGAAAGCATTAGCGAAAAGGGGGTCTAAACTACTTCCCATGGATACACCATCGGTTTGACTATATAAGTTATTATTAAGAAGAAAACAAGATTCCGAAGTGACAGATCTAAATAACTTCCTCATTATGTTTTTAGCTATACCATAAACATGATTAGGCTCATAGTTCTCCAAGATTATGTCCAAGGTCTCATCCAAGGGTACATTAGTGAACAGGGACTCCACATCATAACTGACTAAGACGTATTTATTGGGCAAAGTTAACTCACGAAGTTCACTAACAAAGGTTCTAGAGTTAGACACAGTATATTCGTTTGATACAAGTGGAGTTATTAGCAGCTGTAGAAATTTAGCCAAGTTGTATCCAGCAGTTTTAATTGTAGAGATAATTGGTCTAAGAGGCAGTCCCTGTTTGTGCACCTTGGGTAGGCTATAGGCAATTCCTGGAGTAGAGCCAGAAGCATATAATTCACCGAAAATTGTTGATCCAATATTGCCCTTGATTGCTCTTAAAATCCGGTTTAGTCTGTCCTCACCTTGGATAATTACGTTAAAAACTTCACCCTTAACCCTTTTGAATTTGGTTTTATCATTTACAATACTATCCATTTTGGCTAAATATTCACATCAATCCATAATAACAACTCCTCTGCCCTTGTCAGGTCTAACGATAATAATAGAGTCATCCTTCCCTAGTTCCTTAAGTAATACTAAATATTCTTTCTTGAAAACTATCGATTCAATATCTTTAAAGTTTCTTTTGGATAATCTATAATTGGTATTGCCTATTTCTCTGAGTTTATCAACTACATCATTGTTCAAATCTCCTTTAAGAAGCCCTGCCTTAATACAGTCCTGAACCATGTTACAAACTTTTTCCAAAGATAAGTAATGTTTTAGCCAATCGTTTTTGTAGAAAAGGATACAGAAATCAAGCCCTAACATTAATACCTTCTTCTCCCTGGTTGTTAATTGTCTACTGGATATATTGAAGATTGAATTTTCGTTGTGTCTAACAGAATGTATACCGAGATAATCTAGCTTCTTGTCATGTCTAATCTTAGTCTTCTTGGTGAATTCACTAGTATGCTCATATATCTTATGAAGGAAGGTCCAAAAGTCAAGAAAGGATACCTGGTTCTTAAAGGCCGTTTTTAGACTAGAAAAGTTATCGAAGGTCGTTTTCAGTTTCTTCTTCTGCAGTTTGATTTCCTTATCCAGAAGTACATTTTGCCAATCTCTATATGTATGACTATTACAAAAATCTTTACTATAAACTTTAAATTTCAGACATTTTGGAATGGTGTTATACTCATGGCAAGTGTTCAGAAATTCTATATCCAACTCGATTTTCTTTGCCTTCTGATGCGTTTTTTCCAAGGATCTATATGGATCTATTATGGAAATTACGGTGCCCCGGCTCACCAGCTGACATACAAACAAGTATATATATATATATATAAATATCTATATATATATATATATATATATATATATATATATATATAAATATGTTAGTAAAGCCAGGTAATACATTTTCTTTAATACATACGAGGTTGAAAGAAATGGCAATTTCTGCGTTGGAAATTTTATTATTCAAAGTTTCCAGGTCTCTGATGAGTTTTCGCTAGGTGGCAGGAAGTAGAAGAATGAGATGAGCAAAATTCATGGTGTTACAGGGTTACATTAATGTACATGATGATACAGGATATACGACGCGTTTCACTGGACAACCAGCATTATCAAGTAAGGATAGAATGATATAAAAGGTAAACAGGAAGGGTATATATAGAGGGTGGAGTATCAGAGGAGGCGAAAATCAGGGGGCAAAAATCTGCTATTGATGGAGGGGTATTCTAGGAGAGAGAAAGAGAGAACTGCTTCACGCATGCGCACTGGATGCGGGAAGGTGGTGGTCGGTTGGCGGGGTCGAAGCTGATTGGCTGCGTGTCGAGGGGCGTGGCCTAAGTTGCGTAGTACGTGTGGCGCCGGCAGAAGACGAAGCTGAAGGAGATAGCACGGGGGGCTGCGTCAAGGGCACCGGGGGGCGAGGGGGGGCCTTAGGTCCTGTAGGAAAGTGCCTTTTGGCAGAAGGAAGGATCTGAAGGTCCAGAGTTTGGTTGTTGATGGGATGTAAGGCTTAGATATATAAGGCTTCGAGTATAGGTAATCTCCTTGGGTCACTTTCTTTATCGAGTATGGTGGTGTGTTTCTCTAACTCGTTGCGTGTGAGGTGGGGGTGGTTAGGGGTGAGATAGTGGTCTTTGGTGGCTCCAGCCGGAAGGTGAAGAGTTAACCGACGTGAAAGACGTGTCTGCGTCATACCAATATAGAAATGAGGTCCACAGTCCTCATAATTACAGGTATGTTGGTAAATGACGTGATCGTCGGTCATCTGGCTCTTTATCTTGGTGGAAGCTGGTTTGTTGCGGAGAACACGAGGTTGGAGGTCTTGGGGGATTTGTAATAAATTATTAATTTGATTTTGTTTTCCTGGTTGGTTGGGTGGACATGCTTGGAGATTATTTCTTTTAAGACGGCCTCGTCATTTTTGTGTTCAGAGGACATAACATTGCGGTAGAAGATCTTAATTTCATTGGGGGGGTCAATGTTGGGAGGGCTTTGGGTGTACCATTTTTCAAGATGGTGGTTGATGGTGCTGGAGATGTCGGAGTTGGAGTATCCGTTATTCACTAAAACTTGGGATAGTCTTTCTAGTTCCTGGTGGGTGTCGGCCCAGGTAGAGCAGTGCGTGAGGGCTCTCCTTACACAAGCGGAGATGGAGGATAGAAGATAACGGCGGGGGCATTCACTATCGCCGTTGAGGCATTGTCCTGTGTTAGTTGGTTTAGTGTAGACGGTGGTTTTGAACCCATGGTCGTTCAGAGCTACGAGGATGTCGAGGAAGGGGAGTTGTCCATTGTTTGATTTTTCAAAGGTGAAGTTAAGTCATGAAGCGACGCTGGAGATCCTGTAGTTCGTGGAGGTCCTTGATTTGCATGAAGATGTCATCCTTACTTGATAATGCTGGTTGTCCAGTGAAATGTGTCGTATATCCTGTATCATCATGTACATTAATGTAACCCTGTACCACCATGAATTTTGCTCATCTCATTCATCTACTTCCTGCCACCCAGCGAAAACTCATCAGAGACCTGGAAACTTTGAATAATAAAATTTCCAACGCAGAAATTGCCATTTCTTTCAACCTCGTATGTATTAAAGAAAATATATATATATATATATATATATATATATATATATATATATATATATATATATATATGTATATAAATAGAGAGAGAGAGAGAGAGATTATTTAGCATAGACACCACCGGAAGATCATTGCTTAATTGGAAGGACTTTATGAGCACAAAGGATTTAGAAAAGCTATTTCAAGCTATCACATGATAATGTTTATCAGCATCATCATGTATTTATATTCTAGGTTAAGAATAATGTCTCTTAATAAAGGAATCTCTGTGATTTATTCATAAGAAATACATTCATATCAAAGAATGGGCTGCCATAACCCAGACAGTGTTGTGTCATATGTGCTTAACCTTTATCTATCTTGATGGTGTAATGCTTAGAGTGTTTAAATTGTGTATGTGGTAACTCAGGTTCGAATCCCGGTAGGATCACATGCTTTCATTAATTTCATTGGGAAGTGTTTGGTGTTTGGAGTGAAATATATAAATTAGATTATATATCATGTGCTCTAGCATCGTGGCTACACTGTCATGTTAAGGGTGGTAGTGTTGGTTTTTGATAGATATATTTATTTATTAATGAAGTTTTCTCGCTAGACCTAAATCAAGCTTAGAAAAACACCCCCCTAGACCTCCTTTCAAAATAAATTTGTACATTTTTCGATAGAAAAATTACCCGGCCGAAGGCCGGTTCCTTCTAAAATTAGAGACTCGCTATCCCTCGCCAGGATAAAATCGACACCTAAAGGGCACGAAAGGTCTTAACATTGACGACGAAAGGGGATGAAAGGTCTCAAAATCGCCAAACTAACGGAACAAACGTCTTAAAACCTCAAAACTAATATGCTAAACATGAGGGAGAAGGGTGTCCAGAAAAAGCGAATAGTACCCCCTTAAGAAAAAGGGTTCACGGACGTCTGCTCCCGGGACAATTGACCTCAACATCAAAATATTAAAACACGAGCCAAGGATAAGAAGAATGTCAGTTAATTAATACAATTATGCAAACTGATTACAGGGAGATGATGATTATTACTACTTCAAGTGACTTTATTTAATCCTTCATCTTCTCTCAATATTCTTGGTGTCTCCTTTTCTTCTGCTCTCACTTGCAAGGACCATATTACCAGTCTTGCTAGGGCAGCCTCCCAGAAGCTGGGTGTGCTCAACCGCCTCAAGGGGTTCCTTATCCCTGCGCAGCTTCTGGCTCTGTACAGGGGCACAGTGCATCCTTGTATTGAGTGTTGTTCGCATGCATGGGGAGGATCCTCTCACACACTCCTAGACAAAGTAGAAAGGAAAGCCTTTCGTATCATTAACTCCCGTTAACTCACCAACTCTCTGCAATCTCTCTCTTTTCGCCACAATGTTGCTTCTCTCGCTACTACAATAATCAGTGTTCCTCAGAGCTTTCCCAGTGTATACCACCTCCTCTACGTAAGGTACGTAGTACCCGTCTTGCAACACAATCCCATCCCTACTCTGTGCAACTCTTCAACCCAAGAGTGAAATGCTATTCTCAGTATTTCTTCAATTCAACTGCTGAGCTCTGGAACTCTCTACCAGAATCAGTCTTTCCCTCTTCCTATGACTTAAATAGCTTCAAACTCTATGTGTCCCGGCATTTTGTGTCGAACGTCCCTTGATTTTGGGCCCTGTCACTCTTTCAACTCCGGGGAGGTACTCGGTACAGGCAGTTCTGCCTTCTGTCTCATTCACTCACATAAAAAAAAAAATAAAAAAAAAAAAAAAAAAAAAAAAAAATAGGCCTATAACATATCCTAACCTGATCATGCTTATAACTTATCTTAACTTATTTTATCCTTTTCTTACCTAATTAATCTTTAACCTAACATTAACTAACCTATCGTAACCTAACATTAAATAACGTACCATAGCTAATCTATCCTATTCTATCTTAATTTAGATTTACCTAAACTACAGTACCTTTTCATGCATTAATAGAGTATCCTATCCTCTCCTAACCTATTGTATTATATTCCTAACCTAACATAAGCTAGCATTACCTAACCTAAACATTAATTAACCTTGTGATAGTATTTGCAGCAATATAACGTGGAGAAGTTGTCCGAGGGGCAATTGTTCTACGGGAGTAATAATTGTCCATGGGGCAGTTGTCTGATGAGCAGTTGTCCGGATACTACGAAAATGACTGCCTACGCTAGCCACAGAGCGTCAGAACCAGCTAGCCATTGAGCCTACGCCCTTAGCAAATGAGTCTCGTCAATGACGTCATAGGGGATCTGAGAAGGGGATTATCAGGGACACACATGGATTCGATCAATAACTGCCCAGCCCCTACCTCGCGAACAGCCTCCTCCCTTCTCTCCTTCCCCTCTTCTTAACAGGCCGTGGGCCCCACCTCGGCTCGCTGCCCCTGAGTAACCAGTCATACCCATCCCCCGAGTCCGAGTTAGAAAATTAACCCAAATATCCTGAAGTACAAGTCCCAGCCTATATTGCTGATCCTGAATTACATGAAGAACTGCAAGAATTGAAAAGACTGATCGACCCATTTTCAGACTCATATTTCCTACACCTGGAAGAAGAGTGGACAGCAAATCAGGAGACTACCCTAAGAGAGTGGAGGGATGAAAATGAGGACCAAGTAGGAAAGCAAGATAACAGTAGCAGGGTGCGAGGAGGGTCCATCCCTAGTAATTGCAATGCATGGCAGCAGTAAAGTAGACATGAGTAGGTCAAACCCTCTACAGTAGAGAGGGCACATTCCGGAGATGAACAGACTTATGCTGAGAAGATATTGGTACCCGGCTGCGTAACTACCTACCAGCGTAACTGCCTAACTTCCACTCTGTTGAACACCACCTCTCCCCTACCAACCCTGATCTTTTCTTTCACACCGAAACCCTGTTGACTGGGGCTACTGGCAGAAAACCGTTCTCTGTTTCCTCCTATTACCTCTATCCTCAATGCAAAGCCAAAGGTGGATGTTGTGTGTACGTACGCAACAATCTGTCTTGCTTTCGTGTTCCCAACTTGACTCTTCTGAGTTCTCAACTCTCTAGCTAAAGCTATTTTGTCACTCTCTCACTAAATCTGTGTTGTTTATCTTTCCCCTAATTCTACTGATTATCCAAAATTCTGTGAATCTCTTACTTCTAAAGTGGAACATATTCTATCCATCTCTCCATTCTCTGAAATCTCCATCGTAGGAGATTTCAATGTTCAACACCACCTCTTCCCCTCTCATATAACTGACCAACCTGGTGAAAAAGCCTACATCTTTTCTATCCTAAATAACCTGGAGGAGTTAGGTCAATACCCCACCCGTGTCCCGAACCACCCTGGAGGTCGGCCCGACATTCTTGAACTATTTCTAAGTTCTAATCCTTCCGCTTAGCCTACACTATAAATCTTCTCTCTCCGTTGGGCTCCTCCAATCACAACCTTATCTCTGTTACCTGTCCTATCTCTCCTGTACAGCCTTCTAACACCCCCAACCGGCGGCACTTGTGGCATTTTGGCACTGCAGACTAGGAGGCTCATTGGCAGTACTTCGATCTTTGATTTCCATTGAAATTACTATTGCTTCTGTGACCGGGGATCCTTGGAGAGAGCTGAACGCCATACCGAGGTAATACTCTCGAGCATGGAAGCATACATTCCATTTTCTTTCTCTCATTCTAATGCAAAACAAATTGGGTTACTCATGCTTGTTCTACTGCTAGGAGGAAGCATTCAAACGGTACCGTCGCCTTCAAACTCAAGAATCTTGTGCATCATATGTTTCTACCCGGAATCAGGCCAAATTTTGTCTTTGACTAGCCAAAAAATATTTCATCAATAACAAATGATCTGAACTTTCACACTAGTTATTCTCAAGCTTTCTGACATCTAGCCAAATTCCTCTCCAACAATTTTACTTCCCCGTCTTTCCCTCTTCTTTTCCACTCTGACGGCTCCTCTGACAAAGCTAAAGTCTTCGCTCAAAATTTCGCCAAAGAATCCATCTTGGATGATCCCGGTACTATTCATCCCTCTCCACCCCCCTCTCACTTACTTATGCCTAAGATCATAATATCTTCTTAGGATGTACTTTCTGCCCTCTCTGGGCTTAATACTTAAAATGTGTTCGGACCAGATGGTGTTCCTCCTGTTGTACTAAGAAACTGTTCTTCTGTGCTGACTCCCTGCCTAGGCAAACTTTTTCATCTCTGCCTTTCCTCTAACATCTATCCTTCTTACTGGAAGTTTGCTCTCATTCAACCTGTCCCACAGAAGGGCGACCATTAACAACCCTCCAACTATCGTCCAATGTCTCTCATTTCTTGCATCTCTAAAGTTTTGAAACTATCCTTAATTCAAAATTTCTTAAGCATTTGTCTTCTCATAATCTACTTTCAAGTCACCAGTATGGTTTCCTTAGAGGTCGCTCTATTGGGGATCTCCTTGCTTATACTACTAACTCTTGATTATCCTCCTTTCGGGACTTTGGCGAGACATTTTCTATTGCGCTAGACATTTCAAAAGCCTTCGATCTAGTCTGGCACAAATCTCTAATTTTCAAACTACTATTGGGCTATCCTTATCTGGCTTAGCATGCGCTAGCTTTAACAACTATTATTATTATTATCATTATTATTATTATTATTATTATTATTATTATTATTATTATTAATATTAGTATCCTTTGGTTTCAACCCCTCTATCTGTGCCTTTGTCTTTAATTTCCTTTCTTACCGTTCCATAGCTGCAGTTGTGGATGGCCATTGCTCACTTCCTCAACCTATCAACTCCAGTGTTTCTCAGGGTTCTGTTCTGCTTCCAGTTCTCTTTCATTAATGATCTCCTCAACTATACCTCTACTCCCATCCAATAATATGCATCAATACATACCAACCAAACCACCGCGAGAAAAGGACACAACGAGCACCGAGCGAGATTTCCTTCGCATCCTTCATGCACTCAGATGCTTGCACTGCAGCCAATAATAAACAAGCATGCCGCCGGAAGCAACCAAGATTACCAGAACACCAGAACGTGCCTTTCTAGCCTGCACATAGCAGAAATTTGACAACGCAGAAATATGTACAACAATCTGGCAGCAGTACTTCTGCTAGGTACGATACTAGCCTGTCCAGGTCTAATGACTGGTCCATTACTAGGGTCGAGACTAGTAAAGCTAGGTACGATACTTGCTGGTCTAAAGACTGACTCTGCCAAGTGTTCTAGTAAAAACTGCTAGATACGATAAACACGTCAAGTCAGGTCTAAAGACTGACTTTGCCAAGTGTTTTGGTACAACTGCTTAATTCAAAAACAGCAACTCAGGTCAAAAGACTGAATCATTGCATACGACACCAACACAATTGCAACAAAACGTAACTTTGAAGCCCGACACTCACCTTCCAGGTCATAAACCAGAGTTACGGAAGCCGAGACTTATCTCTACTCCTTTACTTGCTTGCAGTTCGATACCAGGCAAGTTAATGGTACGATACCTAACACCAGCAAAGGCAAGAGGAGAACATCTGCAAGTTGTCCAACCCAGAAGTTCAGGCCTAACCGAACATCTACGAAAGACGAAAGCCATACTAGAAGTCCATCGCGCTAAAAGAACGAAAATTCACCAAATCACCACTCCGACGCTGGGAAATTCACTAAATTAAAATAGTTGTAGTCTGTCTCTAACTTTTAGAATCCCTTCATGCCAAAACACACACTCTATCCTTGCTATTTCCATATTTATATATCCTAAACTTACGATTGGGCGTTCCCGTACAAATGTAATAAGATATTAAATAGTAGAAATTTTATTGTGAAACTCCACAAAACCCAATTACACACACATATATTAAATGATTTTCTATTAGTTAATTATTAACCTTTAATTTTGAATATAATTAAACTCTAGCCAAACGATTAGAGACATTCTTATTACTTAATTAAATAAACACAATAATTCACCAATTCCATTTGTATAAGTCCAACCTATGTACCTCAAAGTTTTATAACGGAAGTTTGATTCAATCTATGGACTTATGCCAATTGACAATTCTATAAAGAGATTTTACACGTACGTGTTACTCGAATAGTCTGATCACGCGTTTAGAGCATGCAGGCTTTTACCACTACCTCAACCAAACAATAATTCTATATTTTCTTGTGACTTTGTATATATTTTGTATGTATGTTATATTCCATTATATTGTGTGTGAATTTATATTTATTTGTGTATAAATAAAAGTGTTGTTCTCTACCGATTTTGTAACTTGTCTTGTATTGTGTTGTACATATTCAGTATGTATTCTTAGCTTCTCCCCAATAGTAATTCAATTTCAATTATGTAGAGGGGTGCAGTAGACTCGTGTGGAGGGGTGTAGTAGATGAGTGTGGAGGGATGTAGTAGATGGGTGTGGAGGGGTGTAGTAGATGGATGTGGAAGTGTGTAGCAGATGGATGTGGAGGGGTGTAGTAGATGGGTGTAGTAGACGGGTGTGGAGGGGTGTAGTGGAGGGGTGTAGTAGGAGGGTGTGGAGGGGTGCAGTAGATGGGTGTGGAGGGGTGTAGTAGATGGGTGTGGAGGGGTGTAGTAGATGGGTGTGGAGGGGTGTAGTAGACGGGTGTGGAGGGGTGTAGTAAACGGGTGTGGAGTGGTGTAGCAGATAGGAGTGGAGGGTGTATAGACAGGTGTGGAGGGGTGAAGTAGATGGATGTGGAGGAGTGTAGTAAATGGGTGTGGATGGGTGTAGTAGGTGGGTGTGGAGGGGTGTAGTAGATGGGTGTGGAGGGGTGTAGTAGATGGGTGTGGTGGGGTGTAGAAGACGGGTGTGGAGGAGTGTAGTAGATGGGTGTGGAGGGGTGTAGTAGATGGGTGTGGAGGGGTGTAGTAGATGAGAGTGGAGGGGTGTAGTAGATGGGTGTGGAGGGGTGTAGAAGATGGGTGTGGAGGGGTGTAGTAGATGGCTGTGGAGGGGTGAAGTAGGAGAGTGTGGAGGGGTGTAGTAGATGAGTGTGGAGGGGTGTAGTAGATGGGTGTGGAGGGGTGTAGTAGACGTATGAGGAGGGGTGTAGTAGATGGATGTGGAGGGGTGTAGTAGATGGGTGTGGAGGGGTGTGGAAGGGTGTAGAGGGGATGGAACAGTACTCCACCACAGTCACGTCTGCTGTCACCGGTGTCAGATGCGGAGGGGTGTAGTAGGTGGGTATGGAGGGGTGTAGTAGACGGGTGTGGAGGGGTGTAGTAGACAGGTGTGGAGGGGTCTAGTAGATGGGTGGGGAGGGGTGTAGTAGATGGGTGTGGAGGGGTGTAGTAGATGGGTGTGGAGGGGTGTAGTAGGTGCGTGTGGAGGGGTGTAGTAGATGGGTGTGGAGGGGTGTAGTAGACGGGTGTGGAGTGGTGTAGTAGGTGGGTGTGGAGGGGTGTAGTGGAGTGGTGTAGTAGGTGGGTGTGGAGGGGTGTAGTAGACGGATGTGGAGGGGTGTAGTAGATGGGTGTGGAGCGGTGTAGTGGATGGGTGTGGAGGGTTGTATTAGATGGGTGTGGAGGGGTGTAGTAGATGGGTGTGGAGGGGTGTAGTGGATGGGTGTGGAGGGTTGTAGTAGAAGGGTGTGAAGGGGTGTAGTAGACCAGTGTGGAGGGGTGTAGTAGATGGGTGTGGAGGGGTGTAGTAGATGGTTGTGGAGGGGAGTAGTAGATGGGTATGGAGGGGTGTATTGGATGGGTGTGGAGGGGTGTAGTAGATGGGTGTGGAAGGGTGTAGTAAATGGGTGTGAAGGGGTGTAGTAGACGGGTGTCGAGGAGTGTAGTAGTAGGGCTGTAGTAGACCAGTGTGGAGGGGTGTAGTAGATGGGTGTGGAGGGGTGTAGTAGACGGGTGTGGAGGGGTGTAGTAGAAGGGTGAGGAGGGGTGTAGTAGACGGGTGTGGAGGGGTGTAGTAGACGGGTGTGGAAGGGTGTAGTAGTTGGGTGTGGAGGGGTGTAGTGGAGGGGTGAAGTAGATGGGTGTGGAGGGGTGTAGTAGACGGGTGTGGAGGGGTGTAGTAGATGGGTGTGGAGGGGTGTAGTAGGAGGGGTGTAGTAGATGGGTGTGGAGGGGTGAAGTAGACCCGGTGTGGAGGTGTGTGGTAGATGGGTGTGGGGGGGTGCAGTAGATGAGTGTGGAGGGGTGTAGTAGGAGGGGTGTAGTAGATGGGTGTGGAGGAGTGTGGTAGATGGGTGTGGAGGGGTGCAGTAGATGGGTGTGGAGGGGTGTAGTAGGAGGGGTATAGTAGATGGGTGTGGAGGGGTGTAGTAGACCGGTGTGTGGTAAGGTGGGTAAGGTGGGTGTGGAGGGGTGTAATAGAGGGGTGAGGAGGGGTGTAGTAGATGGGTGTGGAGGGGTGTAGTAGATGGGTGTGGAAGAGTGTAGTAGTTGGGTGTGGAGGGGTGTAATGGAGGGGTGTAGTAGATGGGTGTGGAGGGGTGTAGTAGACGGGTGTGGAGGGGTGTAGTAGATTGGTGTGGAAGGGTATAGTAGGAGGGGTGTTGTAGATGGGTGTGGAGGGGTGTAGTAAACCGGTGTGGAGGTGTGTGGTAGATGGGTGTGGAGGGGTGCAGTAGATGGGTGTGGAGGGGTGTAGTAGGAGGGGTGTAGTAGATGGGTGTGGAGGTGTGTGGTAGATGGGTGTGGAGGGGTGCAGTAGATGGGTGTGGAGGGCTGTCGTAGGAGGGGAGTAGTAGATGGGTGTGGAGGGGTGTAGTAGATCGGTGTGTGGTATATGGGTGTGGAGAGGTGTAGTAGACGGGTGTGGAGGGGTGTAGTAGATGTGTGTGGAAGGGTGTAGTAGATGAATGTGGACGGGTGTAGTAGGTAGGTGTGGAGGGGTGTCGTAGACGGGTATGGAGGGGTGTAGTAGACGGGTGTGGAGGGGTGTAGTAGATGGGTGTGGAGGGGTGTAGATGGGTGTGGAGGGGTGTAGTAGATGGGTGTGGAATGGTGTAGTAGCTGGGTGTGGAGGGGTGTAGTAGACCGGTGTGGAAGGGTGTAGTAGATGGGTGTGGAATTGGTGTAGTAGATGGGTGTGGAGGGGTATAGTAGATGGGTGTGGAGGGGTGTAGTAGATGGGTGTGGAATGGTGTAGTAGATGGGTGTGGAGGGGTGTAGTAGATGGGTGTGGAATGGTGTAGTAGATGGGTGTGGAGGTGTGTAGACTGTGTAGTACACTGGTGTGGAGGGTTGTAGTAGATGGGTGTAGAGGGGTGTAGTAGACAGGTGTGGAGGGGTGTAGTAGATGGGTGTGGATGGGTGTAGTAGATGGGGGTGGAGGGGTGTAGTAGATGGGTTTGGAGGGGTGCAGTGGAGGAGTGTAGTAGACAGGTGTGAAGGGGTGTAGTAGATAAGTGCGGAGGGGTGCAGTAGATGGGTGTGGAGGGGTGCAGTAGATGGGTGTGGAGGGGTGTAATAGATGGATGTGGAGGGGTATAGTAGATGGGTGTGGAGGGGTGCATTAAATGGGTGTGGAGGGGTGTAGTAGACGGGTGTGGAGGGGTGTAGTAGATGGATGTAGAGGGGTGTAGTAGATGGGTGTGGAGGGGTGCAGTAGATGGGTGTGGAGGGGTGTAGTAGACGGGTGTGGAGGGGTGTATTATATGGGTGTGGAGGGGTGTAGTAGAAGGGTGTGGAGGGGTGTAGTAGACAGGTGTGGAGGGGTGTGGTAGATGGGTGTGGAGTGGTGTAGTAGATGGATGTGGAGGGGTGTAATAGAAGGGTGTGGAGGGGTGTGGTAGACAGGTGTGGAGGGGTGCAGTAGATGGATGTAGAGGGGTATAGTAGATGGATGTGGATGGGTGTAGTAGATGGGTGTGAAGGGGTGCAGTACAAAGGAGTACAAAGGAAATCAAGCAACAACAGATCTAGTGACCCTTCTAGGCTGCTTGTCCTCCAAAACACTGAGGATCAAGTGTCCAAACAGTGGTTTAGAATGGGTAAGAGAACATTGGAAAGGGAACTACTGCCCTGGAACTAATGTCCGTGGCAGGATTAGGAAGTTAGTAGGGGACAGATGGGTTAGTAACTGAGGGGGCGATAAAATAAAGTTATTCATTTAAAAACGCAGTCAGTCGCGGGTTTGATGCGAGATATTTGTCTACGCGAAGTTTAAATGAATCAACGGTGCTGCAGTCTTTAATGGGTATGGAGGGGTGTAGTAGATGGGTGTGTAGGGGTGTAGTAGGAGGGGTGTGGAGGGATGTAGTAGATGGGTGTGGAGGGGTGTAGTAGATGGGTGTGAAGGGGTGTAGTAGATGGATGTGGAGGGGTTTAGTAGATGGGTGTGGAGGGGTGTAGTAGGTGGGTGTGGAGGGGTGTAGTAGATGGGTGTGGAGGGGTGTAGTAGATAGGTGTGGAGGGGTGTAGTAGATGGGTGTGGAAGGGTGTAGTAGATGGATGTGGAGGTGTGTAGTAGACGGGTGTGGAGGGGTGCAGTGGAGGGGTGTAGTAGGTGGGTCTGGAGGGGTGTAGTAAATGGGTGTGGAGGGGTGTAGTGGAGGGTTGTAGTAGGAGGGGTGTAGTAGATGGGTGTAGAGGGTTGTAGTAGGAGGGTGTGGAGGGGTGTGGTAGAGGGGTGTGGAGGGGTGTAGTAGATGGGTGTAGTAGATGGGTGTGGAGGGGTGTAGTACACGGGTGTGGAGGGGTGTAGTAGACGGGTGTGGAGGGGTGTAGTAGATGGCTGTGGAGGGGTGTAGTAGGAGGAGTGTAGTAGATGGGTGTGGAGGGGTGTAGTAGACAGGTGTGGAGGTGTGCAGTAGATGATTGTGGAGGGGTGTAGTAGACGGGTGTGGAGGGGTTTAGTAGACGGGTGTGGAGGGGAGCATTAGATTGGTGTGAAGGGGTGAATTAAAGGGGTGTGGATGGGTGTAGTAGGTGGGTGTGGAGGGTTGCAGTAGATGGGTGTGGAGGGGTGTAGTAGATGGGTGTGGAATGGTGTAGTAGATGGGTGTGGAGGTGTGTAGACTGTGTAGTACACTGGTGTGGAGGGTTGTAGTAGATGGGTGTAGAGGGGTGTAGTAGACAGGTGTGGAGGGGTGTAGTAGATGGGTGTGGATGGGTGTAGTAGATGGGGGTGGAGGGGTGTAGTAGATGGGTTTGGAGGGGTGCAGTGGAGGAGTGTAGTAGACAGGTGTGAAGGGGTGTAGTAGATAAGTGCGGAGGGGTGCAGTAGATGGGTGTGGAGGGGTGCAGTAGATGGGTGTGGAGGGGTGTAATAGATGGATGTGGAGGGGTATAGTAGATGGGTGTGGAGGGGTGCATTAAATGGGTGTGGAGGGGTGTAGTAGACGGGTGTGGAGGGGTGTAGTAGATGGATGTAGAGGGGTGTAGTAGATGGGTGTGGAGGGGTGCAGTAGATGGGTGTGGAGGGGTGTAGTAGACGGGTGTGGAGGGGTGTATTATATGGGTGTGGAGGGGTGTAGTAGAAGGGTGTGGAGGGGTGTAGTAGACAGGTGTGGAGGGGTGTGGTAGATGGGTGTGGAGTGGTGTAGTAGAGGGGTGTGGAGGGGTGTAGTAGATGGGTGGAGGGGTGTAGTAGATGGATGTGGACGGGTGTAGTAGGTGGGTGTGGAGGGGTGTCATAGACAGGTGTGGAGGGGTGTAGTAGATGTATGTGGAGGGGTGTAGTAGATGGATGTAGAGGTGTGTAGTAGACAGGTGTGAAGGCGTGTAGTAGATGGGTGTGGAGGGATGTATTAGATAGGTGTGGAGGGGTGTAGTAAATGGGTGTGGATGGGTGTAGTAGCCAGGTGTGGAGGGGTGTAGTAGATGGATGTGGAGGGGTGTAGAAGGAGGGTGTGGAGGGGTGCAGTAGATGGATGTGGAGGGGTGTAGTAGGAGGGTGTGGAGGGGTGCAGTAGATGGGTGTGGAGGGGTGTAGCAGATAGATGTGGAGGGGTGTAATAGACGGGTGTTGAGGGGTGTAGTAGATGGTGTTGAGGGGTGTAGTAGGTGGGTGTGGAGGAGTGTAGTAGGATGGTGTGGATGGGTGTAGTAGATGGGTGTGGAGAGGTGTAGTAGATGAGTGTTGAGGGGTGTAGTAGATGGATGTGGAGGGGTGTAGTAGATGGGTGTGGAATGGTGTAGTAGACGGGTGTGGATGGGTGTAGTAGATGGGTGTGGAGGGGTGTAGTAGATGGGTCTGGAGGGGTATAGTAGATGGGTGTGGAGGGGTGTAGTAGACAGGTGTGGAGGGGTGCAGTAGATGGATGTAGAGGGGTATAGTAGATGGATGTGGATGGGTGTAGTAGATGGGTGTGAAGGGGTGCAGTACAAAGGAGTACAAAGGAAATCAAGCAATAACAGATCTAGTGACCCTTCTAGGCTGCTTGTCCTCCAAAACACTGAGGATCAAGTATCCAAACAGTGGTTTAGAATGAGTAAGGGAACATTGGAAAGGGAACTACTGCCCTGGAACTAATGTCCGTGGCAGGATTAGGAAGTTAGTAGGGGACAGATGGGTTAGTAACTGAGGGGGCGATAAAATAAAGTTATTCATTTAAAAACGCAGTCAGTCCCGGGTTTGATGCGAGATATTTGTCTATGCGAAGTTTAAATGAATCAACGGTGCTGCAGTCTTTAATGGGTATGGAGGGGTGTAGTAGATGGGTGTGTAGGGGTGTAGTAGGAGGGGTGTGGAGGGATGTAGTAGATGGATGTGGAGGGGTGTAGTAGATGGGTGTGAAGGGGTGTAGTAGATGGATGTGAAGGGGTTTAGTAGATGGGTGTGGAGGGGTGTAGTAGGTGGGTGTGGAGGGGTGTAGTAGATGGGTGTGGAGGGGTGTAGTAGATGGGTGCGGAGGGGTGTAGTAGATGGGTGTGGAAGGGTGTAGTAGATGGATGTGGAGGTGTGTAGTAGACGGGTGTGGAGGGGTTTAGTAGACGGGTGTGGAGGGGAGCATTAGATTGGTGTGGAGGGGTGTAGTAAATGGGTGTGGAGGGATGTAGTGGAGGGGTGTAGTAGGAGGGGTGTAGTAGATGGGTGTAGAGGGTTGTAGTAGGAGGGTGTGGAGGGGTGTGGTAGATGGGTGTGGAGGGGTGTAGTAGATGGGTGTAGTAGATGGGTGTGGAGGGGTGTAATAGATGGATGTGGAGGTGTGTAGTAGATGGGTGTGGAGGGGTGTAGTACACGGGTGTGGAGGGGTGTAGTAGACGGGTGTGGAGGGGTGTAGTAGATGGCTGTGGAGGGGTGTAGTAGGAGGAGTGTAGTAGATGGGTGTGGAGGGGTGTAGTAGACAGGTGTGGAGGTGTGCAGTAGATGATTGTGGAGGGGTGTAGTAGACGGGTGTGGAGGGGTTTAGTAGACGGGTGTGGAGGGGAGCATTAGATTGGTGTGGAGGGGTGAATTAAATGGGTGTGGATGGGTGTAGTAGGTTGGTGTGGAGGGGTGCAGTAGATGGGTGTGGAGGGGTGTAGTAAATGGGTGTGGAGGGGTGTAATAGGTGGGTGTGGAGGGGTGTAGTAGATGGGTGTGGAGGGGTGAAATTGATGGGTGAGGAGGGGTGTAGTAGGAGGGGTGTAGTAGGAGGGTGTGGAGGGGTGTAATAGATGGGTGTGGAGGGGTGTAGTAGATGGGTGTGGAGGTGTGTAGTAGATGGGTGTGGAGGGGTGTAGTAGACAGGGGTGAAGGGGTGTAGTAGGAGGGTGTGGAGGCGTGTAGTAGATGGGTGTGGAGGGGTGTAGTGGAGGGGTGTAGTAGGAGGGTGTGGAGGGGTGTTGTAGATGGGTGTGGAGGGGTGTAGTAGATGGGTGTGGAGGGGTGTAGTAGATGGGTGTGGAGGGGTGTAGTAGACAGGTGTGGAGGGGTGTAGTAGGAGGGTGTGGAGGGGTGTAGTACACAGGTGTGGAGGGGTGTAGTAGGAGGGTTTGGAGGGGTGTAGTAGATGGGTGTGGAGGGGTGTAGTAGATGGGTGTGGAGGGGTATAGTAGGAGGGTATGGAGGGGTGTAGTAGACGGGTGTGGAGGGGTGTAGTAGATGGGTGTGGAGGGGTGTAGTAGGAGGGGTGTAGTAGATGGGTGTGGAGGGGAGTAGTAAATGGGTGTGAAGGGGTGTAGTAGATGGGTGTGGAGGAGTGTAGTAGTAGGGGTGTAGTAGACCAGTGTGGAGGGGTGTAGTAGATGGGTGTGGAGGGATGTATTAGATGGGTGTGGAGGGGTGTAATAGATTGGTGAGGAGGGGTGTAGTAGATGGGTGTGGAGGGGTGTAGTAGATGGGTGTGGAAGAGTGTAGTAGTTGGGTGTGGAGGGGTGTAATGGATGGGTGTAGTAGATGGGTGTGGAGGGGTGTAGTAGACGGGTGTGGAGGGGTGTAGTAGATTGGTGTGGAAGGTTGTAGTAGGAGGGGTGTAGTAGATGGGTGTGGAGGGGTGTAGTAGACCGGTGTGGAGGTGGTTGGTAGATGGGTGTGGAGGGGTGCAGTAGATGGGTGTGGAGGGGTGTAGTAGGAGGGGTGTAGTAGATGGGTGTGGAGGTGTGTGGTAGATGGGTGTGGAGGGGTGCAGTAGATGGGTGTGGAGGGCTGTAGTAGGAGGGGAGTAGTAGATGGGTGTGGAGGGGTGTAGTAGATCGGTGTGTGGTATATGGGTGTGGAGAGGTGTAGTAGACGGGTGTGGAGGGGTGTAGTAGATGTGTGTGGAGGGGTGTAGTAGATGAATGTGGACGGGTGTAGTAGGTAGGTGTGGAGGGGTGTCGTAGACGGGTATGGAGGGGTGTAGTAGATGGGTGTGGAGGGGTGTAGTAGATGGGTGTGGAGGGGTGTAGATGGGTGTGGAGGGGTGTAGTAGATGGGTGTGGAATGGTGTAGTAGCTGGGTGTGGAGGGGTGTAGTAGACCGGTGTGGAGGGGTGTAGTAGATGGGTGTGGAATGGTGTAGTAGATGGGTGTGGAGGAGTATAGTAGATGGGTGTGGAGGGGTGTAGTAGATGGGTGTGGAATGGTGTAGTAGATGGGTGTGGAGGGGTGTAGTAGATGGGTGTGGAATGGTGTAGTAGATGGGTGTGGAGGTGTGTAGACTGTGTAGTACACTGGTGTGGAGGGTTGTAGTAGATGGGTGTAGAGGGGTGTAGTAGATAAGTGCGGAGGGGTGCAGTAGATGGGTGTGGAGGGGTGCAGTAGATGGGTGTGGAGGGGTGTAATAGATGGATGTGGAGGGGTATAGTAGATGGGTGTGGAGGGGTGCATTAAATGGGTGTGGAGGGGTGTAGTAGACGGGTGTGGAGGGGTGTAGTAGATGGATGTAGAGGGGTGTAGTAGATGGGTGTGGAGGGGTGCAGTAGATGGGTGTGGAGGGGTGTAGTAGACGGGTGTGGAGGGGTGTATTATATGGGTGTGGAGGGGTGTAGTAGAAGGGTGTGGAGGGGTGTAGTAGACAGGTGTGGAGGGGTGTGGTAGATGGATGTGGAGTGGTGTAGTAGATGGGTGTGGAGGGGTGTAGTAGATGGGTGGAGGGGTGTAGTAGATGGATGTGGACGGGTGTAGTAGGTGGGCGTGGAGGGGTGTCATAGACAGGTGTGGAGGGGTGTAGTATATGGATGTGGAGGGGTGTTGTAGATGGATGTAGAGGTGTGTAGTAGACAGGTATGAAGGCGTGTAGTAGATGGGTGTGGAGGGATGTATTAGATAGGTGTGGAGGGGTGTAGTAAATGGGTGTGGATGGGTGTAGTATCCAGGTGTGGAGGGGTGTAGTAGATGGATGTGGAGGGGTGTAGTAGGAGGGTGTGGAGGGGTGCAGTAGATGGATGTGGAGGGGTGTAGTAGGAGGGTGTGGAGGGGTGCAGTAGATGGGTGTGGAGGGGTGTAGTAGATGGATGTGGAGGGGTGTAATAGACGGGTGTTGAGGGGTGTAGTAGATGGTGTGGAGGGGTGTAGTAGGTGGGTGTGGAGGAGTGTAGTAGGATGGTGTGGATGGGTGTAGTAGATGGGTGTGGAGGGGTGTAGTAGATGAATGTTGAGGGGTGTAGTAGATGGATGTGGAGGGGTGTAGTAGATGGGTGTGGAATGGTGTAGTAGATGGGTGTGGATGGGTGTAGTAGATGGGTGTGGAGGGGTGCAGTAGATGGATGTAGAGGGGTATAGTAGATGGATGTGGATGGGTGTAGTAGATGGGTGTGAAGGGGTGCAGTACAAAGGAGTACAAAGGAAATCAAGCAACAACAGATCTAGTGACCCTTCTAGGCTGCTTGTCCTCCAAAACACTGAGGATCAAGTGTCCAAACAGTGGTTTAGAATGGGTAAGGGAACATTGGAAAGGGAACTACTGCCCTGGAACTAATGTCCGTGGCAGGATTAGGAAGTTAGTAGGGGACAGAGGGGTTAGTAACTGAGGGGGCGATAAAATAAAGTTATTCATTTAAAAACGCAGTCAGTCGCGGGTTTGATGCGAGATATTTGTCTATGCGAAGTTTAAATGAATCAACGGTGCTGCAGTCTTTAATTGGTATGGAGGGGTGTAGTAGATGGGTGTGTAGGGGTGTAGTAGGAGGGGTGTGGAGGCATGTAGTAGATGGGTGTGGAGGGGTGTAGTAGATGGGTGTGAAGGGGTGTAGTAGATGGATGTGGAGGGGTTTAGTAGATGGGTGTGGAGGGGTGTAGTAGGTGGGTGTGGAGGGGTGTAGTAGATGGGTGTGGAGGGGTGTAGTAGATGGGTGTGGAGGGGTGTAGTAGATGGGTGTGGAAGGGTGTAGTAGATTGGTGTGGAGGTGTGTAGTAGACGGGTGTGGAGGGGTGCAGTAGACGGGTGTGGAGGGGTGTAGTAGGTGGGTCTGGAGGGGTGTAGTAAATGGGTGTGGAGGGGTGTAGTGGAGGGGTGTAGTAGGAGGGGTGTAGTAGATGGGTGTAGAGGGTTGTAGTAGGAGGGTGTGGAGGGGTGTGGAGGGGTGTAGTAGATGGGTGTAGTAGATGGGTGTGGAGGGGTGTAGTACACGGCTGTGGAGGGGTGTAGTAGACGGGTGTGGAGGGGTGTAGTAGATGGCTGTGGAGGGGTGTAGTAGGAGGAGTGTAGTAGATGGGTGTGGAGGGGTGTAGTAGACAGGTGTGGAGGTGTGCAGTAGATGATTGTGGAGGGGTTTAGTAGACGGGTGTCGAGGGGTTTAGTAGACGGGTGTGGAAGGGAGCATTAGATTGGTGTGGAGGGGTGAATTAAATGGGTGTGGATGGGTGTAGTAGGTGGGTGTGGAGGGGTGCAGTAGATGGGTGTGGAGGGGTGTAGTAGATGGGTGTGGAATGGTGTAGTAGATGGTTGTGGAGGTGTGTAGACTGTGTAGTACACTGGTGTGGAGGGTTGTAGTAGATGGGTGTAGAGGGGTGTAGTAGACAGGTGTGGAGGGGTGTAGTAGATGGGTGTGGATGGGTGTAGTAGATTGGGGTGGAGGGGTGTAGTAGATGGGTTTGGAGGGGTGCAGTGGAGGAGTGTAGTAGACAGGTGTGAAGGGGTGTAGTAGATAAGTGCGGAGGGGTGCAGTAGATGGGTGTGGAGGGGTGCAGTAGATGGGTGTGGAGGGGTGTAATAGATGGATGTGGAGGGGTATAGTAGATGGGTGTGGAGGGGTGCATTAAATGGGTGTGGAGGGGTGTAGTAGATGGGTGTGGAGGGGTGTAGTAGATGGATGTAGAGGGGTGTAGTAGATGGGTGTGGAGGGGTGCAGTAGATGGGTGTGGAGGGGTGTAGTAGACGGGTGTGGAGGGGTGTATTATATGGGTGTGGAGGGGTGTAGTAGAAGGGTGTGGAGGGGTGTAGTAGACAGGTGTGGAGGGGTGTGGTAGATGGGTGTGGAGTGGTGTAGTAGATGGGTGTGGAGGGGTGTAGTAGATGGGTGGAGGGGTGTAGTAGATGGATGTGGACGGCTGTAGTAGGTGGGTGTGGAGGGGTGTCATAGACAGGTGTGGAGGGGTGTAGTAGATGGATGTGGAGGGGTGTAGTAGATGGATGTAGAGGTGTGTAGTAGACAGGTGTGAAGGAGTGTAGTAGATGGGTGTGGAGGGATGTATTAGATAGGTGTGGAGGGGTGTAGTAAATTGGTGTGGATGGGTGTAGTAGCCAGGTGTGGAGGGGTGTAGTAGATGGATGTGGAGGGGTGTAGTAGGAGGGTGTGGAGGGGTGCAGTAGATGGATGTGGAGGGGTGTAGTAGGAGGGTGTGGAGGGGTGCAGTAGATGGGTGTGGAGGGGTGTAGTAGATGGATGTGGAGGGGTGTAATAGACGGGTGTTGAGGGGTGTAGTAGATGGTGTGGAGGGGTGTAGTAGGTGGGTGTGGAGGAGTGTAGTAGGATGGTGTGGATGGGTGTAGTAGATGGGTGTGGAGGGGTGTAGTAGATGAGTGTTGAGGGGTGTAGTAGACGGGTGTGGATGGGTGTAGTAGATGGGTGTGGAGGGGTGTAGTAGATGGGTCTGGAGGGGTATAGTAGATGGGTGTGGAGGGGTGTAGTAGACAGGTGTGGAGGGGTGCAGTAGATGGATGTAGAGGGGTATAGTAGATGGATGTGGATGGGTGTAGTAGAAGGGTGTGGAGGGGTGTGGTAGACAGGTGTGGAGGGGTGCAGTAGATGGATGTAGAGGGGTATAGTAGATGGATGTGGATGGGTGTAGTAGATGGGTGTGAAGGGGTGCAGTACAAAGGAGTACAAAGGAAATCAAGCAACAACAGATCTAGTGACCCTCCTAGGCTGCTTGTCCTCCAAAACACTGAGGATCAAGTGTCCAAACAGTGGTTTAGAATGGGTAAGGGAACATTGGAAAGGGAACTACTGCCCTGGAACTAATGTCCGTGGCAGGATTAGGAAGTTAGTAGGGGACAGATGGGTTAGTAACTGAGGGTGCGATAAAATAAAGTTATTCATTTAAAAACGCAGTCAGTCGCGGGTTTGATGCGAGATATTTGTCTATGCGAAGTTTAAATGAATCAAAGGTGCTGCAGTCTTTAATGGGTATGGAGGGGTGTAGTAGATGGGTGTGTAGGGGTGTAGTAGGAGGGGTGTGGAGGGATGTAGTAGATGGGTGTGGAGGGGTGTAGTAGATGGGTGTGAAGGGGTGTAGTAGATGGATGTGGAGGGGTTTAGTAGATGGGTGTGGAGGGGTGTAGTAGGTGGGTGTGGAGGGGTGTAGTAGATGGGTGTGGAGGGGTGTAGTAGATGGGTGTGGAGGGGTGTAGTAGATGGGTGTGGAAGGGTGTAGTAGATGGATGTGGAGGTGTGTAGTAGACGGGTGTGGAGGGGTGCAGTAGACGGGTGTGGAGGGGTGTAGTAGGTGGGTCTGGAGGGGTGTAGTAAATGGGTGTGGAGGGGTGTAGTGGAGGGGTGTAGTAGGAGGGGTGTAGTAGATGGCTGTAGAGGGTTGTAGTAGGAGGGTGTGGAGGGGTGTGGTAGATGGGTGTGGAGGGGTGTAGTAGATGGGTGTAGTAGATGGGTGTGGAGGGGTGTAGTACACGGGTGTGGAGGGGTGTAGTAGACGGGTGTGGAGGGGTGTAGTAGATGGCTGTGGAGGGGTGTAGTAGGAGGAGTGTAGTAGATGGGTGTGGAGGGGTGTAGTAGACAGGTGTGCAGTAGATGATTGTGGAGGGGTGTAGTAGACGGGTGTGGAGGGGTTTAGTAGACGGGTGTGGAGGGGAGCATTAGATTGGTGTGGAGGGGTGAATTAAATGGGTGTGGATGGGTGTAGTAGGTGGGTGTGGAGGGGTGCAGTAGATGGGTGTGGAGGGGTGTAGTAAATGGGTGTGGAGGGGTGTAATAGGTGGGTGTGGAGGGGTGTAGTAGATGGGTGTGGAGGGGTGAAGTTGATGGGTGAGGAGGGGTGTAGTAGGAGGGTGTGGAGGGGTGTAATAGATGGGTGTGGAGGGGTGTAGTAGATGGGTGTGGAGGGGTGTAGTAGATGGGTGTGGAGGGGTGTAGTAGACAGGTGTGGAGGGGTGTAGTAGGAGGGTGTGGAGGCGTGTAGTAGATGGGTGTGGAGGGGTGTAGTGGAGGGGTGTAGTAGGAGGGTGTGGAGGGGTGTTGTAGATGGGTGTGGAGGGGTGTAGTTGATGGGTGTGGAGGGGTGTAGTGGAGGGGTGTAGTAGGAGGGTGTGGAGGGGTGTTGTGGAGGGGTGTAGTTGATGGGTGTGGAGGGGTGTAGTAGATGGGTGTGGAGGGGTGTAGTAGACAGGTGTGGAGGGGTGTAGTAGGAGGGTGTGGAGGGGTGTAGTACACAGGTGTGGAGGGGTGTAGTAGGAGGGTGTGGAGGGGTGTAGTAGATGGGTGTGGAGGGGTGTAGTAGATGGGTGTGGAGGGGTATAGTAGGAGGGTATGGAGGGGTGTAGTAGACGGGTGTGGAGGGGTGTAGTAGATGGGTGTGGAGGGGTGTATTAGGATGGGTGTAGTAGATGGGTGTGGAGGGGTGTAGTAGACAGGTGTGGAGGGGTGCAGTAGATGGGTGTGGAGGGGTGTAGTATCTGGGTGTGGAGGGGTGTAGTAGATAGGTGTGGAAGGGTGTAGTAGATGGGTGTGGAGGGGTTTAGTAGACGGGTGTGGAGGGGTGCAGTAGATGGGTGTGGATGGGTGTATTAGGTGGGTGTGGAGGGGTGTAGTAGATGGGTGTGGAGGGGTGTATTAGATGGATGTGGAGGGATTGTATAGTGTGGAGGGTGTAGATGGGTGTGGAGGGGTGCAGTAGATGGGTGTGGAGGGGTGTAGTAGATGGGTGTGGAGGAGTGTAGTAGATGGGTGTGGAGGGGTGTAATAGATGGGTGTGGAGGGGTGTAATAGACAGGTGTGGAGGGGTGTAGTAGAGGGGTGTGGAGGGGTGTAGTAGACAGGTGTGGAGGGGTGTAGTAGATGGGTGTGGAGGGGTGTAGTAGACAGGTGTGGAGGGGTGTAGTAGATGGGTGTGGAGGGGTGTAGTAGACAGGTGTGGAGGCGTGAAGTAGATGGGTGTGGAGGGGTGTATTAGATGGGTGTGGATGGGTGTAGTAGATGGGTGTGGATGGGTGTAGTAGCCAGGTGTGGAGGGGTGTAGTAGATGGGTGTACAAAGTACAAAGGAGTACAAAGGAAATCAAGCAACAACAGGTCTAGTGACCCTTCTAGGCTGCTTGTCCTCCAAAACACTGAGGATCAAGTGTCCAAACAGTGGTTTAGAGTGGGTAAGGGAACATTGGAAAGGGAACTACTGCCCTGCCACTAACGTGGCAGGACTAGGAAGTTAGTAGGGGACATATGGGTTAGTAACTGAGGGGAGGATAAAATAAAGTTATTCATTTACAAACGCAGTCAGTCGCGGGTTTTATGCGAGATATTTGTCTAGACGGAATTTAAATGAATCAACGGTGCTGCAGTCTATAACGTCTCGGGGAAGCCCATTCCACAAGTTGACAACTCGATTGAAGAAGAAATTCTTAGATTCGTGCGAGTTAAAAGATTTACCAATAATTTTGCAACCGTTTCCCCGCGTGTAATTAGATTGGTCGATAGTGAAGTACTTACTACAGTTCATATTGTCGATGCCTTTGATGATTTCGAACACTTGAATTAAGTCACCTCTTAATCTGCGCTGGGTTAAAGGAAATAGATTTAATTCTCTAAGACGCTCTTCGTATGGTTTGTTCTTTAGGCTAGGTATCATTTTGGTAACTCTACGTTGAACTCGTTCTAGCTTGTTTATGTCTTTTTGGTAATAAGGGCACCAGCATTGAATGCAGTATTCCAGAAGAGGGCGGACTAAGGAATTGTAAAGGGTTAGGATTACGTCTTTGGATTTGTGCTCAAATGATCTGCCTATAAAGCCAATTATTTTGTTTGCCTTCTTAACAACTTCTGAACATTGTTGACTCGGTTTTAGGTTACTCGATATTGTTACTCCCAGATCGGTTTCTCTGTTTACATTCTTAAGCTGAGTGCCATTCATCGAATAGTTCGCTTTCTCATTTAGGTATCCGATATGTAGTACTTTACATTTATCCGCATTGAAACTCATTTGCCAAATGTGGGCCCAATGTGACAATTTATCTAGATTGTGTTGCATATCGTCAACGTGATCTTTTGAGAGTACGCTATTTGCAATTTTTGTATCGTCAGCAAATTTTGAGATTGTACAGGTGAGACCCTCATCTATGTCGTTGATGTAAATTAGAAAGAGAATTGGTCCTAGTACCGATCCCTGGGGTACCCCGCTACTTACATTGGTCCATTTAGATGCCTTACCGTTTATGACTACTCTTTGCTTTCTGTCGCTGAGCCAATTTTCTATCCATTTCAACACACCGTCTTGTATTCCATGCGCTTTTAGTTTTAGCAGTAAACGTTTGTGGGGAACTTTGTCAAAGGCCTTTTGAAAATCAAGGTATATAATATCTACAGCTTTACTCTCATCGTAGAGGTTGAGGATATCGTGGAAGAAGTCTAAGAGGTTTGTTAAACAGGAACGTTTTTTACGAAAGCTGTGTTGAGTATCTTTAAGTATGTTATTTTCCTCTAAGTGATTTACGAGTCTGTCTCTTATGACCGTTTCTAGCATTTTACATACAACTGAGGTTAAGCTAATTGGACGATAGTTACTGGGTAGGGATTTGCTGCCTTTTTTGAATATCGGTGTTACGTTGGCTATCTTCCACTGATCGGGCATAGTTCCAGACTGCAAGGATTTATTGAATAGTAATGTCAGTGGTTTGGAGAGCTCATCCTTAGCTTCCTTTAGAACTCTAGGCGAGATTGTATCAGGTCCAGGCGTTTTATTTACCTTGAGTTTATCTAAACAATTCAATACTTCTCTCTCTGTAACGGTGATATTGCTTAGAACATCTGAATTATCAATCTGAATCGGCGATGGTGTAGGGATATCACTGAGGTCTTCTGTTGTAAAAACTGATGCAAAGAAGGTATTGAGGGCATTACTCATTTGTACTTCGTCTTTGGTGTATTCTCCATTTTCATCGACTAACGGTCCAACAGTTGAAGTAACTACTTTTTTCTTTCTGATATAACTATAGAATTCTTTCGGGTTTGTTTTACTTTGATTCGCAATATGTAACTCTAGGGTCTTTTTACTTTGCTTAATTAACTTTCGTAGCTCTACAAATTTCACCCGTTCTTCGTCATTTTGTGAAGATTTTAATCTATCATTAGCAAATTTTTTAGCAAGCAGGCAGTTTGAAATATCTTTATTCCACCATTTGGGCTTATTATTATGGCCTGGACGCCGTATTTTCGATGGTATGCAGTCTTGCACTGCTTTTAGGTAAGTGGTTTCGAATAACTTCCAAGATGTATTTATGTCGTTATTGTTAATTAAAAAGCTCCAGTCAGTTTCTTTAAACATAGCTCTAAGTTTATGAAAGTTTGCTTTCTTGAAATTAGGGACTTTTTCGATGCTACTATTTGGTTCGTTACTAGTAAAGTTTAAAGTGAAAGTTATCGTACGATGGTCGCTGTTACTGAATTCATCACCAACATTCAAATTCTCTATTAATTCTTCTTTTGTTGCAAGTACAATGTCAAGAATGTTATTACCACGGGTCGGTGTTCGAACAAATTGATAAAGCGTACTCTCTTGCAAGTTCGTATACAAGTCATGTCCAGAGTGTGAAGTAAGAGTATCGCCCCACTTGGTCACAGGTAAATTAAAGTCGCCAAAAAATATGGTATCTTGTGGTTACTTACATCTGCAATTTGTTCATAAATTTCTCGGTCAGTTTGCACTGATTGAGCTGGAGGTCTGTATATTAATGCAAGTATTATTTTTGTACCTTTATTATTCTTTATTAGCACAAAAGATGTGTCGACGTTCACAATTTGAGGTTTTGACAAGAGGGTCGGGTTAAGACTTTCTTTGATATAAAATAAAACGCCACCTCCATTTTTATTTATTCGGCTTTTCTCAAACATTACATAACCGGGAAGTGAATACTCTGCTAAAAAGTCTCTATCTACTGTATTGAGCCAAGATTCTGTTATACCAATCACATCATAATTTTCAGTAAACACTAGTTCCTCTAAATCTGAAAATTTATTGCGTATGCTACGAGCGTTTGCATAGAAAACCTTTAAAGTTGCGGTTTTAGAACTCACAGAACTTTCTTTAATCAAATTTTTGGTTCTGATCGGATCTACATTTACATTCATGGCTGACATCGGTCCTCGGTCGTTATCCCTGGCGGTTTTGAATTTGGGTCGTGTTGGTGGAGCTTTAACCATATTCGCGGTTCTTGACAGATTAGCATTTAATTCCTTCGCAGGTTGCCGCCCTCGCTGTCTTCGGTCCTCCTTCCTGGTTGTCCTGTGCTGAGTCGATTTCTTCTCCGAAAATCCTTCACTGCATCGTTGAGAAGACGCCCAAAACGTGCTGCTCCCACCTGGTTCAGATGAACTCCATCGTCCGAAAACAAATAGTCATCGTAGTAGAAATTGTCCCAGGTGTCGACGAATCCCACGTTTTCCTTCCTGCAGAGGTTTGCTAGACAACGATTTGTGCTGGTTGCTATGTTGTAAAATCGGCTCTCTACACCAAGCCGGGGGACGATTCCTGAGACGATGATCCTTGATGACTTCTCCTTAAACGACTTGATCAGCTGCTGGTACTTTAAAAGCAAATCTTCCGACCGGGTTCGCTGTACATCGTTGGATCCAACGTGGATGACGTACATTGTATTAGCAGGGGCCAGCTTAGATACTTCGTCAACTGCAGCAACTACGTCGTCCACACCACCACCAGGGATACAAAAATGCTTCCTGGTCTTAGGTGCTCTGGCGCAAAACTCTGTGAGCTGACCACGTATCATCGAGTCTCCCACGAGCCGGACTTCTTCTATTTCCGCTTCGTCATCTGAGTCTGCGAGTATCTGGAAGCGGTTTTGACACTCGGTAATCGGTATGGGTTTCCTGGTCTTGGAGCAAACGTTGTTCCTCACAACACGGAAGTTGTCTTGAGGGGGAAGAGAGTTACTATTTGTTTCTTGAGTATCGGAACCATCAGATGAAATGGCTACTGCAGGCGTTGAATTGTTGGCAGTTGACGTTGGGGCGTTGGTGGCTGCTGGAGTTGCGGTGACAATTGAAGTTTGTGGTACTCCAACGTTGAGTGTTACAAACTCTTGGAGTGATTCCAGCTTCATGGTGAGGACGTTGATCTTGTTGTAGGCTTCATCTAATTTCACTGTCAAATTCTCTTGTTGCTGGCAGAGACGGCAGACTTGAACATTGACAGTAACAAACATGGACTCACCAAACCTACCGGCGCAGTTCGTACAAGTGCGAGGCATGGTAACTGTCAGTTTTCTTCAGATCACTTCACTCACTTTAAAACACTTAACTCACTTTAAAACACTTAACTCACTTTAAAACACTTCACTCACTTTAGAAACACTTCAATCACTTTAACCGAAAACAAATATGTTGAAATACACAACAATAGGTTATCATCTGTGATAGCCTAACCGAAAACAAAAAATTTGAGATACGCAGAATTAGGCTTCCAGGGGCGATAGCCTAACCAAAAGTTTTTTTTTAAATTTAAATACGCACCAATAGGCTACCAGCGTTGAATAGCCTAACCGAAAATAATAAAATTGAAATACGCAGAAATAGGTTACCAGGTGTGATAACCTAACCTTAAACAAATATATATATATAACAGAATATGTAACTATATATACAATTCACCAAATAGAGATTATATAAAAATAAAGTGTGACCGCACACAAGGGGTTAATATACTGTATCAACAGATGGCCCTGGTGTCACTGTAGCCTAGTAAAGCAGTAGCCTACTCTTTTTAGATAAAACAAAACAAAATGTATCAGTCAAAGGTTACTACAAGATCGTGCAAGCAACAACTAAAATTACAGATATATATAGCTACAGTAGGATACTAAATACAATATCTACTAGAGTTAATAAGAACAACAGATTGGCTGGCTATAGGCTAGGCTAGGTTTGGATTAGGTTAAAAGCTTGGCAGGTTGGGTTAGGCTAGGTTAGTTTGTACAAATACCACCCTTAGCTTAAAAGTAAAATCACTCTGAGGAGAAAAAGTCAAGAATATATCTAGGGGGAAACGATAAATGAATGCACTTAAATTTACTACAAAATTGGCTGGAATTTAATATGTATAATCCCCGAAAAAAATTTGTTTACAAAATGGCGTCGGCGTTCGTTCCTGTAGGCAGGTTAGTTAGTACACAATATTGTTTATTAGCAAATTAATATGCAAAGCTTTACTTACATACAAGGCAGTTAAATTGATACTTACTACAGTAGGTAATGGGTAAAATTAGGGGCTACGATTTTATATCAACTAAGAAGAGAGCGTTTGCTTACAAAAAAAACAAAACAACAGATGGCGCTAGTGGCGCCCTGTCCGAGCAGGAGTCTTGTGATAAACACAAAGTTTATCAGTCAATACACAGCGAAATATCGTGCAGTGTTACTTACTAAACTACAGGATGGTTAAACGTGCTCTTAACCACCTTTCATGCACAAGAATGAAGAGGATGAGTAGTTAATACTCAAAATATGATCGATATCGTGAGAGCGTTGACAGAGCGTCTGCAGCGTCTGGCGGTAGCGAGAGAGAGGGGATGGAACAGTACTCCACCACAGCCTCGTCTGCTTTCACCGGTGTCAGATGGTGGTCGACTACTGACAGACCCATCTTTCTTTGTCTGTCTGTCTTTCTTTCTATCTGTCTTTTTTTAGTGTTTGTCAATACAGCAGACTTATAACCACCACCATCATCATCATCAGTATATCTCTCTTTACATATCCACCATGAATACACTTATTTTGCATATATCTCGCCACCAGAGCACCATTTTCAACGTATCATTGCGCCAACACATTATTATCAATACAGTTGCACTTTCACTACCATCACAAAATTAACTTGTTCCATAGTCAATTTTACTACAGGGTTGCGCAGAATTCAGTTACCCACCTGGCAGAAATGGCAACACTACCTTTCTCTATAATTGTACAGCTATTTAGAATCGTCCTATGGATATTACATTTTAGCAACCAGCATCATCACAACCATTATTTTTTTGTCTATGTGAATGAAGGAGACAAAAGGCAAAGCTGTCTGTAAGAAGTGTCTCCCCCAAAGTTGAAAGAGTGACAGAGAGCCAAAGTCAAGGCAAAATGTCTGGACACATGGAGATTGAAGCAGTTCAGGTCATAGGATGAGGGACAGACAGATTGAGGGAGAACGTTCCAAAGCTTGTTTGTTGAGTAGAAGAAAGACTGAACAAATTTGTTCAATCTTGTGTTTGAGAGTTGGCCAGAATAGGGGTGGGAGTGTGTTGAAAGGTGTGTGGCCCCCACTCTCCGTAACAGAGAGGGTATACACTGAGAGAGCTCTGAAGAACATTGATTATTGTAATAGCGGTAGAAGGAACACCATCCGGTCTATACGCCTTCTTATTATTAAGCCCAGAGAGGGCAGAAAGTACATCCCTAAAAGAGATTATGATATTATTCATAAATAAGTGATAGGGGGTTGGAGAGGGAGGAATAACACCGGAATCATCCAAGGTGGAGTTTTTAGCGAAAGACATGGCGGTAGTGCCGTCAGACGGTCAGAGTAGAAAAGAGGAGGGAAAGTGGAGGACGGAAAATTGTTGGAGAAGTTTTTGGCTAGATGCCATAAAGCATGTGAAGAGCTAGAGTTGGAATGTTGAGAACATTTATTATTGATGAAAGAGTTTTTGGTGAGACGAAGAACAGATTTGCCTTGATTCCGGGCAGAATCATAATTTAAAGCGAGGTTCTTTAGTTTGAAGGTGACGGTACTGTTTGTATGCCTCCTCCTTATTGCAGACAGCAGTAAAACAAGCGTCGGTAAACCATAATTTTGCGCATTAGGTTGAGAGAAAGAAAATGGAATGTATGCCTCCATGCCTCCCAAGTGGATTACCTCAGTAATGCTCTCAACGCACTCTGAGGGTCCCCGGCCACGGAAGCAAATATCATTCCAGGAGAAATCAAAGTGATGCCTCCAAGTTGGTAGCGCAAAATTGCCACAAGCGCCGCTGGCTGGGAGGATCAGATGGATATACTGGAGAGATAGGATATGTAACAGAGATAAGGTTGTGATCTGAGGAGCTCGACGGAGAAAAAAGGCTTACAGTGTATTTTTTTTTTCTTTTTTCTATGTGATTGAGGGAGGCAAAAGGCAGAACTGCCTATTGCGAGTGCCTCCCCCATAGTTGAAAGAGTGATTGGCCAAAATCAAGGGACGTTCGAGCCAAAATGCCTGGACAGACAGAGTTTGAAGCAATTTAAGTCATAGGAAGAGGGAAAGACTGATTCTGGGAGAGAGTTCCAGAGCTTAGCTGTAGAGTAGAAGAAAGTTTGAGAGTAACATTTCACTCTTGGGTTGGAGAGTTGCACAGAGTAGGGGTGGGATTGAGTAGCAAGACGGGTACCACGTGCCCTACGTAAAGGAGGTTGTATACACTGGGAAAGCTCTGAGGAACACTGATTATTATAGTAGCGAGAGAGATACAACATTGCGGCAGAGAGAGAGAGATTGCAGAGAGATGGTGAGTGGACGGGAGTTAATGATACGAAAGGCCTTCCTTTCAACTTTGTCTAGGAGAGCGGTGTGAGAGGAACCTCCCCACACATGTGAACAATACTCAATACAAGGGCGCACTATGCCCCTGTACAGAGCAAGAAGCTGTGCAGGCGTAAAGAACCCCCTAAGGCGGTTGAGCACACCCAGCTTCTTGGAGGCTGCCTTAGCAAGACTGGTAATATGGTCCTTCCAAATGAGAGCAGAAGAAAAAGAGACACCAAGAATTTTGAGAGAAGATGAAGGATTGATTTTTGTATTGTTGAAGAATAAGGGGTAGTCCGCTGGGAGTTCCGGACGGGTAGATAGATGGAGAAATTGGGTTTTTGGAAGCATTAAAGGTAACAAGGTTTTATCTGCCCCAATTGGAGATAGTATTTAGATCAGAATTTAAGAGTTCTATGGCTTCATTACGTTTGTCGTTGAGGGATTGCTGGCTGGGGCGTTTTGAAAAACTAATGAAGTAGTGTAAGGTTGAGTCATCTGCGTATGAATGCATGGGAATTGAGGTACAGCTGAGAAGATAATTTATAAAAATTAGAAAGAGAATAGGAGATAGGACAGAGCCCTGAGGAACACCGGAGTATATAGGGTGAGGAAATGAATGATGGCCGTCCACATCCGCGGCTATGGAACGGCCGGAAAGGAAATTAGAGACAAAAGCACAGATGGAAGGATAGAAACCGAAGGAGGGTAGTTTAGAAATTAAAGATTTGTGCCAGACTTTATCGAAGGCTTTCGATATGTCTAGTGCAATAGAAAAAGTCTCACCGAAGTCCCGAAAGGAGGATGACCAAGATTTAGTAAGATATGGAAGAAGATCACCAGTAGAGCGACCCTTAAAGAAGCCATACTGGCGATCTGAGAGCAGATTATGAGAAGAGAAATGCTTAAGAAATTTGGAAGCAAGAATAGTTTCAAAAACTTTAGAAAGACAAGAGATGAGAGCAATTGGACGATAGATGGATGGTTGAGAGCAGTCACCCTTCTTTGGGACAGGTTGAATGTGAGCAAACTTCCAGCATGAAGGGAAGACATTAGAGGATAGACAGAGACGAAAGAGTTTGCCTAGGCTGGGAGTCAGCACGGAAGCACAGGTTTTGAGAACAACAGGAGGAACACCGTCCGGACCGTATGCCTTCTTAGTATTAAGCCCAGAGAGGGTAGAAAGTACATATTTAGAAGAGATTAGGATATTAGGCATAAGTAAGAGAGAGGAGGGTGGAGAGGGAGGAATAGCACCGGAATCATCCAAGGTGGAGTTTCTAGCAAAAGTTTGAGCGAAGAGTTTAGCTTTGTCAGAGGAAGAAATGATGGTTGTGCCATCAGAGTGGGAAAGGGGAGGGAAAGACGAGGAAGAAAAATTGTTGGAGAAGTTTTTGGCTAGATGCCAGAAAGCTTGGGAAGAGCTAGAGCTGGATAGTTCAGTGCATTTATTATTGATGAAAGAGTGTTTGGCAAGTCGAAAAACAGATTTGGCTTGATTCCGGGCAGAAACATAGGAAGAATGAGAGTCTTGAATTTTAAGGCGTCGGTACCATTTGAATGCTTCCTCCTTAGCATTAGTCTGAGAGAAAGAGAATGGAATGTATGCTTCCATGCCCGATAGGATTACCTCGGTAATGCGTTCAGCACTCTCCGAGGGTCCCCGGCCACGGAAGCAGAAATCATTCCATGGGAAATCAAAGAAGTACTGCCGGAGAGCATCCCAGTCGGCAGCGCCAAAGTGCCACAAGCGCCGCCGGCTAGGAGGATCGGATGGCCATACTGGAGAGATAGGACAGGATTAGAGATTAGAATTAAGTCTATAATTTTGAACCAATCTCCAAGGTGATCAGGAATACGATTAAGGTGCTTTAATAACTGTTCTATATAATTTACGATAGAAAAGATGTAGGCTTGTTTACCAGATTGGTCAGTTAAATGAGAGGAGAGCCAATGGCGGTGGTGTACATTGAAATCTAGGATGGACATTTCTGCGAAAGGAGAGATGTATAGAATGTGTTCCACTTTAAAAGTTAAATAACCAAGGAATTTTTGATAGTCAGTAGAATTAGGGAAGAGATAAGCAGCGCAAAAAATATTTAGTTTTAGAGTGACAAGAAAGCTTTAGCCAGAGAGTTGAGAATTCAAAAGAATCACAGTTGGGAACACGAGAGAAAGCAAGGTTGTTTTGCACATATACGCAACATCCACCTTTGAGCTTGAAACTGAGGATAGAGATATTGGGAGAATACAGAAAAGGGTTTGCTGTCAGCAGTCCCAGACAACTGAGTTTCAATGAGAAAGAGAAGATCAAGGTCGGCATAGGAGAGGTCGTGTTCAACAGAGTGGAACTTAGGTCTTAGAGTATAGGCCTCAAATTTTGCAGAAATTGATAGTAAGAGTAGAAGGTAGTGGTCCAGAGCATTTTGACCAGCCGTTTGCATGGGCCAGACCAATGGGGGTATTTCTGTTCCCTCCCACCCCCGTCCCCTCCCTGGGGACTCCGAGGTTTGTTTGTTTTCAGGATTTTAAAGCATTTTGAAAAGGTAGTGAAGTATGTAATGTTTTTGTCGTATAGTGTGTTGAAAGAGGGAGAAGGTGTTCTGGATGTAAACTGGGGTTGGCATCTATCTTGGTGAGGCACGGAAAGGATCAGCAAAGGAGGCCAGGTGGTGAAACAGTAGTTCCAGTTGTCCTTAACCATCATCTGTACCACTCCCCGGGAGTAGCGCCATTTTTGGGTAGTGCCTACAGCCTCCTCCTACATATATCCATTTATCGAATACTGGATAAATCTAATGTAATTTTAAATCATGTATTCAAGCTGGGAATCAATAAAGGTTTCTATGAAAGCCCCTCAAAGTCTCTTGGTATTGTTTGGCTAAGAACATGCTTATTCACTATAGCCCTCCATTCATCCAAGCTCTCCACGCCAATCACTGCCATACACTTACCAGTGTTATGACCCTCAAGACCCTCAATGGCGTTACGTTAGACTCAATAGATTATCCTTTACAGCCCATCTTCTATCACCCACGAACAATGCCCATCGACTCTCAATCTTCATTTCCATCCTACCTACCTCATTCATAATTACACTAGTCATCACGTTGGTCAGTTATCACAATCTCATCATCACTTTATATATTTCATCACCATCACATTTATTTCACTGTAAATCACCACCATATCAATCACCATCCTCAACCTATATCATTCTCACTCAACCGCCTCCATCTTAATTATCGTCATTCAATCATCATCACTCACTTATCATTAGTTTCAAATATAATTGTAATCACCAATTACCAAGGGGGGATGCCATAACCAACTGTGTGATACGGCTGACTGGTCAGGAGATGAAGAATGTGAGAACCTTTAAGTATCTAGGCAATGTGTTGAGTGAGGATGGAAGTCTGGAGAGTGATATACAGGATAGAGTGCAGCAGGCAGGAGGGTTGTAGGCACATTGAGGATGGTGATCTAGACTAGAGAGGTTAGAATGGAAGCAAAGAGGTCATTGCATGGCAGTGTTGTAGTCCCCACATTGACATATTATGGAAGTGAAGCGTGGGCGTTGCTAGAGGGGCACAAGTCGAGAGTGAGAGCAATCGAAATGACTTATCTAAGAGGAGCTTGTGGAGTCAGTTGGATGGACAGATTGACGAACCAGGAATTACGAGAGAGGTGTGGTGTTGAGAAATGTCGGGAGAACTGTATTGAGACGGTATGACCACATGGAGCGAATGGAGAGGTTGTGGATTCCAAAGAGGGTGTATGAGAGTGAGGTGGAAGGGGTTAGAGAGAGGAGTAGACCGAGAATGAGGTGAAGGGATGATGTGGAGAGATATATGGGGGAGACTAGGATGGGATAGGACGAGGGATGCGTGTTGTCGGGGGACAATGCGGCCTGGAAGAGGTTTGTTCGTGGCCATCCCGTCAGGAATTAGGGTGCATGGCAATAGATAGACAGTTAGACCCCTACCTCAATCATATCCTAATCATCTATCTATCTATCTATTGCCTGACGCCGTGATCCCCGAAGGGGTGGCCACGAACGAACCGCCCCCATGCACCTCTGTCCCCAGTCAATCCCCCAGATCAGTATCCTAATCATCACTACCTAAATCATTACTTACATCACCTATCTTAACCACCTGTACCTCAATTACCAGGACCTTAATTACCAGTACCTCAATCACCAGTACTTCAGTCACCTGACCTGTCACCAGCACCTCAGCTCCCAGTAGCCTACCTCAAACCTTTTTACCTCAATCAACAATATATCAATCACCAGTAACCCATTTTTTTTTTTTTTTTTTTTTCCATATTCCAACTTACTTCCTCTCGGGCATAGGCTGAGAGCCTTAACATTCACCGCTTTACAATGAACAGTGAAGCCCGTGAGGTCTTGTTCCAGTCTAGGGAGTGAGACATGTGAAGCACGTAGAGTACAACGAGCACCTGCCATCTTGCCTTCACATGAGGCACGGTGCTCACTCATGGCCCGAAACGACCCCATCTCTGAAGCCATCTCGTTCCCGTGCTTCACTGTCTCACTACCTACACTCGGACCCTCACACTTACACACACACAACGCCACCTGTTGAGCAGATAACTCACCTCATTAATTAATTAATACCTCAATCACCAGTACCTATGTCATTAATACCTAAATCATCAGTACCTCAATCACCAGTATTTATAGTAATCTTCTTCTGTCATATTTAATTCAATCACTGGTACCGCAATCACCAATCACCAAAAAGAATGACCTCAGTCGGCACCATTACCTCAGATATTATCATCACAATCAGTGCTACATAAATAGTAATTACATACAGTATATCACTACTATCTTGTCTGCCATTCACATATTCACACATTTACTCAAAACAAGCTTCAGCCTTACGGTATTTACTTCACATAATCATAATCACCAACATTTTCATTCTCCCCCTCAACACACACACACACACTCTCTCTCTCTCTCTCCCCAAGAGCTTGACGATTATTTCTCGAAACTTATCTATCTATCTATCTATCTATTGACTGACGCTGTGATCCCCGAAGGGGTGGCCATATTGTGTGCGATAGTTGAAGAGAACACCAAAATTTGACAAAGAAGATTCTACAAATAGCTCCTTTGATGCTTCATACAATTTAACACTTTAAGTACTATGACGCTTTTTAACACTATATACTGGCTAATAACTTTGGAAAGCCCTCTATATAACCCAATTAACCAATTGACTCACACACTTCTTTCCAGATTGAATAATATCAATTAATGAGAATCAGAATACAAGAAATAAATGCGTCATCGTATACAGAAGGGGCTTTTCAATTACACATTAATTAACATTTATTCAATCAAGCTTTTGAATTCAAGGTCGTTTAAAAAAAAATGGTAATGGTGTTCTTTATGTCTTATCGAACAAAGACAAAATGGCTTGATATTGATTTATGAAATAACATGATATTACTTAACTTCATAAAGTAAACATAATCATATTTATAAAATTCACTAAGAGCCAAACAAATCAAAACAATGTCGGAAAATTTTAAAACATCATCAATCATTGACCGCCACCAATCATTGACTTCAACCAATCATAGACCTCCACGAATCAATCGTTGACCTCCACTGATTATTGACCGCCACTAATCATTGACTTCCACTAATCATTGACCTTCAAATTCCATCTCAACCATTTAGGAACAGCTTCGCATTTACTTATCTATACGTGAAGAATGATCAATCACTATATCATTTTATTAAAACAGACAAATATTAAAATAATGCTTAGCTTTTGTACTTAATACCAAATACTGACTCTAAGTGAAGACTACATGTGATATATTGCATCATAGACTACAGTAGATCTGGACTGGATATGAAAATGGAACTTTGCAGTAAGGGACCCAAAATCGGAAAACAAACCCCCAAGTTCGAACCTCAAAACCACGAAAATTTGATATTTTCGCGGTTTCGAGACTTGGGGTTTCGTTCTCCAATTTTGGGTTCCTTACTGCAAAGTTCCATTTTCGTGTCCAGTCCAGATCTACTGTAGTCTATGATTGCATAAAAGTGAATTAAACTAATTTCTTTGGAACTAGATGATTATAAGAGGTTGTGTGGTGAGGAATAACTTCAAACTCAAAATCCCGTACTTTATATTATGTTTCTGCCCGGAATCAAGCCAAATTTGTTCTTTTACTCGCCATTTTTTTGTTTTCATTAATAAATGTTCTAAGCTTTCTAACTCTAGCTCTTCCCAAGCTTTTTGGCATCTAGCCAAAAACTTCTCCAACAATTTCAGTTCCTCGTTTTTCCCTCCTCTTTTCCATTCTGACTGTACCACCGTCACCTCTTCCTCTGACAAAGCTAAACTCTTCGCTCAAACTTTCTCTAAAAACTCCACCTTGGATTATTCCGAAGCTACTCCTATTTCTCCACCCCTCTCTCACTTACTTATGCTCAATATCATAATATATTCTAAGGATGTACTTTCTACTCACTTTGGGCTTAACACTAAGAAGGCATACAGACCAGATGGTGTTCCTTCTGTTGTATTAAAAAACTGTTCTTCTGTGCTGACTCTCTGCCTAGGCAAACTCTTTCATCTCTGTCTTTCCTCTAAGGTCTTTCCTTCTTGCTGGAAGTCTGCTCTCAATCAACCTGTCCCAAAGAAGGGTGACCGCTCTCAACCCTTCAACTATCGTCCAATTGCTCTCATTTCTTGCATCGCTAAGGTTTTTGGAACTATTCTTAATTCAAAATGTCTTAAATATATATATATCCATAATCTATTAACAGATCGCCAGTATGGTTTCCTTAACCCCTTCTGTACCGGCGACGTCTTTTGCATTTTATTGTAGCTATGTTTTGACGATTTTGTGCAGCTTAAGAAGGATCTATGGTAGTAAAAGGGTTAAGTGAGATAGTTGGAAGCTTGTTAATTGCTTGAGGACCTTTAAGAACTGAATACAACCGTCTAATAGTAGCCAGAATATAGTTGAAAGTACATCACAGGTACAGAAGGGGTTAAGGGCCGCTCTACTGGTGATCTTTTTGGTTATCTTACCAAACCTTGGTCATCCTCCTTTCGACTTCGGTGAAACTTTTTCTAATGGCTAGACAAATTAAGAGCCTTCGATAGAGTCTGGCACAAATCTCCAATTTCCAAACTACCCTCCTTCGGTTTCTATCCCTCTATCTGTGCCTTTGTTTTTAATTTCTTTTCTGACTGCTCTATAGCTGCAGTTGTAGACAACCATCACTCAGTTCCTCAACCTATCAACTTCGGTGTTCCTCAGGTTTTTGTCCTGTCTCCAATTCTCTTTTTAATATTCATTAACCTCTAAAGCGCGAGCTGTATGTACAAAGTACAAAGGAGTACAAAGGAGTACAAAGGAAATCAAGTAACAACAGATCTAGTGACCCTTCTAGGTTACTTGTCCTCCAAAACACTGAGGATCAAGTGTCAAAACAGTGGTTTAGAGTGGGTAAGGGAACATTGCAAAGGGAATTACTGCCCTGGAACTAATGTCCGTGGCAGGATTAGGAAGTTAGTAGGGGACAGATGGGTTAGTAACTGAGGGGGGGATTAAATAAAGTTATTCATTTACAAACGCAGTCAGTCGCGGGTTTGAAGCGAGATATTTGTTTAGGCGGAGTTTAAATGAATCAACGGTGATACAGTCTATAACGTTTCGGGGAAGCCCATTCCACAAGTTGACAACTCGATTGAAGAAGAAATTCTTAGATTCGTGTGAGTTAAAAGATTTACCAATAATTTTGCAACCGTTTCCCCGCGTGTAATTAGATTGGTCGATAGTGAAGTACTTACTACAGTTCATATTGTCGATGCCTTTGATGATTTTGAACACTTGAATTAAGTCACCTCTTAATCTGCACTGGGTTAAAGGAAATAGATTTAATTCTCTAAGACGCTCTTCGTATGGTTTGTTCTTTAGGCTAGGTATCATTTTGGTAACTCTACGTTGAACTCGTTCTAGCTTGTTTATATCTTTTTGGTAATAAGGACACCAGGATTGAACGCAGTATTCCAGAAGAGGGCGGACTAAGGAATTGTAAAGGGTTAGGATAACTTCTTTGGATTTATGTTCAAATGACCTGCCTATAAAGCCAATTATTTTGTTTGCCTTCTTAACAACTTCTGAACATTGTTGACTCGGTTTTAGGTTACTCGATATTGTTACTCCCAGATCGGTTTCTCTGTTTACATTCTTAAGCTGAGTGCCATTCATCGAATAGTTTGCTTTCTCATTTAGGTATCCGATATGTAGTACTTTACATTTATCCGCATTGAAACTCATTTGCCAAATTTGGGCCCAACATGACAATTTATCTAGATTGTGATGCATATCGTCAACTTGTTCTTTTGAGAGTACGCTATTTGCAATTTTTGTATCGTCAGCAAATTTTGAGATTGTACAGGTGAGACCCTCATCTATGTCGTTGATGTAAATTAGAAAGAGAATTGGTCCTAGTACCGATCCCTGGGGTACCCCGCACTTACATTGGTCCATTTAGATGCCTTACCGTTTATGACTACTCTTTGCTTTCTGTCGCTGAGCCAATTTTCTATCCATTTCAACACACCGTCTTGTATTCCATGCGCTTTTAGTTTTAGCAGTAAACGTTTGTGGGGAACTTTGTCAAAGGCCTTTTGAAAATCAAGGTATATAATATCTACAGCTTTACTCTCATCGTAGAGGTTGAGGATATCGTGGAAGAAGTCTAAGAGGTTGGTTAAACAGGAACGTTTTTTACGAAAGCCGTGTTGAGTTTCTTTAAGTATGTTATTTTCCTCTAAGTGATTTACGAGTCTGTCTCGTATGACCGTTTCTAGCATTTTACATACAACTGAGGTTAAGCTAATTGGACGATAGTTACTGGGTAGGGATTTGCTGCCTTTTTTGAATATCGGTGTTACGTTGGCTAGCTTCCACTGATCAGGCATAGTTCCAGACTGCAAGGATTTATTGAATAGTAATGTCAGTGGTTTGGAGAGCTCATCCTTAGCTTCCTTCAGAACTCTAGGCGAGATTGTATCAGGTCCAGGCGTTTTATTTACCTTGAGTTTATCTAAACAATTCAATAGGTCTCTCTCTGTAACGGTGATATTGCTTAGAACATCTGAATTATCAATCTGAATCGGCGATGGTGTAGGGATATCACTGAGGTCTTCTGTTGTAAAAACTGATGCAAAGAAGGTATTGAGGGCATTACTCATTAATTTGTACTTCGTCTTTGGTGTATTCTCCATTTTCATCGACTAACGGTCCAACAGTTGAAGTAACTACTTTTTTCTTTCTGATATAACTATAGAATTCTTTCAGGTTTGTTTTACTTTGATTCGCAATATGTAACTCTAAGGTCTTTTTACTTTGCTTAATTAACTTTTTGGCTTTGCGTCGTAGCTCTACAAATTTCAGCCGTTCTTCGTCATTTTGTGAGGATTTTAATCTATCATTAGCAAATTTTTTAGCAAGCAGGCAGTTTGAAATATCTGTATTCCACCACTTGGGCTTATTATTATGGCCTGGACGCCGTATTTTCGATGGTATGCAGTCTTGCACTGCATTTAGGTAAGTGGTTTCGAATAACTTCCAAGATGTATTTATGTCGTTATTGTTAATTAAAAAGCTCCAGTCAGTTTCTTTAAACATAGCTCTAAGTTTATGGAAGTTTGCTTTCTTGAAATTAGGGACTTTTTCGATGCTACTATTTGGTTCGTTACTAGTAAACTTTAAAGTGAAAGTTATCGTACGATGGTCGCTGTTACTGAATTCATCACCAACATTCAAATTCTCTATTAATTCTTCTTTTGTTGCAAGTACAATGTCAAGAACGTTATTACCACGGGTCGGCGTTCGAACAAATTGATAAAGCGAACTCTCTTGCAAGTTCGTATACAAGTCATGTCCGGAGTGTGAAGTAAGAGTATCGCCCCACTTGGTCACAGGTAAATTAAAGTCGCCAAAAATTACGGTATCTTGTGAGTTACTTACATCTGCAATTTGTTCGTAAATTTCTCGGTCAGTTTGCACTGATTGAGCTGGAGGTCTGTATATTAATGCAAGTATTATTTTTTTACATTTATTATTCTTTATTAGCACAAAAGATGCGTCGACGTTCACAATTTGAGGTTTTGACAAGAGGGTAGGGTTAAGACTTTCTTTGATATAAAGTAAAACGGCACCTCCATTTCGATTTATTCGGCTTTTCTCAAACATTACATAACCGGGAAGTGAATACTCTGCTAAAAAGTCTCTATCTTCTGTATTGAGCCAAGATTCTGTTATGCCAATCACATCATAATTTTCTGTAAACACTAGCTCCTCTAAATCTGAAAATTTATTGCGTATGCTACGAGCGTTTGCATAGAAAACCTTTAAATTTGTTATTTTAGAACTCACGGAAGGCTCTTTAATAATATTTTTGTTTCTTTGTCGGATCTACAATTATGTTCATGGATGTCCTCGGTCCTCGCTGTCTTCGGTCCTTATCGCTAGTGGTCCTCGGTTGCCTCTGTTTTTTTCTTGGTGTGACGCCTCCCGGCGTTAGCAGAATGGTTGCGTGGGGCATTGCAGCTCGCTAGCGCTCGCCAGGATGGGGGGATGGGCTACAGTTGTCCTAGAATGATCTGCTTTATTTAATTAGTGTCGTGTTGCCACAGACAGTCTAGAAATGGTCTTTGTTTTGGTCTGTGACCGCGCCTTATATTTTATATTCGCTATAATATAAATGTTGGTTGTGTGGGAGGCGAGCGAGAGAGGGTGAGGGAGTACACCTGGCAGCGGGGTGAGCTATGACGCGGCTCGCTTGGGCGCTGACGGCGTTGGCGGCCGGGTGGTCAACTAGTCCCTTCCCGTCGCTGCCTCGTGTTCTTTACCAGCTCAGAGCTTGCCTGACACGCGTATCGCCTACATCCTTTGCAATTCTGTCCCCCATACTCGCCACTTTGCATACTATTTCTCTCTCTCGACTTCTCCTTTCTCATTCTCTAATCTTTATTAAACTCAACATCCCTTCTGGTTTCAGCATAGACGTTCACCGTCGACCAGTCATATTGTACGCGAAGCTCTCAGATATTTCCATGTATTAGGTTAAGGAGGTATTATGCTTTATTGAGGTTTTGAGAGACGGACTTTTCCGTCTGTGTCCTCTCTCGGGAAGGTTGTAGACCGGTATATGTCTCCCTGGCAAGGTGTTGAGTGATTCTTCTTGGTTATCTAAAGCTAGACTTGGGGTAAGGTTACTGTGTCGTTGTCTCCGATGTGTGCAGTGTTAGCTAAGCCCTGCACGACATCGACAGGTACTGTGGGAGCCTAAGTTGTCTTCGGGTGGGTTTACTTTGTGAGCACAGCGCTGAGGTGTGAGAGGGCCATAGCCTATCCCTCACAACATAGTGCTGCCTCTTTGTGTTGACTTCTGAGGGATCGCCAGGATAGAGCTAGGTACTAGAGACCTAGATTTATCAAGAGAGCATCCCCGTCATATAACGTAATCTTCATTATACCACCTTCGGACAACGTTAGGCTACGAGCCGCATGCTCGCCCATTGTTGCCCTGCCTTGATACCCCAGCTAGACTTTATTAACTGAGCAGACACTGGTTAGAGATAAGCCCCATTATTATATGTATGCAGCATTATTATTCACTGCACTTTTGAGCCGAGGTTGTTATTGAGTTGCACAACCCGAGTAGGCTGTTGCGTTGTGTCACGAAGCATTTCTTTAGTTGTCGAGCATTACTACCTTTGCGTGGTCTTTATTATTCGCCTGCCTATTATTACTATATGTCCTAGCATTTATTGTGACCCGTATTCTGCATTATAATTGTTCAAGATTCTTTACGAACATCTTCCCAGCCTCAGACTTATTTCAGAAGATTCCAGTTGATGTTGCAGGACTAGCATTGCACTTTCTTTAATACAGGAGTGCCAGTTATTTGAGTATCTACCGTAACGTTAATTAATCACGTTAACTATCTTTCTTTGTGTAACATAATCGAGTAATCTTTTACTGTTTGAGAATAGGCTGTTTCATTGAGCGTCAGCCTAGTGTGTGTGCACCAGTTACCGAGTCATAGGATACCTCGTTGTCCAGGCACGACTCAGGGCGGTAATGGTGTTTTGTTTTCCAGTGTTTAAGGCAGGGGTTGGATCTAGTGTTACCGTTGTTGCTTTTTGCCATTATCTAGTCCAATGTTGAAGAGCCCTGTGTCTTTGAGAACCTGGATCATAACAAATGGCGACCTAGCTCAGGATCTTGTGAACTAAGAGATAATTGCAGGATTGTTGAGGTCATTTGTTTTATTGAGGAATATAGTGGGCACGTTAGATTTTTTTTTTGGCAAAGTAGTATAGCACTTGAGAGTCTTCAGACATTTTTGGCAAGTGAATAGTGCTACATAGGAGCTTGGGTACTTTTTTTTTTTTTTTTTTATAAACGTGAGAATTTTTGGTGGACACAATGGGAGACGAATTAGATCATACTGAGGGTTCAGGGAATGATGCAGGCTCTGATGGGCAGATGCCAGGGGGGTTAGTAACTAGTGAGGAGGCCGCAAAGAAGTTTTTGAAGGTGCCTATAACAGCTGATCGACTAGAGGGAATTAGCAAGTATGGTCTACAGTGTTTGGCTCCCCTCATGGGGCTTAAGGTGGCTCATGGCATCAAGAAGAACGATTTGAGGGCTTGCGTACTGGGGGCGGTTAGTGAGGTCCAGGGTGGAGAGGGTGCTCGGGGACTTCTGCTCGAGCCCCCCCTCCACTCTACTCCCATCGGGACCTCTAGGATGCCGGAGTTTAGTACGTTCCCGCAGGCCGATAGCCGCTGGCAGCGTGGTTTAGGATCGCTGGGTGGGCCTCCAATAGTTGCACCTCCTCCTCAAGGTTTCACTACAGAAATGCTCTTCCAGCTTGAGATGGCTAAGATGCAGGCTGAGCATGAGGAACGCCTCGAACTCGCTAAGATAGAGGCTAAACAACAGACTGATCTCGAACTCGCGAGAATAAAAGCCCAGTCGGAGGCTGAGTCTACCAGGTACCGTGCAGATATCGATCTTGAGAAGACTCGGGTGGAAACGACAGGGCAACGTCTCGGTGGTGGGAATCGTGGGCATGATCAGTCTTTGTCGCACCTGTTGAAGCTAGTCCCTGTATTTGATGAGTCGGGTGTCACCGAATTTTTCATGAGATTCGAGAAGAAGTGCCAGGAACACCAGTGGCCTGGGGAGAAGTGGGCAGCCCTTGTTTCCTCTAGACTTGTGGGCAAGGGACTCAAGGCTTATGATGCATTGCCTATAGAGTCGTGTATTATCTATGAGGAACTCAAGGAGGCTGTCCTGAGAGCATACGAACTACAACCAGAGACGTACAGGTTGAAGTTCCGGGGTGTTACCAAGGGTCGGGAGAGCACCTTTTTGGAACATGCCCGGGAGCTGTCCGATGCTTTTGGGAATTGGCTGAGGTCGGAGAAAGCTACTACGTTTGACGACATTAAACAGTTGGTGCTTTTAGAGCAGTTTTTCAAATGCACGGGCGGCGACCTGACGTTAAACCTGAAAGAAAAGCAACCAAAAACTCTACAGGAGGCAGCTGAGATGGCTGACCTCCGGCTATCACTAATTCGTGGGTGCGGGTCTGCCCAGCGTAGTGAGGCAGGTAACAAGGAGCGTGATACCACCCCCCCCCCGAGTTAGTGGTATACCTTATGCAAACAAGTACAAGAGCCATGATACCAAGACTGACCACAAGACTAGCACCGTCCCGTTTAAGAAGGGGCCGGGCCCTTCCCAGTATCAAGGGAAGCCCAAAGGGGAGTTGGAGTGTTATCATTGTCATAAAAAGGGGCACTTTCCAAGAGTCTGTCCTAGCAAACCACCTACAGCAGCTGTGTCTTTGGCCTGCAACATTGGTGTGTCTCCGAAGTCATCTGAGTTTGCCCGGGGCAGTTCGTCAGAGGCTGAGGCACAGCCAATGCAGAAGCACCTGGGAGGCTCGAACCCTGCTCAGGATGTTTTTTGCGACCATAGAGGGCGGGGTTGCGTGATGTGGGCGGGGCGCAAGCATGGAGTAGAGGTCTTGCGTGATACAGGTGCTTCCCAGACTCTGATGAAAAACTTGACTGGCTACCCTATAAACGCGGCTCGGGTGGTAGTGGTGCAGGGTATTAATGCAACTCGGTCATACCCGCTGGTGCGGTTGGAGTTGGAGGTGGATGGTGTGGCACGTGAATTGGATTCGGGATTGTGGAGAAACTGCCAGTGGAGGGCGTCGACCTTCTTCTCGGCAACGACTTTGCAATGCCCGCTTCTGAGGTTCTACCCTTAGTCGTTGCCGAGAGGCCGGCCGACGTGAGTAGGGATGAGCAAGAGTGGGTCGAGCGGTGCCAGACACAACCCATGGCATGTGTTGTCACCCGAGCTCGGGCAGCTAAAGTGTCACAGCCTAGTCCTCCGTCTTCAGACCAGCGGAGGAACGATCAACAGGAGGAGGCTAAAGCTGGAGTTGGTTTTAAGAGTTTTGACTCGGCGGCTCTCCTGGGTGATTCAGTATTAGCACCATTACTTAATTCTGGAGTAGCCCCTGGGCCTGTCATCGAGAGTGACGAGGCTGGGCATGACGAGTCTCCACGACAGCAACGTTATGTACATCGAGAGAGACAGAGGGAGCAGCCCAGTATCGGGGAGGGTCATGTATTGCTCCGGGAGCAGTTAGATCGCTTGGCACCCTCAGATATACGTCGGTTGCAACTAGAGGACCCTGAGCTCCAAACGTGTGCTAATGGAGATGTAGAGCTCGACGAGGACGGCGATGCACAGCCAGGAGATTTTTTTTATTTAGAAGGCATCCTCTATAGGCGTTTTCAAGACCCTAAACGTAGTTGGCAAGAGGGGTCCGGAGTAGTGGACCAGTTGGTGGTGCCACGGGAGTGCAGGGATAGCCTACTGAGGTTGGCGCATGACATACCACTGGCAGGACATCTAGGGGTGAGAAAAACGGTGGCGGCTTTAGAAAAATTGTTTTGGTGGCCGGGTTGAAGGGGCAGGTGGTAACCTGGATAGCAAGGTGTCATACGTGCCAGAGGGTTGGAAAACCTAACCAAACAATTCCGAGAGCCCCGTTGCACCACATTCCTGTCAGTGGACCGCCCTTCAGTAAGGTCATCATTGATATGGTCGGACCCCTACCCCCTACTTGTGCCGGTAATACATTTCTATTAACTATCATGGATGTGGCCACTCGTTATCCTGATGCATATCCAATGAGAAATGGCACGGCGAAAACTGTTGTCCGGAACCTGCTCTTGTATTGCTCGCGGTATGGTTACCCGCAAGAGGTGCAATCGGACCCAGGTTCTAATTTTACATCTAATCTGTTCAAACAAACTATGATTCAGCATGGCATCAGCACTGTCGTCTCTTCTGCGTATCACCCGGAGAGTCAAGGGGTGTTGGAGAGGTGGCACGCCACGCTGAAAAGCATGCTTCGATGTTACTGCGCAGAGAACGGAAAGGATTGGGACCTTGGTCTGCCGTATGTTTCGTTCGCGGCAAGAGAAGTACCTGGAGAGAGTCTCGGTTTCAGTCCGAATGAGCTTGTTTTCGGGCATCAGGTGAGAGGCCCTCTCCACCTGGTGAAGGAAATTTGGGAGGGTACCGCTAAGCCATGTTCTATGTTGAGATACGTCCTCGAGAGCAGAGAGAGAATGCTTATAAGTCTGGAGCTGGCCGGGCGTAATTTGGTGAGTTCGCAGGCCCGTATGAAGGACAGGTACGATACTAAGGCGAAACTCCGGGAGTTTCAGGTAGGTCAAGAGGTGTTGGTCCTGTTGCCTTTGTCAGGTCATCCTCTGGCTGCCAAGTACGCTGGGCCTTATCGGGTGGTGTCAAAGATCTCCGATCTAGATTACCTCGTTGCCACTCCAGACCGGAAGAAGCGTAACCAACTATGCCACATTAATTTGTTGAAGGAGTATGTGAGGCGCCCACCTGAGTCACTAGCTGTCCCTGTGTTGACCTGCTGCGGTCATGGTGGAGAAGGAGAGGGGGGCAGCAATGATCAGGTGGATGATAACTGGGATTGTCATGTCTCGGCTGATCAGTGGGCGGGGAATTCGAGCCAATGTGCGCATGATGCTCTGGCGCACCTGCCGGAGGAACAGCAGGTGGCAGTGCAGCGCCTGTTCGATTCATACCCCACTGTATTTGCCGAGCACCCAGGCCTCACTACTCAAGCGGTGCATGATGTCGATGTAGGAGAGCACCCCCCCTTCAAGTCGATACCTTATCGGGTGCCACCCATTAAACTCCCAGCGCTCAGGGATGAGCTGGAGTATATGCTGGCGAGAGGCTTGATCGAGAAGGGGGCAGTACGGTGGACTTCTCCTGTCACTCTGCAGCCCAAACCTGATGGAAAAGTTCGGTTCTGCATTGACTTTAGGCGGTTGAACGGGTTGACCCCCACCAATGCATATCCTCTTCCCCGGGTGGATGACAGTGTGCATAAGATCGGGAAAGCAAGGTACTTGACTAAGGTAGACCTCGTCAAAGGCTACTGGCAAGTACCACTGTCTGAGCGGGCTAAAGAGGTGTGCGGGTTTGTGGTGGATTGCAGTACTTACCGTTGCAACGTGATGCCATATGGTCTGAAAAATGCACCGGCCACTTTCCAGAGCTTAATGAACGACATCGTAGCAGACATCCCAAACTGTACTGTCTACCTTGATGACGTGATCATTTATGACAACGATTTCCAAAGTCACTGTGAGCACATAGAAGCCTTATTTAGTCAACTTAGTAAAGCAGGCTTGGTGGTTAATCTGGGCAAGTGTGACTTTGTGCAAGCCACGATGCAGTATCTGGGGTTTGTGGTTGGGTTAGGGCAGGTGAGCCCGCCCCAACAGAAGATACAGGCTATCGACTTGTTCCCCAGGCTGACCACCAAGCGGCAGATCATGAGATTTTTGGGTATGATTGGGTATTACCGCCGCTTTATAAGAGGCTATTCTACTGTTTTAGCTCCTTTGACAGATCTACTAGCCAAAGATAAAAAGTTCTGCTGGGCACCTGAGTGTGAGCAGGCGTTTCGAGTAGTTAAACACCTTTTATGCACTCACCCTATCCTCAGGGCCCCGGACTTTGAACGACCATTTCAGTTGGCGACTGATGCCAGCGGAGTAGGGGCTGGTGCCGTACTTTTGCAGACAGACGAGGAAGGTCTTGAGCATCCAGTCAGTTTCTTTTCAAAGAAATTTAATTCAGCACAGAAAAACTATTCGGTTGTTGAAAAGGAACTGCTGGCAATCGTGTTAGCGCTCAGACACTTTGAGGTCTATGTTCCTGCCTATGGGCCAGTCGTGGTAGTGTATACCGACCACCACCCGCTTAAATTCCTCAATCAATTCCACAACCGGAATATGAGGCTGACCAGATGGTCGCTCATGTTGCAAGAGTACAACTTAGACATTCGACATATTGCCGGTTGTGAGAATGTGATTGCGGACTGTTTGTCGCGGTTGGAGGATCCGGGGTAGGCTACCACAGTATGCTGGTATAGCCTCCTGTCTTGGCTCGCGGTGTATTTTTGCGCTGGTGCTTGTGGGCTCGCGTGTGTAGCATCAGCGTAGGGTCGCAGGGCAGGAGTTGTTGGCTTTGATTAGAAGAAAATTAGGCTACATCTATAGTAGCCGCCAAAAACAACATTAAAATATATTATGAAAAATTAAATAAAAACTCTTTCTTTTTAATAATTAATTTTAAGATAATATTGTAGCTGAGTACTGAGTGCAGATGATTTTCCCTCAGTAGGCTGTGCTTCTTAAAGCTCGCTCTGGGAGCACAATGTTATGAATTAATGTATTATATTTGGGAAGGGTGATAAGATTTTTTTATATAAAATTTTTGTTGTATTTTGTTGCATTCCATGAGTGGCAGAGTGGTTAGGAGTGGCAGATTCTAGCGACATTCTGCCTGTTCAGATATGGGCTCATGGTTGAGTGTCCCATATCTTGGGGGGGGGTGACGCCTCCCGGCGTTAGCAGAATGGTTGCGTGGGGCATTGCAGCTCGCTAGTGCTCGCCAGGATGGGGGGATGGGCTACAGTTGTCCTAGAATGATCTGCTTTATTTAATTAGTGTCGTGTTGCCACAGACAGTCTAGAAATGGTCTTTGTTTTGGTCTGTGACCGCGCCTTATATTTTGTATTCGCTATAATATAAATGTTGCTTGTGTGGGAGGCGAGCGAGAGAGGGTGAGTGAGTACACCTGGCAGCGGGGTGAGCTATGACGCGGCTCGCTTGGGCGCTGACGGCGTTGGCGGCCGGGTGGTCAACTAGTCCCTTCCCGTCGCTGCCTCGTGTTCTTTACCAGCTCAGAGCTTGCCTGACACGCGTATCGCCTACATCCTTTGCAATTCTGTCCCCCATACTCGCCACTTTGCATACTATTTCTCTCTCTCGACTTCTCCTTTCTCATTCTCTAATCTTTATTAAACTCAACATCCCTTCTGGTTTCAGCATAGACGTTCACCGTCGACCAGTCGTATTGTACGCGAAGCTCTCAGATATTTCCATGTATTAGGTTAAGGAGGTATTATGCTTTATTGAGGTTTTGAGAGACGGACTTTTCCGTATGTGTCCTCTCTCGGGAAGGTTGTAGACCGGTATATGTCTCCCTGGCAAGGTGTTGAGTGATTCTTCTTGGTTATCTAAAGCTAGACTGGGGGTAAGGTTACTGTGTCGTTGTCTCCGATGTGTGCAGTGTTAGCTAAGCCCTGCACGACATCGACAGGTACTGTGGGAGCCTAAGTTGTCTTCGGGTGGGTTTACTTTGCGAGCACAGCGCTGTGGTGTGAGAGGGCCATAGCCTATCCCTCACAACATAGTGCTGCCTCTTTGTGTTGACTTCTGAGGGATCGCCAGGATAGAGCTAGGTACTAGAGACCTAGATTTATCAAGAGAGCATCCCCGTCATATAACGTAATCTTCATTATACCACCTTCGGACAACGTTAGGCTACGAGCCGCATGCTCGCCCATTGTTGCCCTGCCTTGATACCCCAGCTAGACTTTATTAACTGAGCAGACACTGGTTAGAGATAAGCCCCATTATTATATGTATGCAGCATTATTATTCACTGCACTTTTGAGCCGAGGTTGTTATTGAGTTGCACAACCCGAGTAGGCTGTTGCGTTGTGTCACGAAGCATTTCTTTAGTTGTCGAGCATTACTACCTTTGCGCGGTCTTTATTATTCGCCTGCCTATTATTACTATATGTCCTAGCATTTATTGTGACCCGTATTCTGCATTATAATTGTTCAAGATTCTTTACGAACATCTTCCCAGCATCAGACTTATTTCAGAAGTTTCCAGTTGATGTTGCACTTTCTTTAATACAGGAGTGCCAGTTATTTGAGTATCTACCGTAACGTTAATTAATCACGTTAACTATCTTTTTTTGTGTAACATAATCGAGTAATCTTTTACTGTTTGAGAATAGGCTGTTTCATTGAGCGTCAGCCTAGTGTGTGTGCACCAGTTACCGAGTCATAGGATACCTCGTTGTCCAGGCACGACTCAGGGCGGTAATGGTGTTTTGTTTTCCAGTGTTTAAGGCAGGGGTTGGATCTAGTGTTACCGTTGTTGCTTTTTGCCATTATCTAGTCCAATGTTGAAGAGCCCTGTGTCTTTGAGAACCTGGATCGTAACATTGGCGTTGGATGATTTATGTCACTGCTGCTTCTTCTCTGATGGCGTTTTTTGATCCATGGCTGCGGACTGCTTCGTGTAGGAGACGACCCATGCGTGCTGAACCCACAGGGTTTAGATGAGTGCCATCCTTGCGGAACAGAGTAGGCTGGTTGTAGAAGTTGTCCCAGAGGTTGATGAATTCAACTTCTTCCCTCAGACACAAATATTTTAGTCGGCTATTTGTGCTGAAGGCCTTGTCGTAGAATTTATCAGGTGCGTCGATCTTGGGGAGAATGCCTGAGATGATGAAATTCCTTGACTTGTTTTTGTAGTGCTGGATCATCTTGCGATATTTCTCCATCAACTCTTCGGATCTGGTGCGCATGACGTCATTTGAACTTGCATGGATGACAAAAAGGGTATTTTCATTTGCATCCTTTGTGGTATCTTCGAAGGCTTCCACAATGTCGTCCAGTCCAGCTCCTGGGATGCAAAATCTTTTTCGTTGATTTGGGACTCTGTCGCAGAACTCTTCGACCTGTCCTCGTAGGATGGAATCCCCAACGAGCCTGGTCTCTTCTGGTTCGTCTTCCATCTCTACCAATATCTCAAATCTGTTTGACATTGTGACTGGTAGATGAGACCTTTTCTGCGTTGGCCGTGCACCGTTCCTCACTGGTGTAAATCCGGAAACCTGTGGTGGCGGGACTCTACGTACAGGTCGGGGAGAGGAGTGGTTAGAACGGGGGTGAGGGGTTGGTACTGTTCGTGCTAGCAGGCTTCTTGCACGAGGAGTGGAGGAGAGACTAAGGTGAACAGGGCGGCTGTCCTGGTTTGATGTCGGCTCAGGTTCGTCAGAAGCATCTGCTGCAGTGTCTACTGCAGGTGTTGGATTGTTGGCAGATGACGTTGGGGCGGTGGTGGATGCTGGAGTTGAAACAATTGGAGTTAGTGATACTCCAACGTTGAGTGTTACAAACTCTTGGAGTGATTCCAGCTTCCTGGTGAGGGCGTTGATCTTGTTGTGGGCTTCATCCAATTTTGCTGTCAAATCCTCTCGTTGCTGGCAGAGTCGGCAGACTTGTGGATCGGCAGGAGCAAACATGGAAGCACCAAACCTACCGGTGCAGTTCGTACAGGCACGAGGCATGGTGACGATCACTTTCTTCAGATCACTTCACTCACTTAAAAACACTTAACTCACTTTAAAAACACTAAACTCACTTTTAAAAACACTAAACTCACTTTAAAAACACTTCACTTACTTAAATAGGCCTAACCGAAAACAAAAATGTTGAAATACACACAAATAGGTTATCAGCGGTGATAGCCTAACCGAAAATTAAAACAAAACAAAATTAAATTTGAATACGCAGTGATAGCCGAACCGAATTTTTTTTGTTTATTTAAACAGAAATAGGCCACCAGGGTTATAGCCTATCCTAACCGAAAACAAAAATTATGAAATACCGGTACGCATGTAGTTGACACTATGTAACTGGGCGACGATATTAGGCCCCATTCCCATCTAAAATCGTCATTTTACGATAAATATTGTTACTACTTAATCATATGCGCCTATTTTATGTTTAACCCCTAACTATCGGCGCGCAACATAAGTCGAGTATAATAAATCTGGACTATCTGGCGGCGCGCGACATAGGTCGTGTGGCAATTTCAGCACGTAATGTTGCTGAGAGAGAGAGACAAGTGGTGGCAGGAGAGTAGCGAGCGTATGACTGCTCCAGACCACCGCGGCGAACCTACTGACACGAATCCCACCTCCTCCCTCCCTCTCTCACTCGCTACATACTGAATTGTATGGGGAAAGTACCGAATTACATGCTTTTTGCACTCGTGTTGCGCGGTTGTTGCAAGAAAACTAGCGGTCATAAAAGGATCGTTGTGGTGTCATTGGAAATCTCTGTTTATGCCCTTTCAGGAATAGATACTTGTTTTACGCTCTGGGTCTTATTTAGGCATGAAAATTATCACGTAAACAGCCCTATTTTGGGTAAAAACACCCCGCTGGTGGCTACATATTATATACTGCCTAGGCCGGCAGATGGCAGAGACGGCTAGTATGGCAGAGATCGCTAAGCTCTCACTCTGATAGACCAGCCCATCACCAAATGACTAGAACCCAATCCTCTCAGTATCAGCTAGGAAAGGTCCTAGAAAGCCGCCTTTGGCGGGGGGATAGCTCCCCTATTTCAACTTCTTTCGGGGTTGGGCACCCACCCAGTGCGCCCATGTATTGTGTATTGCTTGCATTTGTGGGGAGGTTCCATCCAATTATTATCACACTTAGGCAACTATAACTCTCATTATTTTAATACACATGTCTTATTGTCTATGATTATAAAATTATCTCATTTATTTATTATTATGTTTAAGATAAACTGGTACTTGTGAGTTCTGCTAACGGTGAGAAGCTAACAAGTCTACACATATATATAAATACAATAAAAACACAAGGTGAGTAATGCAATAGTTTATTTTATATATATGTTTTCTATATTCCAACTTTACTCCCTCTCGGGAATAGGCCGAGAGCCTGTGCTTTCAACTGTTCAACACAGTGAAGCATGTGAGGTCTCGTTCCAGTCTTGGAAGTGAGACACGTGAAGCACTCAGAGCTGCAACCTTTGTGCTTCACTGTCTCACCCCCAAGACTCGGATCCTCACCTCTACACTTTCTTCAGCCAGTGTTTTGATACCTGGCACAGCCTGTGGTTTGAGATCTAGCTCCAATGAAAAAAAGAGAAGAGACTCTGACAATTTCCCAGTCCAGAAGTTGAGACATGGCAGAACGCAGGCTGATGACAAATGCCAACCAAGGACCCAATCACCAACACGAAGCGAACCTCTCTAAGTTCTCTCTCGGCAACGGGAAAGTCACTAATATAGATTGCCAGTAGTGCGTCTCTAAGTAAGAGTCCTTTTCTTGCATTCAAAGTATTTTTCCCTTCAGGAATACACAACACATGCGATGTTCTTGTTCTCCCCTATTGATTAATCTAAGTTCATGATTTAACAATTAATGCAATTAACACACTAGGCATTGCCCCCCTGTAGCATATGGGAATATCCATACAGTTCTATTTAATCAGAGAACAATGAGGGTATTTTTTTGGCGTTTCAAAGGAATACAAAGGAAATCAAGAAACAACAGGTCTAGTGACCCTTCTAGGCTGCTTGTCCTCCAAAACACTGAGGATCAAGTGTCCAAACAGTGGTTTAGAGTGGGTAAGGGAACATTAGAAATGGAACTACTGCCCTGGAACTAATGTCCGTGGCAGGACTAGGAAGTTAGTAGGGGACATATGGGTTAGTAACTGAGGGGAGGATAAAATAAAGTTATTAATTTACAAACGCAGTCAGTCGCGGGTTTGATGCGAGATATTTGTCTAGGCGGAGTTTAAATGAATCAACGGTGCTGCAGTCTATAACGTCTCGGGGAAGCCCATTCCACAAGTTGACAACTCGATTGAAGAAAGAAATTCTTAGATTCGTGTGAGTTAAAAGATTTACCAATAATTTTGCAACCGTTTCCCCGCGTGTAATTAGATTGGTCGATAGTGAAGTACTTACTACAGTTCGTATTGTCGATGCCTTTGATGATTTTGAACACTTGAATTAAGTCACCTCTTAATCTGCGCTGGGTTAAAGGAAATAGATTTAATTATCTAAGACGCCTTCGTATGGTTTGTTCTTTAGGCTAGGTATCATTTTGGTAACTCTACGTTGAACTCGTTCTAGCTTGTTTATATCTTTTTGTTAATAAGGGCACCAGGATTGAACGCAGTATTCCAGAAGAGGGCGGACTAAGGAATTGTAAAGGGTTAGGATAACGTCTTTGGATTTATGCTCAAATGACCTGCCTATAAAGCCAATTATTTTGTTTGCCTTCTTAACAACTTCTGAACATTGTTGACTCGGTTTTAGGTTACTCGATATTGTTACTCCCAGATCGGTTTCTCTGTTTACATTCATAAGCTGAGTGCCATTCATCGAATAGTTTGCTTTCTCATTTAGGTATCCGATATGTAGTACTTTACATTTATCCGCATTGAAACTCATTTGCCAAATTTGGGACCAATGTGACAATTTATCTAGATTGTGTTGCATATCGTCAACTTGATCTTTTTAGAGTACGCTATTTGCTTTGAGAGTACGCTATTTCGGTGAGCTTTGTGGTAATGCACTGATACTAGGTACAGCACAAATTTCATCCCAATAATATCTTCCCATTGATACAACGGGATTCGAGCCCAGGACTATTGAATTACTAGTCAAGTGGCAAAACCACTCCACTGCATCTCCACTCAGAATAACACTTTCATATATACACAGAATATATGGCTTCACACAAAATACAATAGGATTATAATGTAAAACTTGCAAAATAAACAAACCAAAACGTTTACGAACACAGTAAAAAGACAAAACAACGAATCAAAATCTCTATGTGGAAACAACGCTTAACCCACTGAGTACCAGCGACGACAACGTGTCGTCGGTAATGTTTGTTCCCCATAGACCATGACGCACAAGTGTCGTCGGGGTTTAATTACTCCGGTCCTATGGCACCTAGAGGGCTCAGATTTGTATGGGAACTGTGCAAGTATCCCACACAACCATGCCGATGGTTAAAAACTCTCAAAGTCCAATCGCGTGTACGTGAGCGCGTAAAAACATGGTTTTTGGGTGTTTTTGCCTTCAATTTTTTACTCCTGTAAAATCGACTTTCGGGGGCTCCGTAGGACCCCTTTTTGACCTTTTTGATCGTTTTTTTGGGGGCGCGGTCCTTCATTCCTAACCCCTTGGCTATTGTTTTTGGGGAAAAAAAAATCAAAACCTGCTGGTCCCTGGTGGTACATTTATTTATAACTAGCTGGGGCTCAGTGGGTTAAGTAAAATAATTATTTATAAATAAAAGAACACAATCCACCACATAGGGTGTACATCACTGCATGAGCAAGTTAATCTGGTTCCCAAGCAAACTAATCGCACACATACCAACGCACTGTAGTCACGTTCAAGTAATTAGTCAATTTGGGAAGTCGGGGACGTTCTGGTAAATTTTTACTAAACTCTGCATGAATAAAGAAACTACATTAAGTGTCAAATGTTATATTAAAATCAAATTTGCAACTTGACAAGATAATAAAAATAGTACAAAATACAAATATAACTCACTAACGATAGTGCTATCGGGTAGGTACTGTACCTGTAAGCATAGCATGTTTCAAGTGACCCCTAACAATTACTACCCTACAAATAACCTACATTTATTGTACAAATAAACCAAGGAAATCGCAAAAGCAAGCAATTAATCCTATCGACAATGATTATATATAATATAATAAATATAAATATTTTAAAATTTGAAGAAGGCACAATAGATTTAAACAAAAGAGTACTCTTTTAACAATTATAATCAATTATAAAAAATAATAATAATAACAATAGAAAATGACAAACAATTAATATAACAAATACTTTAGAATTGCACCTAAGATTACAAGGAGAAAATACATATCAATGTTTACTTTAGTTGGTGTTTAAACACTTACATGCTCGAATATCAAACTTGTGATACGCTACTATCAGGCGTAAATATATTTATGGAATTAAATCTTTATGTGAGTTTTTAGATTGAATTAAACTTCATTTAGATACATAGTGATATAAATACATTGGATTTATACAAACGGAAATGGCGAATTTGAATACATGTTATACTAATTTTCAAGAATTGAGATATATAGCGTAATTATTCTGCCCGCATAGACATGAACACGTTGTCTCTAGTCGCGCAACTATTATATTTAATATATTCACAATGAACAGTAATTATTTATCGATAAGGAATTCACTAAGTACGAAGTGTGTGCGACGGGTGTTGTATATTTCAGAGTTAATTTCCTACTATTTAATATCTTTATTTACGTTGATACCAGAGTATTAAATCATGAACTTAGATTAGTCAATAGGGGAGAACAAGAACAGCGCATGTGTTGTGTATTCCTAAAGGGAAAAATACTTTGAATGCAAGAAAAGGACTCTCACTTCAAGACGCACTACTGGCAATCTATATTAGTGACTTTCCTGTTGCCGAGAGAGAACTTAGAGAGGTTCGCTTTGTGTTGGTGATAGGGTCCTAGGTTGGCATTTGTCATCAGCCTGCGTTCTGCCATGTCTCAACTTCTGGACTGGGAAATCGTCAGAGTCTCTTCTCTCTTCTTCATTGGTGCTAGATCTCAAACCACAGGCTGTGCCAGGTATCAAATCACAGGCTAAAGAAGGTGTAGAGGTGAGTCTCTGCTGCGGTGTATCCGGTTGATGTCTTGGTTGTGAGTTTCGTGCCTCACAGGTACCACAGGTAACACTTTGTCAGTGTCGTACACTACTTATAGCCAGGACACTTGGCAGGGCTAGTATCGCACTTAGCAGGGCTATTAGCAAACTTGGCATGGCTAGTATCGCACTTAGCATGGCTAGTATCACACTTAGCAGGGCTAGTATCACACTTGGCATGGCTAGTATCGAACTTAGCAGGGCTATTAGCAAACTTAGTGGGGGGGGGGGGGGGCATTCATGGACCTAAGAAGGGTAGTATCACACTTAGCAGTGACCAAATATTTTAAATTAATATTTTTATACTAGTTGCTGGGTTGGTGTACATTGTATGTCATTTATCTGCGTTGTTCAATTGATGGAGGGTTTGGCTAGAAGGGCTTGCTCTGGATCTGCGATAATTTTGGTGGTTATTGAAAGCATGATGTTTTAGTGTTGGTTGGTGCGGGAGCTGTTGCAGGTGTGAAGGGCTTTCTGACCTCTTTCATGGCATGGTGTAGTGAAGATCGAAGCTGTTTTAATAGACCATACCACAAATTCTTGGATTTGCCGCATTTGATGCGTTGTTTTGTACTGTAAGCATCCTGGGCCCTTTAACCCGAAAACGGCGAGGGAAGGGGGGGGGGGGGGGGTGGTATTGAACTAGCTCCCCATGGGCGAGCATATTGGCTCCATTCACGCCTATAATCGTCATTTTACGATAAATATCGTTATTACCTATTCATATGAGCCTATTTTACCTTCACTATGAAGATAGTAACCTGTAACAACAATAAAACAAGTGAAAATATAATTTTTCTGGTCAAAATCGCGAATATAGATGGACCAGCCCATCCATGAATTATGGAGAAAATTGAGGCAACCCCTCCCTCCACGAGGCCTCAAGCCACACTGAGCCTACTCATACACACACTCGGTCATGTAACACACCCGCTAGGCACGTAAGCACATCCTCCGCACAGTTTGCTAATGTTAGCACAAAAATATACCAACGAATTAGGGAATAACAGGGAAAATAGGTGATAATTGAAGGGGGAGGGGAAAGGGAGGAAGGAGGGGATGTGGAGGAGTGATATTAGTCCATCAGCCCCGGTCCGAATTTTTGCTCACGGTATCAAATTAGGGCAAGAATGCTAATAGTGTTTTTTGGGAAGGTATAAATGCCTAGAGTTAGAAAACATGTGATACCATTGTGGGGTTGGCAGCTTTATATGAGTTATCTCCCTTTTTCGAAAATGGCCGCCGAAATGCTCATTAAGCTATAAATAATGTTCTAGAGCAGCTAAGACAGTGATTTTGGTGTCTATGACCAGGTATTAGGAGTCCTACATTTCATGTCTGTCTTTACTTAAAACATTGAACACACCTTTTATGAAATTAATCATCAACATCGTCATCCTCGTCCGTGCTCTCAACATCATCTGATGAACGATTCTCGCAGTCTGACAGTTTGCACATATCAGTGCACTTAAGTCCATTTGCCAGACAGACACAATTTGGCAGTGTACACGTCCTTGAACATTTGCAGGCCAGTAGGGTCAAAATAGCCTCAGGTGCTGGCCGACCATCCATCCAATCCACTACCATTAATTCCTCAGCTATATCCATGTCAATTTTCCATCCTCTGCCAATGGGACTTGGTACACCTGGGTCTTGCTCAAGACATCTTCTCCATATTCCAGCCTGGTAGTTTGCCCTTTGTGCATGTTTGACTAAGCAGTCCCTGCAGGGTGGAAGCTGATGACTCTCTATCTCACCTTTCTTAACACAGAACAAGTGGTACCTGAGACTATTGACCTTGGTGAATGCTGCTTTGGGGTCATAGAGGAGACATGTGAAACACTCTAGTTTGTCCATCAGTTCTGAGGAGAGGTCCCATTCCTGGCCCAACTGTGTAAATGTGTTCCTGATTTCCCTGTTGTTGATCACAAATTTTAGAGCACTTGCCTTCCCTTTACCACGCCGACCCGTGGTAATAACGTTCTTGACATTGTACTTGCAACAAAAGAAGAATTGATAGAGAATTTGAATGTTGGTGATGAATTCAGTAACAGCGACCATCGTACGATAACTTTCACTTTAAAGTTTACTAGTAACGAACCAAATAGTAGCATCGAAAAAGTCCCTAATTTCAAGAAAGCAAACTTCCATAAACTTAGAGCTATGTTTAAAGAAACTGACTGGAGCTTTTTAATTAACAATAACGACATAAATACATCTTGGAAGTTATTCGAAACCACTTACCTAAAAGCAGTGCAAGACTGCATACCATCGAAAATACGGCGTCCAGGCCATAATAATAAGCCCAAATGGTGGAATAAAGATATTTCAAACTGCCTGCTTGCTAAAAAATTTGCTAATGATAGATTAAAATCCTCACAAAATGACGAAGAACGGGTGAAATTTGTAGAGCTACGACGCAAAGCCAAAAAGTTAATTAAGCAGAGTAAAAAGACCTTAGAGTTACATATTGCGAATCAAAGTAAAACAAACCCGAAAGAATTCTATAGTTACATCAGAAAGAAAAAAGTAGTTACTTCAACTGTTGGACCGTTAGTCGATGAAAATGGAGAATACACCAAAGACGAAGTACAAATGAGTAATGCCCTCAATACCTTCTTTGCATCAGTTTTTACAACAGAAGACCTCAGTGATATCCCTACACCATCGCCGATTCAGATTGATAATTCAGATGTTCTAAGCAATATCACCGTTGCAGAGAGAGAAGTATTGAATTGTTTAGATAAACTCAAGGTAAATAAAACGCCAGGACCTGATACAATCTCGCCTAGAGTTCTAAAGGAAGCTAAGGATGAGCTCTCCAAACCACTGACATTACTATTCAATAAATCCTTGCAGTCTGGAACTATGCCTGATCAGTGGAAGCTAGCCAACGTAACACCGATATTCAAAAAAGGCAGCAAATCCCTACCCAGTAACTATCGTCCAATTAGCTTAACCTCAGTTGTATGTAAAATGCTAGAAACGGTCATACGAGACAGACTCGTAAATCACTTAGAGGAAAATAACATACTTAAAGATACTCAACACGGCTTTCTTAAAAAACGTTCCTGTTTAACAAACCTCTTAGACTTCTTCCACGATATCCTCAACCTCTACGATGAGAGTAAAGCTGTAGATATTATATACCTTGATTTTCAAAAGGCCTTTGACAAAGTTCCCCACAAAGGTTTACTGCTAAAACTAAAAGCGCATGGAATACAAGACGGTGTGTTGAAATGGATAGAAAATTGGCTCAGCAACAGAAAGCAAAGGGTAGTCATAAACGGTAAGGCATCTAAATGGACCAATATAAGTAGCGGGGTACCCCAGGGATCGGTACTAGGACCAATTCTCTTTCTAATTTACATCAACGACATAGATGAGGGTCTCACCTGTACAATCTCAAAATTTGCTGACGATACAAAAATTGCAAATAGCGTACTCTCAAAAGAACAAGTTGACGATATTCAACACAATCTAGATAAATTGTCATGTTGGGCCCAAATTTGGCAAATGAGTTTCAATGCGGATAAATGTAAAGTACTACATGTCGGATACCTAAATGAGAAAGCAAACTATTCGATGAATGGCACTCAGCTTAAGAATGTAAACAGAGAAACCGATCTGGGAGTAACAATATCGAGTAACCTAAAACCGAGTCAACAATGTTCAGAAGTTGTTAAGAAGGCAAACAAAATAATTGGCTTTATAGGCAGGTCATTTGAGCATAAATCCAAAGAAGTTATCCTAACCCTTTACAATTCCTTAGTCCGCCCTCTTCTGGAATACTGCGTTCAATCCTGGTGCCCTTATTACCAAAAAGATATAAACAAGCTAGAACGAGTTCAACGTAGAGTTACCAAAATGATACCTAGCCTAAAGAACAAACCATACGAAGAGCGTCTTAGATAATTAAATCTATTTCCTTTAACCCAGCGCAGATTAAGAGGTGACTTAATTCAAGTGTTCAAAATCATCAAAGGCATCGACAATATGAACTGTAGTAAGTACTTCACTATCGACCAATCTAATTACACGCGGGGAAACGGTTGCAAAATTATTGGTAAATCTTTTAACTCGCACGAATCTAAGAATTTCTTCTTCAATCGAGTTGTCAACTTGTGGAATGGGCTTCCCCGAAACGTTATAGACTGCATCACCGTTGATTCATTTAAACTCCGCCTAGACAAATATCTCTCATCAAACCCGCGACTGACTGCGTTTGTAAATGAATAACTTTATTTTATCCCCCCCTCAGTTACTAACCCTTATGTCCTCTACTAACTTCCTAATCCTGCCAAGGACATTAGTTCCAGGGCAGTAATTCCCTTTCCAATGTTCCCTTACCCACTCTAAACCATTGTTTGGACACTTGATCCTCAGTGTTTTGGAGGACAAGCAACCTAGAAGGGTCACTAGACCTGTTGTTGCTTGATTTCCTTTGTACTCCTTTGTACTACCTGCGAAAGCACTGGTAGTTTCACATCCCGTGTATGCATGTATACCAATAACAGCTCTGCAGACATCTATGCCGACAGTGGCAGCGACTTTCCTGATGTCAACTAATCTAGTTCTGGTTCTAGTGCCACATTTCTGGAATAACGGGGCTCCTATCTTGTCATGGAATGCCAAACACATGATAAAGACATCTGTATCCTCTGCACATATCACTACAGCCTGATATCCCTGTCTAGCAGCATGGACAGCATGGAAAAGTAGGCGCCCATCTGCTTCTTCCTGCTGGCGCTGGAGATCTGGTACCTCTTCACTGCCCTGTGATGTGATTCTGTAGCATTTGTCATCTACAGTTGTATACAGAATCTTCTCATGTTGTTTCTCTCTGTACACTGGCTTCCTCCATTCACTGACAATGAACCTAATCAGACTGGTTTTGTTAGTTATTCCTGTCAGGAAACTTCTCCATTGCCTCACGATCTGTGTGCTTGTGATACCCTGCAGCTGCTGTCCGGTCTCTTCACCTCGTGCCGATCTCTCACTGTTCTTGATAGAATTATTTCGATACGTGTCGAACACAACATCTATTCAGGTACTTTTTCTTCCTTCATACAATGCCATAGACAGTATTGTAGTGGCAATGTCTCCAAACGTAACTTGGTCACCCTTTACTCTTTGAACCAAGTTCATTCCATCGACCACAGAAGCCGGATATGGTGGGAGTTGGTCTGCTACTGTCACATTCTTCTGCAAAGTTGTGGCTAAGGAAGCTTTGTTTGTTTTCCTGAGTAATCCGTCTGGGGTAGAGAGAGCCCACGGTAGTGGTCCCAGGGGGTGAGAGAGAATGTCCTCCATCTTGAGATTGCGCCTCTGTGCCATCACTATGATGCGACCAAACAGAGACCGGTCAGCTTTCAAGATTATGTCCTTCCCACTTGTTTTCAATACCTTCTTCTTACACATATTTGTGAATGTCTTCAGCTTGTTAGTTTTCATCGGATCGTGAAATGGTTTTGCTGGTGGGTCGTTCTCCAGTCTATCATTCTTGAAAGTGGCATAACTCTTCTCTCCAATATCACATGCCTTAATCAGATCAGAGGCAATGTCTCTGGGTGCCGATTTTGCAGTAGAAATGCTTATGAGGTCTTGCTTCTCTGAGAATGGGTTGGCCCATACCAGGCTTGAATGAGGTTGAAGACTGCCGACACTGTTTCCTCATCTTTTTTTATTCTTGGCTGCTGTAGATCAGCATGATTGAGTTTTGATTGATTACCATGTACCATGTCTCTTAAGTGTCCAAGAAATTCACTGCGGTACTCTGCTGTTATGTAATACCTTGGCTCCTGCTTTTAGGCTGAACCCTGACGTGCCTCCAGGAGTCTGAGTGTCCTTGTTAACCATAACCTCAATTATCTGATCCACAGGTATCCGCCCAAAGGGATTGTTGCTGGACCTCTGCACTGAGAACTGACCTTGCTGGAAGGCTCTGTGTACATCACGATTTGTTTCCGGAAGATTTGTCATTTGAGAAAAGTATGCAGATAGGTACCTGGCATAGTTGACCTTATCGTAGGCAAAACACCATGGGATCAAAGTTCTAATGCCATTGATGTGCAAATCCCAGTTTCCCTCACAAGAAGCACGTAGAAGTCCAAGTATCACGTGCTCTACCATGTCTATGTATGACATCCAAAATCCTGATAGCTCCCCATTGTTGTGGCGGAGGTGTTCCAGGAAGTCTCTCCACAGGATCATCAACTCTAGTAATTGTGGACTGTCGAGGAGATCACTGAAGTTCTGATGGTTGAGATCATCCGCTATGTCGTTCACTTTGTCTACACATGATTTGATCACAGCGCTCATCTCCTCTTTGCTGTCTACCCATAGTGTGAACTCTGCCCATCAAAGCTTCATAGATGCACTTGTGCACTCTGATAGCATGATTGTACTGTTTACCGTCAATTACCCCATTAATGGACCCCGTCGCGACTAGCATATGTCCTTCAAACCAGCATCACAGAATCGCTTTCCTATGATACTCAGGGCATTCATGATTGTGTGGAAAGTTCCCATCCTCAAAAGTACATGGGAAAAACGCTCTTTGTGCTTCCAGGTAATTTCAACAGCTTTTGCATAGAGTGCTTGATCCATGACTACGCCAATTGTGTCCAGAGATAGTTCTTTTCTGATTAGATCTGACTGTTTGAGAATTTCATAAACTGTAGTCACCTCTGTAGCTGGTGCATTGATGGTGGGCAGGTACCCAACAATATCTTCTGAGATTGACTCTTGGTCTCTTGTTTTGATATTAAACCCAGTCCAACTTTGGATTGTCTGACAGTCGGAGTTTGTTTGTCTTGCAAGGACCCATGCCAGGTTCTTCTTACTGGCGACCTGAGCAGACTCTTGTGCTTCTTGGATGTGGCTCTCACTTGTTGGTAGAGGCTGTGGACCTACACGTGCACAGGCTAAATAGACTTCCAGCTCTTCGTGTTCAATGTTGACTGATCTTTGTTTCAGTTTGTCAATGCTTGGAAGTTCAGGTGTGGGTAGATGAGGTCCATAGACCTTAGTCTGGACCGCTATTCCGTTGACTCGATGTGACGTACCTTTTCCAGTAAGTGTCTCCTCCAGTCTGTCTATGTTATCCCATGCAAGATTTGTGAAGACATGGGGCTTGATGGAGACTGGTAGAACAGCTCTCTGGTTGAAGCCCATTGCTAACTTCTGCAGACACAGAGCGGTATCATTCTCTTCCAGCTGGTCATAAGACACCCCATGTCCAAACTTATTCAGTGTCCGAATGACCTCGGTGTTTCCAGTGAGTGCTTTTACCGCATAAGGAAGCAGGAAATGTTGTCTGGTGGAGTTAATCTTCTGAAGGATTCAACAAAGAAGAATATGCACAGAAGACTGAAATCCGTGTACCATGTCTCTTAAGTGTCCAAGAAATTCACTGCGGTACTCTGCTATTATGTAATACCTTTTAATGGCTCCTGCTTTTAGGCTGAACCCTGACGTGCCTCCAGGAGTCTGAGTGTCCTTGTTAACCATAACCTCAATTATCTGATCCACAGGTATCCGCCCAAAGGGATTGTTGCTGGACCTCTGCACCGAGAACTGACCTTGCTGGAAGGCTCTGTGTACATCACGATTTGTCTCCGGAAGATTTGTCATTTGAGCAAAGTATGCAGACAGGTACCTGGCATAGTTGACCTTATCGTAGGCAAAACACCATGGGATCAAAGTTCTAATGCCATTGATGTGCAAATCCCAGTTTCCCTCACAAGAAGACGTAGAAGTCCAAGTATCACGTGCTCTACCATGTCTATGTATGACATCCAAAATCCTGATAGCTCCCCATTGTTGTGGCGGAGGTGTTCCAGGAAGTCTCTCCACAGGATCATCAACTCTAGTAATTGTGGACTGTCGAGGAGATCACTGAAGTTCTGATGGTTGAGATCATCAGCTATGTCGTTCACTTTGTCTACACATGATTTGATCACAGCGCTCATCTCCTCTTTGCTGTCTACCCATAGTGTGAACTCTGCCCATGCCAGTATCATCAAAGCTTCATAGATGCACTTGTGCACTCTGATAGCATGATTGTACTGTTTACCGTCAATTACCCCATTAATGGACCCCGTCGCGACTAGCATATGTCCTTCAAACCAGCATCACAGAATCGCTTTCCTATGATACTCAGGGCATTCATGATTGTGTGGAAAGTTCCCATCCTCAAAAGTACATGGGAAAAACGCTCTTTGTGCTTCCAGGTAATTTCAACAGCTTTTGCATAGAGTGCTTGATCCATGACTACGACAATTGTGTCCAGAGATAGTTCTTTTCTGATTAGATCTGACTGTTTGAGAATTTCATAAACTGTAGTCACCTCTGTAGCTGGTGCATTGATGGTGGGCAGGTACCCAACAATATCTTCTGAGATTGACTCTTGGTCTCTTGTTTTGATATTAAACCCAGTCCAACTTTGGATTGTCTGACAGTCGGAGTTTGTTTGTCTTGCAAGGACCCATGCCAGGTTCTTCTTACTGGCGACCTGAGCAGACTCTTGTGCTTCTTGGATGTGGCTCTCACTTGTTGGTAGAGGCTGTGGACCTACACGTGCACAGGCTAAATAGACTTCCAGCTCTTCGTGTTCAATGTTGACTGATCTTTGTTTCAGTTTGTTAATGCTTGGAAGTTCAGGTGAGGGTAGATGAGGTCCATAGACCTTAGTCTGGACCGCTATTCCGTTGACTCGATGTGACGTACCTTTTCCAGTAAGTGTCTCCTCCAGTCTGTCTATGTTATCCCATGCAAGATTTGTGAAGACATGGGGCTTGATGGAGACTGGTAGAACAGCTCTCTGGTTGAAGCCCATTGCTAACTTCTGCAGACACAGAGCGGTATCATTCTCTTCCAGCTGGTCATAAGACACCCCATGTCCAAACTTATTCAGTGTCCGAATGACCTCGGTGTTTCCAGTGAGTGCTTTTACCGCATAAGGAAGCAGGAAATGTTTTGGTGGTTTATACTGCCCACGTGTGACAGCGTATATCATGTCCTGGCTAAATGACTCAACAAGAATAGCAGTCCTTTGGGATTTATTCATAGTACTAGTTGGATCTCCAGTGAGGAGCCCGACCAGAAATCGCTCTAACTCATTTGGTATGGCGATATGAGTAGCTACATCAGACGGATGATATGGCCACGGGGTGGAAATCATGTCCTTCTTGATGGCCTTTCGGATATGTGACGAAGTCTGATCTATGATCTTGTTGACATCTGTAGACTTGGCCTTCCAAAGCTCGAGCTCCCTATGCAGAGTTTGATTTTCTAAGACAACATCCTTTAATGATACACAGCATGGAACCATCAACAACTTTCCCTTGTCGTCGGAAAATATTTCCACTGCACCTCCAAGCTCGGATTTCAGTCTTCTGTGCATATTCTTCTTTGTTGAATCCTTCAGAAGATTAACTCCACCAGACAACATTAATGATTCCAATTTTGTGGTCAAGGAGGTGACTGGTATAATCCTTTTGTTGGGAATAATAATTATCTGCTCTGATATATTCGAAAAGTTCTTTGTAAGCTTCTCCTTCAACCTTGTGATACAGTATAAATTCATCTGCCACTTTCTCTTCTTCATTCTCATTGCTGTCCTCTTTATTTCTAGTGTAATTCCTATAGCATGAAGTGTGATAGTGTGCCTCTGCGGCAACAATGTCTCTACTGGCTAGTGCTATCATCCTTCCGTCTCCCTTTCTGATGGCACTCTCTCTTAGTGTTTGATCTACTCTCAGTTGTGCAGCTAGCGTAAGAGTTTCACGTGTATTGGAGTGCTTTTTGTACTTGACCTTGCTACAGAATATGCAGATCGGAGCATAAACTCTTGATTCAGGTATTGATGTTCTGGAAGACTTTTTTGGAGGACAGCCACTACTACCAGATAGATCACTACTACATTGACCTGCTTTCCTTTTCAGAGTGTCCAAGTCTCTTTTCATGGTGAACATGCTTCTACATTTTCGATGGTAGAACAGAATTGGAACTTCTTTGTCCTGAAGCATTTTTGCAACTTCTAGAATGGGGACATGGTTCCTGACTTTGGCGGCTTCAAGTAAGGTTAACCAGGAGGCATGGCTTTGAGGACTGACTAAATGTTCATCTCCGTGGGATACTGCATGGTGTATGATGCACAGTTTCTTGGTGGGTCCCTGTGGCGTCTCCATGTTGACGGACATTCCAGGCCCCTTACGTAGAAGTTCCACAGCTACCACGATACCTGAAAAAGAAATTAAATATTAACACCTTACGAGCGGCCTATGCGGTTTATTTATGTGTACCGCCCAGCGGGGTGTTTTTAGCCAAAATAGGGCTGTTTACGTGATCATTTTCATGCCTAAATAAGACCCAGAACGTAAAACAAATACCTATCCCTGAAAGGGCATAAACAGAGCTTTCGAATGACACCATAACGATCCTTGTATGATGGATAGTTTTCTTGCAATAACCGTGCAACGCGAGTGCAAAAAGCAGATAATTCGGTACTTTCAGTACATAATTGAGTATGTAGCGAGTGAGAGAGGGAGGAGGGAGCTGAGATTTGTGTCAGTAGGTTCGCCGCGGTGGTCTGGAGCAGTCATACGCTCGCTAGTCTCCTGCCACCACTTGTCTCTCTCTCTCAGCCACATTACGTGCTGAAATTGCCACTCGAGTTATGTCGAGCGCCGCCACATAGTCCAGCTTTATTTAACTCGACTTAAGTGGTGGGCCGCTTTTTAAGGGTTAATTATATTTATACATATATATATTGTTACGTATCTTGATCCTCAAGTGGTTAGCTTGATAAATCTAGATAGCACAGAGATATATATTAACCCTTAAAAAGCGGCTCACCACATAAGTCGTATTTAATAAAGCTGGACTATGTGGCGGCGCTCGACATAGGTCGAGTGGCAATTTCAGCACGTAATGTTGCTGAGAGAGAGAGACAAGTGGTGGCAGGAGACTAGCGAGCGTATGACTGCTCCAGACCACCGCGGCGAACCTACTGACACGAATCTCAGCTCCCTCCTCCCTCTCTCACTCGCTACATACCGAATTATATGGGGAAAGTGGCTAATTACCTGCTTTTTGCACTCGCGTTGCACGGTTATTGCAAGAAAACTATCCATCATACAAGGATCGTTATGGTGTCATTCGAAAGCTCTGTTTATGCCCTTTCAGGGATAGATACTTGTTTTACGTTCTGGGTCTTATTTAGGCATGAAAATGATCACGTAAACAGCCCTATTTTGGCTAAAAACACCCCGCTGGGCGGTACATATAAATAAACCGCATAGGCCGCTAAAGAAGGGTTAAGGAATCAGTCAGCTGAAGGCAAAACAAAAGTAAAATCTAATAAAATTATTTCCTGTTGTTGCTTCCTTTCCTTTTGGATCTTAGGACTTAGTATCCTTTATTGACTGATACTCTTTAATTATAAAAAATACTGAAACTAATTAAAGTCATGTAGTATTTATAAAGAAATATTATTTAACCGAAGCTTAGTAGGCTATGGTTATGAACCGAATAAGTTATAGCTAAAGAAGGACTATTAATTCTATAAAAAGTCTTGAAAGATAAATATTAAAGTAAGAATATTTCTGTCTCTTACCCTTTTTGAAATGAATAGATAGTTTCCTTATATGTCCTTTTATTTATATTAATGTAATTATTCTTGGTTCTTGTCTTACGTTGATAGGATTATATTATTATTATCATCAGGAGTAATATCAAAGTCACATAAAAAGTTAGATATATATTTAATAATTAGTTAAATGTATTTCTTAACCACGTAACATTGAGGTTTGATTATGAGTAAATAAAGTTACAGGATCGCTTCATAGATTCGATTCAGGTCTCACTCAAATAATATGAAAAGCAAAATATAATATTTTGAAGCAAAAGAATTTTCTTCAGCTTAGGAAATCACTAGGAGTAATATTATCACAGCCATTTTAGTCTAAGGCGATATTACTAATACGAGACAATAGCATCACCGTACTAAGCACCGTTAAGCAATGTAAGCTTAATTCAAAGAAAATGAAAGAACTCGTAAGTATTAATATAAAACAATAGTATTACTTTCATCATAACCCAATTACTTAAAGAGTTGCTTTAGTCCACAAGTTAGTCAACTAAAATAGTTAAGCACATAATAGTAGCGTTAACTTTAATTCCCAATCAAATAGTTAAGCACATAATAGTAGCGTTAACGTCAATTCGCAATCAAATAGTTAAACACATAATAGTAGTGTTCACGTTAATTCCCAATCACATATCTCACTAACCAACATAACGTAAGTGTTTACACCGAACACACTTAACACACATTTATATAATCTGACTGACAGTCACAATCCCATTATAATACTTCACCCCGTCTTCCTCCAGCTGCAAGTTCACCTTCCCCAACTCCAAATGAGACTGATTTGAATGCCCACAACTCGGGTCTTATATACCAAACAATGATGGTGTAGGAACGAATCAGGAGGCGGGGGGTGGTGCCCGCTCCAATCATAGCTCCTCGAGTCGCATAACAGGTGCATGGTCCAATCACAGCTCCTGGCGTCGAACATACGTCATAGTGTCCGGTCATCGGGGTAGTTTGCAGGGTCCCCTATGACGCACGCAGGTGTGAAGGCTGGTTTGCAGGTATGCGGGCGAGCTAGTTTCCCCACTCGCTTGGTCGCTCGCTAGTCTGCTTCACCGTTTGGGTAGTTTGGCTCCTTCAACTCTAATTCTAACTCTTAAATTAACATACAGGGCTCCGTATGTCAGAATATATATACATATATACATACATACATACAAATAGCCGATCAGCCTGGTCATAGAAACCAAAATCAGTGTCCTAGCTGCTCTAGAATATGATATGATAATCCAGTTGTTACAAACATTTTATGAATGGAGGATGCCTTTAGGCACATGGACCTTTTTGTTTTATCTGTGTTTTTCCTTCCTCCGTTCATTGTCTCTTAAAAAAAAAAAAAAAAAAATATATAGCGTAATGAGCATTTTGGCGGCCATTTTGGAAAAAGGGGGCTAACACCCATAAAGCTGACACTGCCACAATGCTATCACATATTTTCTAACTCTAGGGGTCTACACCTTCACAAAAAACACTATTAGCATTCTCCCCCCGATTTGATACCGAGCAACCCCCCAGGCTGATCGACTATATGAGGTATAGGGTATATGAGGGTATATGAGGTATATGAGGTATAGTATTTTTTTTTTTAGTGCTACTGGGGCTGTTTAAATGTTTTTTTTAGGCCTCCCTCTTAAGAGCTTTGTCACCGTCGCCCAGTAAAACCTCTTAAGAGCTTTGCAGCCGTTTACGGGTTAAATGTTGATATCCCGTAGTTTTCCCCCCTCCCTCTCCATCAATAATTCTTAATTATAAGCTATATGCCATACTTTCTTTAGCTGACACATAGTACAGTCTTTGCACATTGATGCTCATTATATTTCAAAGTCACCCATAATAACAAATAACATATACTGTATATATATAGCTATATGGAAGAAGGTATTTTGGCATTTTTTTGTTATGATAGTTAATCATCCTTATAATAATTATGCTTTTAGTAATTTCTAGCTACATATGGAAATTCCCACGAGTACCATATTATATAATCAATTACAGTAGTGTAGTCATCTTGTATATAGTAAAAGCATGTATAATCGTAAGAAATCATGATAAACTGTGTATATCCTAGGTGTTAAGTATTGTTGGATGTCGACAGTCTCCCTTTCAGAAGCATCTACCAGAGGTATTAGGTGAACTCTTGGTAGGGTCTATTGGTGGCATAACATCTATATTTAATGTGCTGTCTACAATATTCCCTGTCTTAAGCACAACACTATATTTACTTCTTCCTCTTCTCAAGTCATATCAGTAAACTCATATGTCTGAGTCAGCATACTGTGTTCTCTCCTCACACCTCCACCTCCATCATTCAATTCATTCTCAGCCCCTCACTCGGGCCACACCTAGCCCGGAGCTCTCCCGTAATCTTAACTTTCTTATAGCTCTCACTCTCATTTACATAATTTTATAAGCTCATCTTATAGAAGTCTTTATACACAAGAGAGACTTCAGTCATCAATTCATAACTTTGTACAACTCATCATTTAACTCTCTCATGCTTGTTCAAGTTTCTTGGAATCTTATTATCACTACCATTCACTGTCAAGCACGAATGATAATTATCACATTGAAAATTGATATTTAAGATTTATTTAATCTTTTTTCCAATTCTACACTATCATAATTTCGTCATAAGCTGAATAATATGTTTGTATATATGAAATCAGAAGCATTGTTCACGCTCATTCCAAATGTTTCCTTTAAATTGATTTATCATCAATATATGATTTTATATAACAACAATCATAATCGGTACTTGGCGAATAAAAATAATGCATGTGTAACCAAATTATTAATTCTACATAGATATTCAGCAACATGAATTACGCTTAATACAATCTATTTTATCTCAATACAAAGAGATAAGTCCAATCTACAATATTGCAATAGCAAAACCCACAAAACAAATGAATAAACATCGATAAAACTGGTGTGGAGTAAACAAATTGTAGTTATGGTGAAACATAATGCTCATGGTATGAGGAAGAGAATATAATAAAACCAAATCACTACTGTACTACTAATATTATATTTTATACAAATATATATATATAAATGCATTCATCAGACATGAAATATGTTATACGGTTCATGGATAGTAGCTATCACTAAATATATTTATCTAATAAAAAAACTATATTAAGATAGAAAACCCTGCAATAAAGTATTTTAGATACACTTACCAGTCGTCCAAGCAGAATATCCAATATGTTTAATGGGACAGGTGACAGCACCTCAGCGTATGATTACCATGAAGACACTATGGAGTGAGTGATTGTCTACCTACCGCGGAGGGCTAGGTTGACTGAGAGCAGTGTTGCCAATGGTTTTATTCAGCTTGCCATTAACAAAAGGTATCCTAGCCCAAATAATATGCAATTTAGGTATTCAGTTTTCATGCAATTGAATTCTAAAGTATCGAATACGCTAATCGCATATCTGTACAATTAGGGACACCCTTCCTGAATACACCATTTGAGTATCCGAGCGTGAGAGGGTTAAACTACTATCTTAATACCTTAATTTTAAAGAAATATGTCAATAATATTGATGGACACAATTGTATCAACCTTGTATAATACTGAACTATTCAAGACATTATATCCATTATAGTATATGAAGAAATACTATTATTTATATTTCACTATTGTATTATTGACAAATGTTGTATCTCAACAAGACACATACTACACTCATTATCATGCAGTGACCAATATGATGAGTTATATTATATAGCTGTGTAACTCAATGTATTAACATATAATGCCATGTAACGTAGCAGCATTATCGTCACCCCTCCCCCCATCAATCATTAGCCACGCACTTCACCAATCATGACCTCCGTAACCCCCCGGTTGACGTCACCTGTACACCTCAAACAACACTCGACACCAGTACGGTACCACTTCAGTTTCGGTGATGTATCAATAGCATACTAATGTTCATTAGCAAAACTATAGTATTTAAGGGGGAAGTGATACATGTTTGGCCTTTCTAATCATGTATTTAGTTATTTTATAGTTTCCTCGGTAGACCTCCATCAAGCTTAAACAAACACACCCTAGATCCCCCTTCAAGATAAATGTGTACATTTTTCAGTAGAAACATTTCCCGGCCGAAGGCCGATTTCGTCAGAATTACAGACTCGCTAACGCTTGCCAGGAAAAAAATCTACACCTAAATGGCGCGAAAGGTGTTTATATTGACAAAGAAATGCAGACGGAAAAATACAATAATCCACTGTTTATCACATAGTATATATCCTAGCGTTGTTCATCACCAACAGCCACTTGAATCCTCATGAAAATTATTAAATGCCAACATTTAACACAATCATCTAGATTATGTGTTTTACTCCAAAGCTGACTTCACTTTTCGTCTTACCCATTGCAAGATAAAATCCACTTAGCTTTTTGTTATATGTATAAGAAGGAAAAAGACAAAGTTGCTTGTAACAAATGTCTCCCCCAAATTTGAGAGTGATGAGATTCAATGTTTGTTTTATTTTTTTATTTTTTTTTTAAATATTGGAAAGAAGAGTGGTCTATCTATCTATCTATCTATTGCCTGACGCCGTGATCCCCGAAGGGGTGGCCACGAACGAACCGCCCCCATGCACCTCTGTCCCCAGTCAGTCGACGCCCCTCCCCCCAACCAGCACCGCCTTCGTTCATGTAGTTCCTCACTCCATCCTTCCACCTCATATTCGGTCTACCTCTCCCCCTCTGTCCCTCCACCTCGCTCTCGTACACCCTCTTAGTCATTCTCTCGCTTTCCATACGTTCCATATGGCCGAACCATCTCAAGTTGTTCCTTTTCACACTTTCCAGCACATCTACCTCCACACCACACCTCCTTCTTACTTCCTCATTAGTCTGTCTATCCCTCCATGTAACTCCGCACGCACTCCTTAAGTAATTCATTTCCACTGCTCTCACTCTTGGTCTGAGTCTCTCAACCAACGTCCATGCTTCGCTTCCGTAAGTCAGTGTCGGGATTACCACACTGTCATGCAAGGACTTCTTCACTTCCATACTGACCACCCTATTTCTTGTTACTGCTTTTAGCGTTCCTACAACCCTCTTCCCCTGTTGTACCCTCTCCCGCACCTCTTCATCCATAGTCCCATCTTTACTCAACACACTGCCCAGATACTTAAAAGAGTTGACGATCTCCATAGCCTGACCGTTCAGCTTCACCTCACACTCTGTGACTTCACCCCTTTCGAAGACCATAACCTTGCTCTTCCCCGTATTTACCTTCAAATTCCGTTTTTCGCACACTGTTCCAAACTCATTTACCAGACCCTGCAACTCCCATTCATTATCACTCATCAGAACTGTATCATCCGCAAACAGCAGTATAGGTAGCTTCCACTCAATTCCCTCCCTTTTCAGCGATACACCAACATCCACTGCTCTTGATAGTATTTCTTTCATAACTCCATCCATATATACAGTAAACAACCACGGGGACATCACACACCCCTGTTTCAAACCAACATTCAGGTCAAAGAACTCGCTCTGCTCACTCTCCACACGTACTGCCGCCTTTGCACCCTCATACATGCTCTTCACTGCTTTCAGCAACTTGCCCTCTACTCCGTATATTCTAAGTACTTTCCACAAACCTTCTCTATCCACTCTGTCATAGGCCTTCTCCAAGTCCATAAAGGCAACATACACCTTTTGTTTCTTCTCCAGATACTTCTCCACAACACAATTCAGGGTAAAAATCTGATCTACACATCCTCTTCCCTTCCTAAAACCTCCCTGCTCGTCGCCTATCCATTTCTCCGTTCTCACTCTCACTCTCTCAATCACTACCCTACTGTATACCTTCCCTACTACGCTTAGAAGACATATTCCTCGGTGGTTACCACACACTCCTCTTTCCCCTTTGCCCTTATATAGGGGGACTATTATGCCAGTCTTCCAGTCATCGGGTGCACTCCCCTTCTCCCATGCTAGTTTGCACATTTTCCATACCCATTCTATCACTATCTCACCACCATACCTCAACATTTCCCCACACACTCCATCTGTTCCTGGTGCTTTCCCCAACTTCACTCTTTTCATGGCTTCCCACACTTCTGACCTCCTGATCCCCACCTCCTCCTCCACTACTTCTCTTCTTCTCCCTCCCATACCATATCCAGCTATGTTTGCTGGCTCTTCATTCCTTTCATTTAGCAACTCACTGAAGTACTCCCTCCATCTTTCGACTCTCTCTTGCTTCTCGGCTAGCATTATCCCATTCTTATCTTTCACACCCTTACTGTTTCCCTTGCTACCTTCCCTAACTTTCTTGACTTCTTTCCAGAACAGTTTCTTACTCTCCCTCCATTTTACACTCAGATTCCTTCCAAATTCCTCATCTACTCTTCTCTTACTTTCCTTCACTACTCTCTTCACCACCCTCTTACTCTCCACGTACCTCGCTCGTTTCTGTCTCTCGGAATCTTCATTCCCTCTACTACCCAACCACTCTCTATATGCTTTCTTCTTTTCTTCCACAGCTATTCTTACCTCTTCTGTCCACCATGCTGTACCTTTCACTCCCCTCCCTCTTCTCCTCACTCCACACACCTCCTCACATGCTGCACAGATCTCATCCTTAAACACCTTGCTCATCTCCTCCACTTCCTCCATAACTTCCAGGTCGAACCCACCTAGTCGTCTTTCCACTGCTCTCCTGTACTCCTCCCTGACTTCCTCCTCCTGCAACCTCTCCACCCTCCTCACCATTCCACCCTCCTCTCGCCTCCCTCCCGCTCTCCTCACCCACTTCTTTTGTATCCTAACCTTAGCTACCACTACATAATGATCAGACAGACCCCCTCCAATACCCCTATACACCCTAGCATCCATCACAGATTTCTTCATTCGTTCATCCACACATACATAATCAATCAATGACTTTCGTTCCACCACTGTCTATTCTTCATCGTCAACATCCGTTTCCATGTGTACCTGTGGATCATTCTGTGTCGGAAGAAGGTGTTGGCTATCCACAGCCTCCTCCCCACACATACGTCCACAAGTGCACTACCATTCCCATTCACCTCTGATGGTACCCCCCACCCTCCCACCACTCCCTCAACTTTCCTATCACCCACCTTACCATTCATATCCCCAATCAGAAATATTCTTTCGTTCTTGTCAAACTTCTCCAGGCACGCCTCCACATTCATCCAGAACTCCTCTTTCTTTCTTTCAAGTATATCCTCTGTCGGGGCATACACGCATACAATCACCCACGTTTGTATTCCTACTTTCATTCTCACCCACACAATCCTTGAACCCACAGACCCATACTCTCTTACACATTCCTTCCATTTGCTACTTACAAACAAACATGCACCTTCTCTCGCTGTTCCTTCACTCACTCCAGCACACACACCCATTCCACACTCCCACTCTCTCACATCTGAACCTTTCCATTTGGTCTCTGTCATTCCACATACATCCAGCCTGGCATTCACTAACACTTCCAGAACCTCTCTCTCTTTTGTGCCATCATTCATGCCACTAACATTCCACGTAGCCATTCTCAGAATGTCCGAAGGCATGTCCTTAGTCGGTCGTGGTTCGTCAACGTTGGTTCCGTCCGCATCCGAGGCTGTTCGTTCGTTTTTTTTTGCTTAGATATTTTTTCCGGGTGGGGGTCGCAAGCCCACCGACCCAACCTCTTTAGTCGCCTCTTACGACACGCAGAAGGCACGTGGGGCATATTCTATTCCCTAACCCCCAGGGGGGTATACCTCACACCAGAAGAGTGGTGTGATTGTTTAGTGTAGTGAAAGGGATAACAGCAGGAGGTGTTTGTGACCGCTAACTGGATTACTTTGTGTAAGTGAGACGCAAACAGAAACAGTAAGGAAAGCCAGCCAGATGAAACAGGAATTCCAGAAACTCCTTATCACATGCCTATGAGGCACCCCCTGGGTATTTCTTTGCTCATTGGTGTCTACAATCTCCTCAATGTAACTACAATCTCCCCAATATTACTTTAATCTCATTATTATTAGTGTTGCCATATGGATTGATTTGCCAATATGTATTTATTTATTAATAATAAGACCAAAATATGAATAATTGTATTGATAGATGCATAAGAATAGACATATTTTACACTCATGGTCCTTTCCAGAGTGAGGTTTGGCATCTTCTACCCAACCTTAGTCATTGTTGTCAGTCACTTTCCTGTACTAATTTTCCTATTTCGGGGGAGGAAGGCTTGGAATCCTCCTCCCCTTGTAAAATTCACCTACTAGACTTAAAATACCGCGAAAACGCCGGCAAGAGACATCGCCCGAACCACAGAAGAAGGCGAAGACGAACACTCCCAACCGATGAGTCGCGGTGCTCTGCCAGGTCACACCGGACGGAGAACGAAAGGTCTCGCCGACAAGCCAACGCCCCAGTACACCAGGCAGGACCATCAACCATAATACCCCCATGAAGAGGAGGATATTATTTAGCCAACCATTCTGAGCCAATTGTACTCACCTCCTTTGCCCAAGATGTATTTCATTATGTTGATACCTAATATAAATGTCATCCTGATCCCTGTACCTCGTAATAAACAAATGCTGTCTTCACCATTGAAGACCAACCATGATCTATGTATTCTTGTGTTTTCCTGTTCTCCCCACATCACAATATAACTCGGGGAGAATAGAGAAGTAGAAGTTAATGAGAAACGCGTATCTTCGCTACCGAAGAAATCAATGCCAGATGAAACCATTATATGCCTATATGAAAACTATGTTATGCAATAAGATGTGAACCTATACTTCGATAGATCTTGGAACATTGTTTTTTCCACACATATATACACATGCCTTTTTTTGACACTCTTCAACTAGTTCACTAGTTACACAAACCACACATGCTTCTTTCTATATAAGGATACCCTGTATTTTATCGTCTCCAAGTAAAAATAACGCGGGAGATCTGCCACTCCCGCACCCCGAGAGAGGGCGCTCCGTACGTTTAAATATCGTGTGTACACCCAGGCCTACCAACATGAACCGGGATAGTTAGATACGTACACACCCCTGTAGACAACAACATGCCGAGGGAGATTTACATATTCTTATGCCTAAAATTACTGAAAATCAAGATCCGTAGTAAGATCCAGCCACCACCACCACGAGAAGGAGGGAGAAGGATAAGCGCTGTCTCGCACGCATCATAGTCCTCATTTGTCAGGTGTGCACGACACACTTTCAATGCACCCGACACCACCAATCCTCCCCGAGAACCAGAAGTTCAGAATTCATTCACTTCACTCACTATATTTGTTTTCCCGAGTTCCATTGAATTAATGTACACCCCCTATGAATTTATAATTAACCCTTAATGAAGTAGCCTACTCTAGGAACACCAATCAACCTTACTCATCACCCCACCACCGAGTAATGGCCTTATATTGAAGGAGACCTTGCCCAACAGAACAAGAAGGGTTCAAGGACCCCATCTAGGATACCTCCTCATGCCCTTACCATCCTGGAGATACCAGAGGAGGGCACTCAGTAATCCGCAATACCAGTTCAGGATTTCTGGAGAAAGTTAAGCAATTTTGAGGCTTCAAATGGACTGGCATGCCAACTTTTGAAGTCTTAAGATTACCCTCCATTCAGTTGGACTGACCGGCCTGCCGAAAACCCAAACATACTGTCTGTGAGTAAAATCCTATACTAGGGATCTTCGTTAGAGAAAGGCATGCCTAGCTAACGTGGAGACTCTACTTAGGCGGTTCCTAGCTAGTCTAGTGAGAAAGTTACGGCCTGCCGAAACTTTCTTCTTATACTAAAAGTCCCTGTTAATGGTGCTCTTTCCCAGTTACTCTGTCTTCATCTGGCATGCTAGAAAGGCACACCTATACTGAGACAGTGACCCCCAAAACCCTATACTAGGGATCTTCGTTAGAGAAAGGCATGCCTAGCTAACGTAGACACCCTACTTAGGCGGATACTAGCTAGTCTAGTGGGAAAGTGTACGGCCTGCCGAAACTTTCTTCTTAGACTACAAGTTATCGATAGCTGTGGTCTATCCCAGTAATTCTGTCTCCATCTGGCATGCTAGAAAGACACACAGCTACTGAGATAGGAACAACTTTCCTAAAGAGTTAGGAAGAGAGTGAACGGCCTGCCGATTTCTCTTTCTAATTCAGAGGTTGGGAAGGAGGAGACCGGCCTGCCGATCCTGCTTGTCAAATTCACTAAGGAAAGCCCACACCAGCACCATCTCTAAAAGAAGTTGAGGAGACCGGCCTGCCGTCCTCAATATTCTCTAGAGTGGGAAGGTACCAGTGTCCTGATAGAGGAACTCTGTTGACGTCTGGCATGCCAGCGCGAACATAGTCTCTATTGTCAGGCTTCACTTTTCTTAGTAAAAGTAGAGAGACTCGGCCTGCCGCCCTCTCTGGTTTTACTGAGTCCAAGTGAACACTTGTACGAAAGTGTCCTTGTGTAGGAACTTTGTTGTCGTTCGGCCTGCCGACGTGACATTGACTCCACCGCGAGGTTACATTTTCTCTAGTGAAGAGTTGAGAGACTCCGGCCTGCCGCTCTCTCTATTCTTCATTTATTGAAAGTGGACACTGCCACTCGGCACAGGTAGTCTCAAGCCTCTGAGACCGCTGTGTTAGAGACAGGGCTTGGCGAGATACCCTCACGGGCACTCTGCAGAAACAAGTCCTTGGTGCACTGAGACTGTGGCATCCCACACGACTGTGTAACTTAAAGGTTTAAACACCGCCCCGGTTCCCCCGAACCTCTCATAAAGATCAGGGCAGACAGTAAGAGCACTCACACTGAACTTGCTGCGTTCGTCCGATATCGACCACTTAAGACTCGATATTTAAGATCCTAGCCCGAGAGTACCTTAACATGACTTCATCAATGGTTGATATACTGATCAGAACAGTCGAGTAGTTTCTCCTACCTCTGAAATACTCGCGTTAGTTCGGTATGGTGTCCAACAGTAATTCGCCCGACGGTTACTATATGTTACGGAGCCATACTTAAGATCTCAAGCCCAATCAAGCCCACCTAGATGGCCCATGGGGAAGCAGACGACGAGAACCAACCACCTCCAGAAGTGTTCACAGGAGACCTCACCAGAGAAGTTACCACGCCGAGAGATCAAGAGAAGAAGATAGAGTGACAAAAAGTAGGAAAAGTGTCGAGTGAACAGAAATAAACAGAGTCCAACACATGTATCTAAAAAGTGAACAAATACTCCTAAGTCCAAATAATCGAAGCAAAACGAAAAGAATTAGTTCTCCGAATAACGTAGCAAAAATCAAGAATATATAACCACAGAAGAGTGAAGAATCTAAATTAGTGATACTTAAGCTAATTTTCAACGTTCAGCGACTCTGACTAAAAATCCAAGTTTTCTCCAGAAATAAATAGAGTTGTTCCCAAAAGTGTCTTAACTAGTTATATTATTATACACAAGTGTTTCTAATTAGGTTAGAAAGCTACGAGTCGTACTCACCTACAGTACATGTGATCCGGAAGAACAATTAACCAACAAACACCGATTCAATTCCACATTAATTCATTTTAACCTGCTTTTGTGAAGTCAGCGACTCTGCCATAATTCACCCGAGTGTTTGAAAATAGTTCAGAATCCACCATTGACTCTACGTTTTCTATACGACACAGCCGCATACCTACTAAGGGTACTTGACCTTGAACTTGAAACACAGTAACATTCCTGAAGACAAAAAGGGACAGTGGTCACCCCACTCCTTAAGAATACTTCTCTCTCAATCCACTCCCAGTGTCTTAAAACTATCTCGATTACCAAGTGAAGTTGGACAGAATACCTGCTCCCCATCTAGCTCCGCGACTGTGCTAGGAGTCAGTAATAAACTTAAGTACTATTCACTGGCAGTGATACGTGTCCCATGTTCTCGGTTTCAGATTATTTCTCACCTATATATAGTACAAGAGAAATATAGCTGTATTCTTGAACCATATTTTGCGATATACTTATCCTCTGTTTTCTTTTATTGTATATGTACTTATTTGAACTTGGAAGTCCCAGTGGAGTAGAACTCACCTGTATCCATTGTTAATCCTGCATAAAATCAGGGCATAACAAGACTAAACAGAGAAAGGGGTGAGGGAATGCAAAAGTGGTCCTGAACCCTAAGAATTGTAACTTCAAATGTTGTTTCTGTTCGGGCTCTGTCTCGAGTCAGCTACCAGTTATGGCGTAAATGCCTGAGTATATACATACATACAAGTTAACCCATTCGTAGCGGGGGTGGACTTAAGTCCGCCTCCAATTTGCAGCAAGTTAGGAGCATTATTAAGTCTTTTAACCCTCCTCTAGCGGGTGCTCTGTGGCCGTTTTGGGCCTTTCTGGGCCGTTCTGACTGCTATATCAACCATCAGTATGAAAGGAACTGTATTGCGCCGAAAACTAGGTGGAAATCGCTACACAATGACGCCACATACAGCTACGTAGCACTCGTGGAGCACTGACAGTGTTACCTCGAAGATGGAAGTTTAGCAGATTTTGCTACCTTGCTCACTTTTAGCGAACTATTGGTTACACTGTCATCCTCACGCGCGGTGGGGGAACTGGAGTTAGTGTGGGCCGGGAGGCCACAGATGTCGGACGTATGGATCATTACTATCCCTCCCATTTTCACTCGATTTCCACCCTTTTTTCACCCGTTTTTTGCCAGTTTTTTCAACACGACTTAAGTGGTGAGCCGCTTTTTAAGGGTTAAAGGGTTAAAATCGAGTGCAAATGGCCGGGAGCGCAACGGGCCAGACAGCCGACTACCAGGGCTTACCGCCGCCCACTGACTCATGTTCCCTCTGTTCTCGAGAGGCCGGCAGCATTGCCAGTAGTGAGCGTAGTGGGAAAAAATATGCCGCTATACGCTAAACTCCCATGTTGGTGGTAACACTGCCTGAGAACGACTAGTGCTAGGTAGCTCGTTCTGGGCTCATTTTGAAGCTTTTAGCGCCTTGTTTTTTGCTGAATACATTTTTGTTCATGCAGATACTTGATTTATCATTCAGGACGGCCTGAATATGCCCAAATAAGCCCAAAAAAACCCGCTCGACAAGGGTTAAATGAAGGCAATATCAAAATAGATTAAATTCCTGCGGTCTAGTCTTTCTTATCACTAACAAAAGAGAGAGGCAACAGGGTTTGCCATCAACCTCCTAAAGTCTAAGATACCGTACATTATTTTGTTTACTATTATAGGTACAAATGTATGGCAAACTGAGACAACTGTGCAGCATCAATCACAACGACATGCTTTAGACAGTGATAAATATAAGAAGGGATTCTGCATGAGCTTTGCTTTTTAAGTCGATAGAGCAGTGGCAAGGCGTATTGGTGTTTTCTCTTGAAGAACCTGCAGTAGAAGATGGCATGTAAAGTAGTAGGTCTTGTGGTCCTCTGCTACCTTGGCACAGGTGGGTGGAGATGGTGCTGACAGGTGCGGCACTTTATGTGCCACCCCGTAACAATGCTGCACTTCATGTGTCAGCCTGCTACAATGATGCACTTCATGTGTCAGCATGCTACAATGCTGCACTTCATGTGTCAGCCTGATACAAAGCTGCACTTCATGTGTCAGCCTGCTACAATGCTGCACTTCATGTGTCAGCCTGCTACAATGATGTAGTTCATGTGTCAGCCTGCTACAATAATGTACTTCATGTCTCAGCCTGCTACAATGATGTACTTCATGTGTCAGCCTGCTACAATGATGCACTTCATGTGTCAGACTGCTACAATGATGTACTTCATGTGTCAGCCTGCTACAATGATGTACTTCATGTGTCAGCCTGCTACAATGATGTAGAATCACGCTAAGAAGTAATTACTCGCTTTTTCTAAAGATCGGACAATAGTCCCCAAATCTGGCTACTGCTGGCAACTCTCCACAGCCCATTGGAGCCCGGTCTTTTCCAAATTTAAAACTATAGGTCTCTGGATATTCCCAATAGTTGGCCTACTGACAAAATTAACCTATTTATGCTCTCTTAATTATATTGATGTTGTAGTTTGAATAAATATAAGTAAGGTTTGCTTTCAATTTCTTTATGTAATAATGAAAGTATTTAATTTCCATGCATTATCTGGCATCCCACAACCTGGAGGCCTACGGCCCTGCTGCTGCCTGCAAGACGCAAGTCAGTCACTGTCAGTATATGAGGGGGAGTGCATCATTTCTGCTTTTATATCCACCTTTGTCCTTACTACTTGCCTTTCCATCTTCTGTTTCTATATGGGAGTTCCTATGGGTTATTACATATTTTATAAGTGAAATGTCATCGTCTGTCTATACAAATTACAAGCTGTTCTCGAGTATTCAAACTTTTTAACAAAATATGCTGGAGATGGCTCGTCTTTCAAAGCAGAATGTCGTATCGCTTAGAGAATTAAATATGGAAAAAAATACTGTTATATGTTTATTTACGTGATTTATTGACACTCATGGTTTGAATATAACATTTAACAGTTTATTTTAACTTTACGAGATACTTTTCTCCCAGTATTATTGGCTTAAAAAGTAATACAAGCATTAAGAGACTTCCTCCACATATTAATCCTGAATCTAGTGAGCGAAATACTACGAGTTTCACATTCTTTCGTTTGGCTTAGTCTCAACTTTCGTATTATATGGTTTCCTCTCACATAATGAGATAAATATATTGCGACAAATACTTATATATCATGTTTTTGGTATGTTTTCCTTAAATACAGTTCTCCCCGGCGTGTAATAAATGTTTATAGTAGAACCTCAATTGTTGCCAGATAGCACTTTCTGAACGAAAGGTACTGGAAATCGAGTAATGACTTCTTAGCGCGATTGTACTTCATGTGTCAGCCTGCTACAAAGCTGCACTTCATGTATCAGCCTGCTACAATGCTGCACTTCATGTGTCAAACCACTTCCAGGCAGGGATGTGGTGTACTGATGTAACACCTGCAGAGGAAATATGGTCAAGGCTCTCTTTGAGGGTTCTATTGCTTATTAGCCTTTTAAATTAGGCACTACAGAGTTACAGACTGTTGTAGAAGTTGTAAGTTGTCTTGAATTTGGCGGTAGCACCAAGTGACGAGTGTTTAGGGAGAGAGGGGCACACTGGAACTAGATGAGTGGGAGCATAGCTTGTCTATGTTGTCCTAGTCAACCCCAAATTGGTCCCGTGGGTGAGTCTTGTTCTGGTGGTCGATTTGAATAATTGATATCCTCAAAGTTTATTACTAGCGCTGCTTTCCTTTTTCAATTTTCCTTGATGCGTTGTATTTATGTCGATGTTGTGAAGTTTAGCTTTTAGGCATAACAAAATGCCTGCAATGATAGAAATATCAATGAAGAAAAGCGTTACCGATCCAAAAAGGTTAACGTCCTCCACATACCCATCCAACAACATAATTCCTCATTCACACATAGACTTCCACGACCTTCGGGTGATTTATTATGTTCTCTCCACCAACGAACTCTACTGCTAAAATCGATTAATGAAATTAACAGACACATGTGGCAGTCCGGGGATTCGAACCTAGGATTCTCACACTGAAAATCAACACACTATGCACTGCACCACGAAGACAGTTAACCCGTATAGCCCCAGCGACGCGCCTGACGCGTCGGCGATGTATGTAACGCACAGCCCCAGAGACGCGCCTGGCGCGTCACCCTAATTGCGCCGACCGTAACCTCAGGTGTAGCCACTCAAGAGGGCTCAGATTTGTATGGGAACTGTGTACGTATCCCACGCAACCGTGCTGATGGTTGAAAACTCTCAAAGTCCACGTGCGTGCGCGGGAGCGCGCAATAACCTGTTTTTTGGGGATAATTGCCTTCAATTTTTTACTCCTGTAAAATCCGTTTTCGGGGGCTCTGTAGGACCATTTTTTAAGCTTTTTGAGCGGTTTTTCGTGGTTTTTCCTTCATTCTTAACCCATTCGCTATTGTTTCTGGAATAAAACAATTTTTTTAAAACCGGCCGGGTTCTGGTGCGCAAACATTACAAAACTAGCCGGGGCTCCACGGGTTAAAGAATACTGCACAAGCCTACGATTTATTATGCAGTTTCGAATCCTGCATACCAATCTTAGCATGTACAATATTCCAACTGCACTATTGGAGGCTATGCATAGGTGAAAGGAAATAGTAATTGATGGGGCACTTAACCCTAGGGAAGACCTCTCGATAAATTACTACTGAACCCACTGAACCCGAATGAATTATTATGTCCTCCCCACCAACCAACTCTACTCCTAAAATTTATTAATGAAATTAACAGACACATGTGGCACTCCGGGGATTCGAACCTAGGATGCTCACACCGAAAGTCACAACACTATGCACTGCACCACGAAGACAGTTAAAGAATACTGCATAAGCCTACGATTTATTATGCAGTTTCGAATCCTGCATACCAATCTTAGCATGTTCAATATCCCAACTGCACTATCGAAGGCTATGCATAGGTGAAAGGAAATAGTAATTAATGGGGCACTTACTGTAACTGTTAGAAAGACACAGATGCACAAAATCACAGGCATGTAATCACACACACACACACACACACACACATATATATATACAGTATACCGGTATATATATATATATATATATATATATATATACAGTATATACAGTATATATATATATATATATATATATATATATATATATATATATATATATATATATATATATATATATATATATATACTGTATTATTATATATACACGCACACATGCACACATAAACACAAACTCATGCATTATTTTACTCGATTATCATCCATATGCAGGTTCCATTTTTACGTCATTCATCTTGCCACCAATAATCTTCTGTCATCATCATGCTGTCACCATCCATTTTAGTATATACAGTAGGTGTGTGTAGCAAATCAAGCAACACACTTTTATTGACTTCAACCAGGCAGATTGTGACTTATTGTATGCAGTAGTAGTTCAATGTATTTAGCTTCTGTATATCTAGATCTGCGAATTGGAACTAATTCACTCCAACAATATACAATAATGCTCAATATTCGTGTTCTATAGCCATGATTCAACTTTAGATGCCCTTATAATAAGCATAATATCTGTAATACAGGCAAATAAATCCCCTATATATGTTCAAAATGTAATGTGGTATGTTGGAAGTACTTTTAATATCGAAGATGTAAAGAAGGTTAATTGTCTAAAGGTGGGACTTAACTTATGAGCCTAACTGTATAATAAGTATATTACTACTATGCATGGTACTTACTCGTAACATACTCAGGCAAGTACCCCATAGCATACCATGGCTGTGGTATAGTGGTATAGGGGCCGTGGTATAGGGGGTTAAAAGCTTTGACACTCGTTCTGAATGTCGGAGGTTCGATCCCGGCTGTGGGTATTTAAACATATATATATATATATACAGTATGTGTGTGTGTGTGCTTACATTCTTCGCACCGGAATAAATAATGTCTATGTAAATTTGTCATGTAGTAAGTATTTGTTTATAAAATAATGTAAAATGTTCATAAATGTGTTTATAGTAATATATATACATTTAAAGGTGTACAATATCTATAGAATAAAATAACTTTACAAACAATGTATTTAGGCTTAGATGATAAAATGGAGGGAGAATAAGAAACTGTTCTGGAAAGAAGTCAAGAAAGTTAGGGAAGGTAGCAAGGGAAACAGTAAGGGTGTGAAAGATAAGAATGGGAGAATGCTAGCCGAGAAGCAAGAGAGAGTCAAAAGATGGAGGGAGTACTTCAATGAGTTGTTAAATGTAAGGAATGAAGAGCCAGCAAACATAGCTGGATATGGTATGGGAGGGAGAAGAAGAGATGTAGTGGAGGAGGAAGGAGGTGGGGATCAGGAGGTCAGAAGTGTGGGAAGCCATGAAAAGAGTGAAGTTGGGGAAAGCACCAGGAACAGATGGAGTGTGTGGGGAAATGTTGAGGTATGGTGGTGAGATAGTGATAGAATGGGTATGGAAAATGTGCAAACTAGCATGGGAGAAGGGGAGTGCACCCGATGACTGGAAGACTGGCATAATAGTCCCCCTATATAAGGGCAAAGGGGAAAGGGGAGTGTGTGGTAACCACCGAGGAATATGACTTCTAAGCATAGTAGGGAAGGTATACAGTAGGGTAGTGATTGAGAGAGTGAGAGTGAGAACGGAGAAATGGATAGGCGACGAGCAGGGAGGTTTTAGGAAGGGAAGAGGATGTGTAGATCAGATTTTTACCCTGAATTGTGTTGTGGAGAAATATCTGGAGAAGAAACAAAAGGTGTATGTTGCATTTATGGACTTGGAGAAGGCTTATGACAGAGTGGATAGAGAAGGTTTGTGGAAAGTACTTAGAATATACGGAGAAGAGGGCAAGTTGCTGAAAGCAGTGAAGAGCATGTATGAGGGTGCAAAGGTGGCAGTACGTGTGGAGAGTGAGCAGAGCGAGTTCTTTGACCTGAATGTTGGTTTGAAACAGGGGTGTGTGATGTCCCCGTGGTTGTTTACTGTATATATGGATGGAGTCATGAAAGAAATACTATCAAGAGCAGTGGATGTTGGTGTATCGCTGAAAATGGAGGGAATTGAGTGGAAGCTACCTATACTGCTGTTTGCGGATGATACAGTTCTGATGAGTGATAATGAATGGGAGTTGCAGGGTCTGGTAAATGAGTTTGGAACAGTGTGCGAAAAATGGAATTTGAAGGTAAATGCGGGGAAGAGCAAGGTTATGGTCTTCGAAAGGGGTGAAGTCACAGAGTGTGAGGTGAAGCTGAACGGTCAGGCTATGGAGATCGTCAACTCTTTTAAGTATCTGGGCAGTGTGTTGAGTAAAGGTGGGACTATGGATGAAGCAGTGCAGGAGAGGGTACAACAGGGGAAGAGGGTTGTAGGAATGCTAAAAGCAGTAACAAGAAATAGGGTGGTCAGTATGGAAGTGAAGAAGTCCTTGCATGACAGTGTGGTAATCCCGACACTGACTTACGGAAGCGAAGCATGGACGTTGGTTGAGAGACTCAGACCAAGAGTGAGAGCAGTGGAAATGAATTACTTAAGGAGTGCGTGTGGAGTTACATGGAGGGATAGACAGACTAATGAGGAAGTAAGAAGGATGTGTGGTGTGGAGGTAGATGTGCTGGAAAGTGTGAAAAGGAACAACTTGAGATGGTTCGGCCATATGGAACGTATGGAAAGCAAGAGAATAACTAAGAGGGTGTACGAGAGCGAGGTGGAGGGACAGAGAGGGACAGGTAGACTGAATGAGAGGTGGAAGGATGGAGTGAGGAAGTACATGAACGAAGGCGGTGCTGGTTGGTGGGAGGGGCGTCGACTGACTGGGGACAGAGGTGCATGGGGGCGGTTCGTTCATGGCCACCCCTTCGGGGATCACGGCGTCAGGCAATAGATAGATAGATAGATGATTATCATGAGGCAACATCCGTCTAGATCGAGATATTTGTATAGGTGTGTGCATTATGTCTCAAACAGGTCTTATTTTTATACAAGACCTACTTATTATGTAAATATATGTCGATAACCATCTCTTGCATACCGGTGTTTGTTATGTTTATGACCTATGACTATAGTATATTCGCTGTAAGTAGTCGTGAAATCATGAACTCTAACTTCTGTAACTCAATAACGACTAGAGTAATCGAGCGAATATTTCTACAATTTGGGAAGAGTCAGCCAAGGAATAGATGTGGAAATTTACAACCAATTTGCTCTAGCCCTTTTTGAGTTACAGAGGATAGAGTTAATGATTTCTCGCCTATTTAAAGCGAATTCACTATATATATTAGTATTTGGTTTTGCTTAAAAATTTATAAAATTTTGATATCAATAGTTTGTACCTTATTGTGTCAAGTTTCATCAGTAACCGCTTCAGTACTCCTTGTCATTCATTTCATTGGATAAATGCAGCTCAGAGCAGCAACAAGGGTTGTTTGGCTCTATAAACCAAGATATTGTTATCATTGATGAAGAGATAATATTTACCCAATTACTGTATTCATCCATTTTTGTTACAAATCTTACACACTAATTTTGTATCTATTAAAAGTAACAATTACAACTTAAAACAATAAAAAATACGCGTTTTGGATGTATAGTTTAACATGACGCACGTCTACCTCCTGGTTGTGACGTCACGGAGGACCTTGTCTTGTGTCTTGGTGGTCTCGGGTAAGTGCTCTGGGCTAACATGCGAGCTTCCGTAATGGTGACTAAAGGGTGTACTGTATTGCTCCATGAACGATGTTAGTCAGTGCTCTTCACATCATTACCGGGAGGTACATAACCACTCACAGGTTATTGGTCAATTGTGCATTATTGTGTGTGTATGTGTGTAAGAGAGCGAGTGTGCGTGAGAGCAAGTGTGGGTGTATCTGTGTGCATGTGTGTGTGTGCATGAGCGAGTGTGTATGTGCACGCGCGCTTTGGGATTCAATTCCATTCTTTGCCCTTTGTCTGTAAGCCAACTTTTAATTAATTTATATATGTTACTTTTCATTCCGAGCATTTCTAACTTTTATAATAATTTATTGTAGGGTACTAGGTCAAACGACACCTTTTGTAAGTCTAGGTAGATTATGTCAAGCACCTTAGTTGGGTCATTTAGAGTAAATAATCTATTAACATTTCGAGAAGGTTTGTTAGACACGATTTTCTAGTCCTAATCCCGTGTTGGCTGAATCTTATTAACTCATTTGATTCTAGGTACTTAATTATTTGTCTCTTAACCCACTGAGCCCCAGCGACGCAGGGTTTGCGTCCACAATGTATGTAACGCTAAACCCCAGTGACGCATGGTTTGCGTCCTGGCCGGTCCGGTCCTATGGCACCTAGAGGGCTCAGATTTGTATGGGAACTGTGTAAGTATCCCACGCACCCATGCCGATGGTTGAAAACTCTCAAAGTTCAACCGCGTGCGCGTGAGCACGCAAAAACATTTTTTTGGGGGAAATTGCCTTCAATTTTTTACTCTTGTAAAATCCGTTTTCGGGGGCTCTGTAGGACCATTTTTTGAGCTTTTTGATCGGTTTTTCGTGGTTTTTCCTTCATTCCTAACCCATTCGCTATTGTTTCTGGAATAAAAAAAAATAATCAGAATCAGCCGGTCCTGGGTGGTACATTTATAAATATTTAGCTGGTACTCAGCGGGTTAAAATTGTTTCAAGATTTTTTCCTATTACGGATGTCAAACTTATTGGTCTATAAAATACATGCTTTAGCTCGATCACCCTATTTGTAAATGGGTATAATGTTTGCAGCTTTCCAATCATTAGAGACGCTTCCCTGCTGAAGTGATAAGTTAAATATATAGGTCAAGGATTCGTATATTTGTTCTCTTACTTCATTATATATATAAGTATGAATATTATCAGGCCCTGGAGTTTTGTTAATATTATGATTTACTTAATTTGCATTATACCTTACTTGCACTGATGGTAAACGTGTTTACATTTTCATGAGTTGTACCTGCCTTATATTTTGTAGTATACTTAGTTTGTAAAAAAATGAATGAAAATATTCATTAAGAGTATTTGCAATTTCTATGTCGGCTGTCATTATTGGAGAGAGAGAGAGAGAGAGAGAGAGAGAGAGAGAGAGAGAGAGAGAGAGAGAGAGAGAGAGAGAGTGGTGCATGCATGTGAAAGTACGAGTGAGAGAGGGATTATTTTCAGGACAGTTGGGCTGGTATTCTATTACCTGGTTTGATACAGAATAAGAAATACTCTACCATGTTGATAATGATGATTATATCAGTGTGTTTTAATTTATAATGTTTAATAATTTTTGGTAGTATGTATTTTTACTGACCCTACCTTACTCAGAAATATTTGTTTCACCTTAAGCACCTACTTTAGAATATATTTTACATTTTGATTACATTTGCATAATATCATTCATTATTCTAGCACAATTCAGCTACTTGAATAATCGCTAGGGGAACCATGTTCATAGGCTAGAGGGCATTTGAGTACCACTGATATGAATCATTTGAAATTAAATCTACTAAACTCTCAATATTGTCAGACAAATATATCGATAATAATATTTAAAAAAACTCCCAGAACAATACTGTCAGAATGATTTGTAAAACTTCTGTTTTAGGATGCACATAATTTTTTGGAAATCCTTTGTATATTATTTAGTGCATTGGAGAACCTATGATAACCCGAAAAGGGGTTATCACAGAAGATATTATATTTCATATTTTAATCTGCAATTATTTGTCCATGGACTAGGGTGATAATCGGTGCCATCATAGAGGGCTAGATATATAACAACAAATTTAAATGTGTCGTATTGTTGTGATTAGTGTTTTCGATATGATAACCTTGGTCATTGAGTTGACATAACAATTAGTAGTAATGTATTGAATATTATGCTGAAGGTTTGACCCCATGAAGGATACTAATGCGGGTCATTTCGGGATCTGGACCAACAACTATATATTTTTGGCAGCATTTTGAGATTATTTTGCACTTATTATTATGATTATTTTACAAGTTGACTGGTGGTAGATTATTAAAGGGGACGTCATGTTTGCAAACGTTGCTGGAAACTGCTAGATTAAAGTGGAGGGCAAAGTTGAGGGAAATATCTCTCATGTGATACCGGTTCAAGAAAATTATTAGAAATATTATTTGTCAGTGACTAATAGTTACCCGGTTGTAGACAGATTGGTGTAACTATTACGACACAGTACCTTACAATTACTAATGACCATGAGGACATTTCCCCTGGCTGCAATATATCTGAGTGTGTATATTTCCTGTGGCCATGAGATGAGTCAAGCATTTCCTCGGGTCAGGTTTGGTCGTCCTGGGAACTTACGGTAAGTCATGAACTGTAACCTTTTCAGTAACATGGTATCGTTTTGCTTTTTTGCTGGCGTTCATCAAGCGACCCTTAGCAATCGGAGCGTTAGCATCTACAGCATATCAACCTAATAAAATCCTGTAATGAGAACAATATTAAAAAAAAAAAAAAAAAAAAAAAAAAAAATATATATATATATATATATATATATATATATAAGTTGTTATACGGGAAACAGTTCCTGGTACCATATTATAACTTCATTAATTATTATATATATACCGTATATTGACTACCAATGGAGTCCGATTTATGATGTTTCCTTTTCAAGATATAATGAATTGTCCAGTCTGCGTTGATTGAAGAGTCTTCAGAAGTAGAAGTCACATTAGCGCTTTTTTCAGCAATTTTCTGTCAATAAGTGAACTCTGGAACTCCCTGAATCAATCTTTCCTTCATCCTATGACTTAAACTGCTGTATACTTAGTGTGTCCATGCATTTTGACTCCAACGTCCCTTGAATTTGGTATGTCACTCCTTTGGCTTTGGGGGAGATACTCGTTACAGGCAACCTGCCTTTTGGCTCCCTCATACAAAAAAGGAATGAAACGAAAACACAAAGACAAAAACACATTTCTGGGCCCCCTTACATTGGTATAAACAACTACACTTGACTGATATATTTCTGGGCCCTCTTACATTGGTATAAACAACTACACTTGACTGATATATTTCTGGGCCCTCTTACATTGGTATAAACAACTACACTTGACTGATATATTTCTGGGCCCTCTTACATTGGTATAAACAACTACACTTGACTGATATATTTCTGGGCCCTCTTACATTGGTATAAACAACTACACTTGACTGATATATTTCTGGGCCCTCTTACATTGGTATAAACAACTACACTTGACTGATATATTTCTGGGCCCTCTTACATTGGTATAAACAACTACACTTGACTGATATATTTCTGGGCCCTCTTACATTGGTATAAACAACTACACTTGACTGATATATATCTGGGCCCTCTTACATTGGTAAAAACAACTACACTTGACTGATATATATCTGGGCCCTCTTACATTGGTAAAAACAACTACACTTTACTGATATATATCTGGGCCCTCTTACATTGGTATACACAACTACACTTGACTGATATATTTATATTACTGACAAACTTCTTAACTCCTTCACTATAAGATAATGCTTTCTCACTTTATTGGGCGATTCTAGTCAGTCTTAAACGGTTGTCTCGGATTAAAGGTGCAGGCAAAATTTCGATAACTTCTATGACTTTCAAAATCCCTTACTAACTTATTAAAATCGTCTATTCATAGCCAGCACAATACTAAGGAAACGTCATGGTAAAACTCACTTCAGGAACCGCTAGACTAGAACTGATATAAGAAACCTGTAAATCAATCGTGTGGCTTTACTTAATTTTAACCCTTCCTGTAGCAGCGACGTCTGTTATATTTTTTGCTAACCATATTTAGCAAATTTTATGCAGCTTAGGACGAATCTGTGGTAGTTAAAAGAGTTAGTCGAGATATTTCGAAGCCTTATAATTGCTAAAGATCCTTTCTAAACTGAATAAAATCCATTAGTAGTAGAGAAAATAAAGTAGAATTATGTCGACGTTACAGAAAAGGTTAATGAAGTGAGAATACATTACTGGGGAGTGTAGCTCAGGGTGGAAGATGTTTACCTGGAAATGGTGATCAACTTTCACTTCCGGACTGCAATACCTGTGTTGAGTAGAGACCCTGTAGCATGAGAGAGCGGCCACCTTTGTCTTCGGTCGCCGTTTTGGCGCCGCAGTTTCAAACAATGGGGTGCTATTATATTTATGCTCAATTAGAGTTTAGATCCAGAGGTCAAACACAATATCACGTACCAGAATTGCCGAATGTGAATAATGGGTATGGGTATATTTGAATGTAGAAATAGGCTATTGATACCAGTGGCACCACAATTATGGAGATTGGCCGATCTCTGTTAGTATAGGGCAAGTGGTGGGAATACCTCCATGTGATCATGTCTTAATGTATTTGATTCGTTTATATCCTGTTAACTAATATTAATTGAAGTGTGAATACCATGATATTATTCTTTGCAATTCCACGGACATTATATACATATTTGATAAACTTAAAAATATATTCTTTAGTAAAGTATATTATCAGAAACTTTCAATCCCACTAGTAAATGAGGAAGTAATTTATTTAAAGCAACCTTACCTATCAGAAGTCTCAAATAAGATTCAACAATTCTTGCTAAATAGTTTCACCAAATGTTATCCTCAAATTGAATTCCGAATAATTCAACTGAACTCTATCAAGATTCAAAATATTGTTCATATCAAGAACCGTATATCGCTCATCAATCGTGTATTATTTTCCTTGCCCTAGCTGCCAGGCGGGGTATGTCCATAGAACTGATTGCACTTTCTAAATCCGGATTGATTAGCACAAAGATCATTCTAGTAGAACGGGTCAGAACCTTCACACACCTCCACAGTCTGCAGTAGGGGATCATTGTAACTTATGTAACATCCAATCACTTTTAACCCCTACTGTACCGTCGACATCTTCTTTATTACTGTATATTCCAGGTGCTACACATCGATTTTATTCAGTTCAAGAAGGATCTTTAGCAATGATAAGGCTTCGAATTATCGCAATGAACCCCTTTAAGTATCACAGATCCTTCCTAAGCTGCATAAAATCTTCTAAGTAAAACTAGAATAAAATATAACAGACGTCTCTGGTACAGAAGGGGTTATATACTTTACAATAATCCTAGAGAATACCTATGGATTTTTTCAATCTCTAAAAACTAAAGCACATGAGCCTGTTTTTAATAACACCGTGTTATCATCCCTCCTTCACATATTGCGAGTTTGCCTCAATGTTTGGTTGTACTAAGTGGAATGAAATGTTATTTATATATTGCTATTTAGCTAATTTTATGTGATACTCCCTGAGTGGATTTGTATCATATATTTTGTGTGTATATTGAAATCTAATTCCATTAAATGTAATTACAATATGGTTTATGTAAAGCGAAATATTTTATAAAACATAGACAAAATATGTCTTTCAATTTTGTTTTATTGCATGAACAAAAAGAATATTTTTGCATTTTCAAATACTGATGATGACTTCTAGATAAAGTCAAAACGTGTAAAGAGTACTTCACACGATAATCGTTGTGAGGGTCCACGACTCTGAAAATCTGCGGTAATCGGCGGGCTTAGTTTTGCACCAATTAGACCATGGGACGACGTTATAAGGACAATAACACGACGGTAAATGATAGTGGCATGATGGCATCACAAGTTTTACGACTGCCGGCCACAACCGAGTAACACCTGCAAAGACAGTGCCACGTTGGCAGACTATGCCAATTTTAAGTGCCGATTCTAGTGGTTGTAACAAGGATGGCACCTAATGCGGCGCCCTTCGGCAATAATCTCAAACAGATGTTAGGGCGCGGTACAGCATGGGAGAGGTCGGCTAGCCGGCGAGGGCGGTGACTGATTGGAGCTAGACGGCACTGTAAGGTACGTCACCGTCGGTATGGGACGGCACACCGTGGGTATGCGCTTCGATAACGTGAGTATGCGACCTGTCAACGTTACACAGGACATCGTTGCAATCGCTCGATTGATGCCAACAATGTCCCCATTTATTAACCCTTGTCTATTGGGGCCGGACTTAAGTCGGTCTAGAGAAGAAAGGACTATGTGGCGGGGACCGACTTCAGGCGGTGTGGAATTTTGAGCAACAATTGGCTCTGAGAGAGAGACGAGCGGTGGGAGGAGCGTAGGTCGGCTCTGACCGTTCGGCACGGGTCCCGCGCGGCAACTGACGTCCCCTCCACACACATCCACACTCATTGCCTCGCTACACAGGGAATTATGTAAGGAAATTACCGTATTTTAGGGATTTTTCCTTCGTTTTGCACGATCGTTGCAAGAGAACGCGTGGTCGTAGAAGGATGGTTCTGGTGTCATTGGAAAGCTAAATTATCGCCCTTTCAGGGATACATAATTGTAATACATTCTGGCTCTTCTTTATGCATGAAAAAGAGCACGGAAACAAGGTAATTTAGAGTAAAACCACCCGCTTGCCGGGTAGTAGAAGTTACCGACCTAGCCGCTCGTGGAGTGTTAAGCACATATATACTCAACTTACATATTTAACGTCCATAATGAAATGGTGAGAGGTTATACGACCATGCAAAGGTCATTGAGGGTTTTTATTATTTAACCCGTACAGCCCCAGCGACGCGTCTGACGCGTCGGCGATGTATGTAACGCACAGCCCCAGAGACGCGCCTGACGCGTCACCCTAATTGCGCCGACCGTAACCTCAGGTGTAGCCACTCAAGAGGGCTCAGATTTGTATGGGAACTGTGTACGTATCCCACGCAACCGTGCCGATGGTTGATAACTCTCAAAGTCCACGTGCGTGCGTTCGAGCGCGCAATAACCTGGTTTTTGGGGATAATTGCCTTCAATTTTTTACTCTTGTAAAATCCGTTTTCGGGGGCTCTGTAGGACCATTTTTTAAGCTTTTTGAGCGGTTTTTCGTGGTTTTTCCTTTATTCCTAACCCATTCGCTATTGTTTCTGGAATAAAACCATTTTTTGAAAACCGGCCGGGTTCTGGTGCGCAAACATTACAAAACTAGCCGGGGCTCCACGGGTTAATATTTTAACTGCCTACTTGTCAGACTGTATTTGTACCAGGTGCATTCTCATAAATTACAATAAGTAAATGTAATTATGTACATAATATTTGTCCATACATTTTCCCCATTTATTACATACATACATAACTTGTATATTTAACGTTCATGGTGAAATGGGCTGAGATAAAAATCATGGAAGGGGCGTATCTTTTGTAGAATATTCCAAATTTGTTTTTACTGCCTTCTTGTTACACTTTATATGTACCATATCAAATGTTACATACTTTATTGCCAACACACAAATCTTTATATATGATCCGTATGGGTGCAGTCGGTGACCGCTCATCGGCAATAGTGTGACAGTGTGACATTTGGAGCTCTATTACGAGCGGCGCACTCCGTGCAGCTCTCATCTACAGCCTGGTCACCGTGCGGTATGCGCGACGGGGGCACAGCATACGGTGCCGTCATGACGCCGTCCGTTAATGACCGTATTATCTCTAATCGGGACAGAGAAAACTTTGTTACTTTCAATGCTTCCAAAACTCAATCTCTCTTAATATTCTCATTGTCGCTTTTTCCTCTGATCTCTCTTAGAAAGATCATATTACCAACTCTTGCTAAAACCGCTTCCCAGAAGCTGAGTGTACTCAACCGCTTATGGGGGTACTTTACCCCTGTGCAGTTTCTTGCTCTGTACAGGAGCACAGTGCGTCCATGTATTGAGTATTGTTCACACGTGTGGGGAGGATCCTCTCACACAGCACTTATAGACAAAGTAGAAAAAGAAAGCCTTCTATTCAACAGCTGAGCTTTGTAACACTCTCCGAGAATCAGTCTTTCCCTCTTCCTATGATTTAAATTGCTTCAAACTACGTATGTCCAGGCACTTTGGCTCGAACGTCCCTTGATTTTCGCCTTGTCACTCTTTCAACTCTAGGGGAGGCACTCGCCACAGGCAGTTCTGCCTTTTGTCTCCCTCATTCACATAGGGAAAAAAGATAAAAAATAAAAACAAATATATATATACAGTATTATGTATATATATATATATATATGTATATATATATATATATATATATATATATATATATATATATATATATACAATATATATATAATATAAATATAAATATATATATATATATATATATATATATATATATATATATATATACACTTATACAGTATATAATTATACAGTATATATATATATATATCACTTACTCTCGTGTTCCCGACTTCGACTCCTCTGAATTATAATCTTTATGGCTCAAACTATCCTGCAACTCTCATACTAAATATTTCTGAGCTGTCTGTCCTTCCCCCAACTCTACTGACTTCCCCATATTATTTGACTATCTAAACCGCCTTATGGCTCTCCTCTCAAACCACTGGCCAACCTGGTGAACAAGCCTACATTTGTTCTATCCTAAATGACCTAGAGCAGTTGGTTGAGCAACCCACCCGCATCCCAGATCACTTCGAAGATAGGCCCAACATTCTCGACTTGTTTCTAGCTTCTAACCCTTCAACTTATACTGTCGATCTTTTCTCTCCTTCAGGCTCCTTAGATCATAAACTTATCTCTGTCACCTGTCCTATCTCTCCAGTAGGGCCACCCAGTCCTCCCAGCGCTTGTGGCACTTTGGCGCTACCGACTGGGAGGCTCTTCGGCAGTACTTCCTTGATTTCCCACGGAATGATTTTGCTTCCTTGGCCGGGGACCCTCGGAGAGTGCTGAACGCATTACCAAGGTAATCCTCTCAGGCTTGGAGGCATACATTCCATTATCTTTCTCTCAGACTAATGCAAAACAATCTTGGTTTACTCACGGTTGCTCTACTGCCGTCCATAATAAGGAGGATGCTCTCGAATGGTACCGTCGCCTTCAAACTCAAGAATCTCATTCTTCCTATTCTTTTGCCTGGAATCAAGCCAAATCTATTCTTTGACTCGCCAAACACTCTTTCATCAATAATAAATGCATTGAACTATCCAAGCTTGCTGGCATATAGCCAAAAACCTATATGACAATTCTTCTTCCTCACCTTTCCCTCCCCTTTTCCACTCTGATGGCATTACCATCACTTCTTCCTCTGACAAAGCTGAACTCTTCGCCCAAACTTTCGCTAGAAACTCGACCTTGGATGTTTTCGGTGCTATTCCTCTCTCTCCACCCCCCTCTCTCCAATCTATCTATTTATATTGCTGTGACGTAATTTTTATTTCATTAGTACTGCATAAACAGCTTCAGATGTAGCTCTTGTAATTAAATCGATTACAAATATATCCATTATAATTTTCTACATGTTTTTTTAAAAGCTAAATATAATCATCAGAGGGTGGTCAGAATAAAATTAAATAGTTACATACAGTATATTTCGAAGTAGGTGAAATTATTAAAAAAATTTATATGTTGATATTAGTAGAGTTATTACGAGAGTTATTAATTATTTTTATTCAAAAGGAAATGTCTAAATTGAATAAAATTATATGAATGATGGACTGTTGGCATAAAAAATAATAGAATATTCATGTAATACAATATATAAATACTATTAAGACATCTATTTCTACGACTTTTAGATTATACATGGTGTCCCAGGAGGAAAGGTCATACCTTTAGGAAAGTATAAAACAAGGTATTCTAAGCATAAAATGTTATATAACAAAAAATCCAAATCTCAACTGTTAAACAAATATTGAAGGTTTTATGTAGTCCCCCCCCCCCCCCCCTGCATCACTGTAATGGACTCTTCCATGTCAAATAGTTTTCAACTGGTCCAAAGTGAGCTAATGTCTCTAATAATTTTGTAGCTTACATAATTATAATATCTTTTTAATAACATGGTAGAATATTTGAAGTTAGATGAAAGTGTGGTAGGCACTAGGACAGCTAGGCCACCCTTATGGGGAAATACATAAGAAATTACAATTTTCAACATGCAATATCTCAATACTGGTTGAGATTTAGAATATATCTTATAGAACATTTTTGACTTAGAATACCTTGTTTTATCATTTCCAAAAGTTATGACCTTTCCTCGTGGGACACCCTGTATATGATGTATAGTTTCGACTAGTGTGCTTAATATGATTTAGATTACTGCTATTATTCAAAATATAATGACAATGTAAAAATGCTGGTAAGGTTTGCAATTCAATGAGTTAGTCAGTCTGTTAACTTAAGGGTCTCAGTCACGACAGTGCCTAGGTCAGCCACCTCTTCGAGTCTTCCCTCATTATCAGTAGATAACCAGACATTATATATAATTATAAACTGAATAATTTTGGAACGTCTAACCGTCTTATTTGTGCAATTCTCAATATTTCATATTATGGCTTTATATTTACTGTATTATATATATATTTTTGTTTTGTTTTATGTTCTTAGCATAATTTATATTAATCACTAAGATACCGGCCCTAAATATTGTTGTGACGGCCTGCGAATCTATACTGTGTGAGTGGAAGGCATTTAAATCGACTGGGTAGGTCAGGCCATCACATAATACACAGGTTATGGTATATAAGGTTTATATAAATGCATATGCTGGTGAATCAAAAGAAAGGTAATAATTTACAAAACAAATATAGGTATTAACTGAGGTGCACAGGGCACCAAGTTCTGAATTAGTCAATATGCATAACAATGAATTGGCAAAGTTAATGTACAGGAACTCAACAAGGACATGAAATAATGATTAAATATCAATTGTGTGTTTACAAAGTGTAACTCCAAGAAGGCAAGTGTAAGGTAAGTTAATTTCATTTCGCAAGGGAGGCATGCTAGCGTCTGTGAGGCGGGTGTAGTGGGAGGCAAAGTTAATTAATGACCATAAACTTATAATGTATTCTTACTACGGGAACTGAGTCATTTGAGAATGATTGACGTTAGGTTTAGGACTGTATATAGTTAAGATAGTGTGATTTGTTCAAATTCTTCTTATCAGGGCCTGGGCAGAGTCTTTGAAAGACAGTTCGTTATTGCATATAATATACGCATATTATGCGTCCATCCAGGGATGATCTGGCCGGATGATGCGGGTAGGTGGGTTGCTACTTCTCTGGGCTGCTTCAGTTGACTGGCAGTGGTGAGGGTCAATAGTTTTTTTTTTTTTTTTTTATAAAAAGACCCCCTACGTATTGTGAAAAACCTGTTATCCTCTGGCAAATTGCTGGGTTGAGTGAGAGAAAGTTAATTGTATGATGGATGCATGTATTTCATAATACGTGTTGCTACCCCAAACGCGCGAGCAACTGTGGCTTTCAACCAATTGACACATCTCCTTTTTTATTTATGTACATCAAACATGTTAAATACACCTACATTGGAAGGACTACGGATACACCACTCCTACCCGGGTCTCACACAGTGGCATGGCCCAGTCGTACTGAGCTCATGACGCTGGTGGCATTGCCCCGGAGGATAGCCATCCCTAGTCTTTGCTTGAGCCAGAGGGTTTCCCGGGGTTCTCCTGAAACTTCTCTGATTTTATGGCCTATTTCATTCACCATATTGAGGGTGGTAGGACCGAAGACTTCTGAAGTTTCGAACGCCAGAGGCACGACCTGATGACTTCTGGCGATGACTTGATATTTTTCTCGCTTTCTATTTTCTGCTATCCGGGTGGCTTCACCTGGTTCGTTGGCGCTTCTGGTGATGTTGGTTATTGAGAAAGTGTCAACACATGTGGTATCCCACACGAGACACCGGTCATTCTTGTAAGAGAAAGTGGTCATCCCATCTGGCCGTTTGCCGTCTTCCCTGAGAAGTATATGTTGTTCAAGGATTGATGCACGGTTAGCACTCTGCAGGGCCCGTTTTATGACATCATTTAGTGCTGAGTGTCTTGGCAGGCAGCCCGCGCTGTGGCTACATGACAGGGCATGGTGACCTTGAGCATCCATCACCGCACCACACTTGCAAGTGTGTGGGTGACAAACTGCCGCACCCACTCTGAGCGCGATGGCAACCTGGAGCTCTTCAGCATCCAAGTGAGTTCCAAGAGGTGGGATGGGGATGGCATGTAACCACAAGCCACTCTCCAAACGGGCGGCTGCCTGGAGGCGTGCTTTAGCAACCTGGTCCACATTGGTTAGGAGATTGTCTTGTGTCTTCTTTTCCGAGATGGTATCCCACGCTTTCTGCTTGCTCCTGGAGGTACCCTGAGGCTCCTGTACTTTCCTTCCAGGCGTTAATCGCTTCTGCTACGTCCATATCAAGTGTCATTCCGGGTTGAGAAGAAAGGATGGACACTACAAGGTCGTTGGTCGAAATAAGGGAAGAGATAAAAGCAGGGGAGGCAATATCCGTGGCTCTCCGTATGCCCAGGCCCCTGAGGCGGACAGGGAGAGCGGCTTGTGCCCAGGTTCGATCTTGAAATTCCACGTTGGTGATGCTGGTCACTGCTTCTTGGATTATGTTGTCTAATTCTTGGAGGCCGCTAGTGTTTGTGTAAGTCCTCGATGTGTGCAAGAGGTATTGGAGCATTGGGATTGAGAAGCAATTCTTGAGAAGGGCCAGAGCTGAGTGGGCATTGATATGTATCAAGCGACTCACAAGACATTGAAGCTCCTCCTTTTTACCTTGAAGTGCTGGTGGGATTGCTGCCAGAGTAAGTGGGGAACCTAAGAGGGTTTGCTTGGGCTCCTGAAGGATCCTTACGCCTGGCAATGCGGCTCGAAATTGGGCCTGAGTGTGTTCTCATTCTTCAAGTGTGTGGTTGAGGAGGACAAGTTCACATTTGGTGTCGTTTATCTCTAGCCCAGCCTGGCCGAGGTCAGTTATGATGTTGTTTAGATCGGTTAGGACATTCTCTACAGACCCACCCAAGGTAGCATCGTCAAGGTACCAAACATTCAATTCTGACGTAACTTTGTTAGCTGCTGCGTCCACCCCTATTGAGAAAAGAGCAGGACCAGCTGGATCTCCCTGCTGCAACCCGGTCGCTGATGAGATTACCGTATCGCCGAATATCAGAATTGAAGGTTTGGAATAAGCCTGCCAAAGTAGGGGGTACAGAGTGGGGATGTGCTCTTGAGCTGCACAGAGGAAGACATCCCTGCGAATGCTGTTGAATGCGTTCCGCATGTCAATCTTTAGAAGCACTCGTTTTTCTCGGGCTTGGCTTAGGTAAGTGCGGATTGCGTGTACAGCAGCTTCACAACCCTCTGGAGTTCCAAAACCTAGTTGAACTGGTCTTAAGTGTTGACCTAGGCCATTCGCAAGCGGTTTCAAACCCACCTTTGTGGCAAGGCGGCGGAAGGTGTTCCCTACTACTATTGGGCGCACACCGCTATTTTTTTCTTCTCAAGTGCACAGAATGATGCCCCGAAAGATAGGGGTGTGGCACAGTCGGGTACTTCACCTCTTAAAACCATGTTGATAAATTTGGTGAGGGTTTCCAAGAGTGCCTCCCCAGCTGCTCCTGATCCCTGACCCAAGAGGCCTTTGAGGTGGGTGGGTCGGATACCATCTGGGCCCATGGCTGAACCTGCTGGGAACAAAGTCACTGCGGGAACCACCTGCTCCTTTGTGACAACTAAAGGTTGGGGTATATGGTAATTTGGGGCTGGGGGGAGGCTTAGGTTCCCATGTGAAGGTGGGTGTTTTCCTTGTAGGGCTTCGACAACTTCGGTGCCATGACCAGAAAAACATACTGAAGAGGACAACAGTCTGACAGCCCCTTTGATGTCACTATCCGCCAGCTTTACTGCGACCCTCTTTTGTAGCTGTTCAGCCTCTTCCTCTTCCTTGTCCTGTTGCTTCTGGGCCCTATTTGGTTGTTGTTCGGGGGTGGGGGGTCTACCAGCCTGTTTGCCTCCAAATACTACGCTGCTTGACGTTTCACTCTGGTGGCTAGTGAAACCTGAAGATGGTCTTGCTCCGGTCTTTGCCGACATATCAGAAGTAGCATGAATGAGCTACTCAAATCGGGGGTTGATGCTCTGGAAACATCACCGACACTATAATAATGTATATATATATATATACAGGTATATATATATATATATATATATATATATTTTTTTTTTTATGTGGATGAGGGAGACAAAAAGCAAAATTACATGTGACGAGTGCCTCCCCCAGAGTTACAAGAGTGACATGGCCAAAATCGAGGAACGTTCGAGCCAAAATGTCTGGACACACAGAGTTTGAAAAAATTTAAGTCATAGGATGAGGGAAAGATGGATTCAGGGAGAGGGTTCCAGAACTCAGCTGTTGAATAAAAGAATGATTGGGAGTAACGTTTCACTCTTGAGTTGAGAGTTGCACAGAGTAAGGGTGGGATTGTTTTGCAAGACGGGTACTACGTACCCTATGTAGAGGAGATGGTATGCACTGAGAGAGCTCTGAGGAACACTGATTATTGTAGTAGAGATACCATGGCAGCGAAGAGAGAGAGATTGCAGAGAGCCGGTTAGTGGACGGGAGTTAATGATGCAAAAGGCTTTCCTTTCTACTTTGTCTAGAAGTGCTGTGTGAGAGGATCCTCCCCACACATGTGAACAATACTCAAAAGAAGGACGCACTGTGTCCCTGTACAGAGCAAGAAGCTGTGCAGGGGTAAAGAACCCCTTGAGGCGGTTGAGCACACCCAGCTTCAGGGAGGCGGTCTTAGCAAGACTGGTAATATGGTCATTCCAAGAAAGAGCAGAAGAAAAAGAGACACCAAGAATACTGAGAGAAGATGAAGGGTTGATTTTTGTATTGTTGAAGAATAAGTGAAAGTTTGCTGGGAGCTCACGGCGGGTAGATAGATGGATAAATTGGGTTTTGGAAGCATTAATGGTAACAAGGTTTTCTGTGCTCCAATTATTATGTTCTATCCAACAACCAACTCTACTCCTAAAATCGATTAATGAAATGTTACAAACACATGTGGCAGTCCGTGGATTCGAACCCAGGATGCTCACACCGAACATCAACACCTTATGCATTACACCACGAAGGCAGTTAAAGAATGGTGGACACTGCCTACGATTTATTATGCAACTTCGAATCCTGCATATCAATCTAAGCATGTACACACATCCCAACTGCAACTCACGTAGGCTATGCATATGTGAATGGAAAGAGCAATTAATGGGGCCTTAACCACTAGGGAAGGCCTCTCGATAAATTACTCCTGAACCAATATCAATTATTATGTTCTATCCAACAACCAACTCTACTCCTAAAATCGATTAATGAAATATTACAAACACATGTGGCAGTCCGTGGATTCGAACCCAGGACGCTCACACCACCGAATATCAACACCTTATGCATTACACCACGAAGGCAGTTAAAGAATGGTGGACACTGCCTACGATTTATTATGCAACTTCGAATCCTGCATATCAATCTAAGCATGTACACACATCCCAACTACAAGTCACGTAGGCTATGCATATGTGAATGGAAAGAGCAATTAATGAGGCCTTAACCACTAGGGAAGGATTGGAGATGGTAGTTAGATCAGAAGATAAGTGTTCTATGACTTCATTACGCTTGCTTTTGAGAGATTGCTGGCTGGGCCGTTCTGGGAAACTAATTGAATAGTCTGCATATGAATGGATAGGACTGGAGGTACAGTTGAGAAGATCATTTATGAAAATTTGAAAGATAATAGGGGATACAACAGATCCCTGAGGAACACTGAAGTTGATAGGATGAGGAAGTGAACAATGCCGTCCACAACAGCAGCTATGGAATGACCGGAAAGGAAATTAGAGACAAAGGCACAGATGGAGGGATAGTCACCCGGGGTGACTAATTCTCTTAGGTGTTTTTAGCTTGCTACATGTCTCTAGTTTATGTTTTGATATGATAGCCCTTGCACATTGGTAGCTTAATGGTCGTTATCACTTCTTGAATAGACATACCCTACCGAAAATTCCGAAATTTTTTAAAATGTCAAATTTGGGGACAGGAATGCCTAAATGTCAACAAAATGCATATAGTAATTGTCACATTTAATACAAGTCCTGTAAATACACACTAAGCATGCCATGGGCTTGTACATACTATTATGGCAAATTACTACTCCTAAATATCATCTACGTCAGACTCAGAATCTGACTGTTGTGCCACCGGCTCTTCTTCAATAGCCTTGTTCTGACATGTCTGTAACCTGCACATGTCCGTGCATTTTAGACCATTGCTGAGGCAAGTACACTTAGGGAGTTCGCATGACCGCACACACTTGCAAGACAGTAGCTGCATAACAGCATCTGGTGCTGGTGAGCCTCGCATCCAGTTGACGGCAAGCTTACCGTCCTCATCTGTCATCCAACCGCAGTCTGTTGGGTTCGCAACAAATGGCTGGCTCTGAAGACTTCTCCTCCAGATCGCAGCCTGGTAGTTTGCACGCAGTGCATGCATGAAGAGGCAGTCCTCACAAGGAGGGAGTTGACTTGACTCTACCTCTCCACGTCTTGCACAGAACAGCTCATACCGAAGCTTGTTTACCTTAGTTGTGTGGGTAGATGGTAGGTACATGTGGCAGGTGATTTCCTGTAGCTTCTCAAAGAGTTCAGGAGACACTTCCCATGAGCGTCCAAGTTCGTGAAAAGCATGCTGGTATGTCTTGTCCATCTTCACCTGCTTGAGTGTCGTCATCTTCCCTCGGCCAGCGAATGCACTGACGGTATCACAGCCTGTAAAGGCATGCATACCAATCAATGAATCACACACGCTGCCTCCCAGTGTGCGGCTCAGTGTGGTGATATCCAGGAATCTTGTCCGGTTCTTCGTCCCGCACTTCTGGAACAGATGGGATGGGATCTTGTGGCACATGCCAAGACACAACACCATGACGTCTGTATCTTCTGCAGTGATGATGACAGACTTGTTCCCAGATTCTGCTGCATGAAGTGCATGGAGAAGAAGGCGTGTGTCTGCTTCTTCTTGAGTTGACTTAAGCTCAGGAGCCTCTTCCCACTGCTCTTTGGTGATCTTGAAGCAGCGCTGCTCACATGTGACATACAGCTCCTTGTCCTTGAGCTTCTCCCTGTGCTGTGGTGCCTTCCATTCTTCTACCAAGAACTTGATAAGACTTGCCTTGTTGGAGGAACTACCGAGTAACTTTCTCCACTGCTGGATGTTGTGCCCAGGTTGAATGTTCTTGAAATGAATTCCTGTGCCTGCACTTCTTTTGGCTCGTTCTGCATCCTTGATGGATGTCTCCTTGTAGATATCAAACACAACATCAATGCGCCTGCTCTTAGCACCTTCATGAACAGCGTGACTCAGTGCTGTACCTGCAAGCTGTGAAAAAGTTTTGTCGTTTCCCTTCAGTTTGTGGACCAGGCTCATCCCATCAATTATGGTAGCAGAGGGCTCGGGTATCACTTCTGCAGGAGAAACATTCCTCTCTAACTCCTTTGCGAGGGCAGCCTTGTTGGTCTTGCGGAGAGACCCATCACCGCTGGCAAGTGCCCAAGGCAAAGGCCCCAGGGGATGAGCCAAGACATCACTCATTTTGAGCTTTCTGTTCTCGGCAACAAGGATCATCTGGCCAAATAGGTTCCTGTCAGCCTTTAAGATAACCTCCTTGGCATGGTCTTGTGAGCGTGCCTTCATTCTGATGTTAGTGAACGTTCTCAGTTTCGTCTTCGTCATCGTGTCATGAAACTGTATAGTTGGCGTATCGATCTCCAGGCGCTCTTCCTTGAAGGCTTGATATGCATCCTCTCCTATTCTGTAGGCCCCTAGAAGGTCTTTGACAACTTCTGGTGGTGCCATAGTCGCAGTTGACAAACTGACAAGATCTTCTTGCTCTGCGTTGAAGGGGTTCAACCAGCTGGTCTCCATCAGTTGAACTAAAGATTGGACATCGGCCTCATCTCTTCTAATCCTGGGCATCTGTAGGTCTGGGTGGCTGAAGTCAGTATACTTTTGGCCTACTACCATAGTCCTGAGCTGCCTTAACACCTTACGAGCGGCCTATGCGGTTTATTTATGTGTACCGCACAGCGGGGTGTTTTTAGCCAAAATAGGGCTGTTTACGTGATCATTTTCATGCCTAAATAAGACCCAGAACGTAAAACAAGTACCTATCCCTGAAAGGGCATAAACAGAGCTTTCGAATGACACCATAACGATCCTTGTATGATGGATAGTTTTCTTGCAATAACCGTGCAACGCGAGTGCAAAAAGCAGGTAATTCGGTACTTTCGGTACATAATTGAGTATGTAGCGAGTGAGAGAGGGAGGAGGGAGCTGAGATTTGTGTCAGTAGGTTCGCCGCGGTGGTCTGGAGCAGTCATACGCTCGCTAGTCTCCTGCCACCACTTGTCTCTCTCTCTCAGCCACATTACGTGCTGAAATTGCCACTCGAGTTATGTCGAGCGCCGCCACATAGTCCAGCTTTATTTAACTCGACTTATGTTGCTCGCCGCTAAATAAGGGTTAAGTACCTGCTGCGATACTCCGATGTCAGGTAGTACCTGGCGACAGCTCCGCCTTTCAGGCTGAAGCCTTTTGTGCCCCCTGGTGTCTGGGTGTCTTTGTTGATCGTCTCTTCGATTGTCTGGTCCACAGGGATCCGTCCAAAGGGATTCTTGCTACCGATCTGGACCGAAAAGCCACCTTGCATGAAGTGTTCATGGACCTCTGGGTGTTCAATGGGCAGTCGAGACATCAAGGCATAGTAGTAGGTTAGGAACCGGGCATAGTTCACTTTGTCATAGGCAAAACACCACGGTATCATCTGTCGGATTGCTCCTAGGTGGAGCATCCAGTTGCCTTCTCTGGAGGCTCGAATTAAGTCCAGCATGATCTCAACCATGTCCAGGTATGACATCCAGAATGCTGAGAGGTTGTGTTCATCTCTGAGGGTCTCAAGATAAACTTGGAAAAGCTTCATGATATGTGTGCATGATTCACTCTCCATCAGCTCTTGAAAGAGTCCCTGAGACACATTGCTGTGAAAGCTGTTGATGTCCTTCAGTGTTTCATCTAGATGGTGTATGTCCCTTGAATGGTTTTCTTCTAGCCATGAAAGGAAGCCTTTCCATGCAAGCCTCATCAGTGCTTCATACACGAGCTTGTGTAGTCTCACTGCTCTGTTGTACCTCTTGCCGTTCATCACTCCTGACACTGATCCTTCTGCGATGATACCTGATTCCACACACAGATCTCTAAGACCTGCATCTTGAAACCTCTTTCCTATGGTGGAGATGAGATTACAGATTGTGTGGAAGACGCCCATCCTGATGATAATGTTCTTGAACTTCTCTTGTTTCCAGATAACTTCGGCAGCTATGGCATAGAGTGCTTGATCAAACACGCACACAATCTTGTTAAGCTGTAAGGACTGCATGATAGCATGCGTTTGTTCCAAGATTTCATTAACGGTGGACATTTCTGTTGCGGGAGCATTGATAGTGGGCAGGTAGCTTACAGTGTCCTGAACCACTGCAATGTCTCTGCGCATTTTGATGTTGAACCCAGTCCAACTGCTGATGGACTGGTCCTCATGGTCTGACATTCGAGTAAGAAGCCAGATATGGTTCTTTGTCTTTGAATCCTGGACTTCCTTGGTAGTGTCGACATACGCAGTCTCAATCCTAGGTGGCCCTGCCCGCCGCCCAACATTGTATATTGGCAGCATTGATGATGTCTGAGTGATGCTTCTTATCTTGGACTTGGTAATCTCTGGCAGGACTTTCTCTGGCACAGAGCCTGCAACCTTGGACTGGACAGCAATGCCATTGACTCTATGAGAAGTACCTGCTCCACTTAGGGTCTCTTCAAGTCGGTCAATGTTATCCCAGGCCAGGGTTGTGAACACACCAGGGTAGATGTTTGCTGGCAGTGGAATGTCATCCTTTGAGCATTCCAGCTTCTGGATACAAAGGGCTGTATCGATCTCCTCAAACATTGAGTAAGACACACAGTGACCAAGACGATTCAGAGTTCGGATCAGTTCTGTGTTTCCTGTCAAAGACTTTACAGCATTGGTCAGCAGTACGTGCTTGGGTGGTTTTGTCTTGCCACTGGTAACAGCAAAGACCAAGTCACTGCCAAAGGAAGTGGCAAGACGTTGAGCTCTTTCAGAGGGAGTTTCACACTCACACTCTCCTGTCAGCAGGGTGTGCAGGAATTGAGTGACTGCTGCAGGAATGACATTCTGATCTGTATCGGGAGGCCATGGCTGACTCACATCTTGTTTATTGATCTCATTCCTCAGCTGCATTCCTGCTTTGGTTAAGACATCTTCAGAGTTAGCTGCTCTTGCTTCTTGCAGGTCTTTTGCCATTTTGTGTGCTTGCCGGGCAAGGTCGTCCATTGAGAGGCTGCGTGGATAGATTAGAAGCTTTCCTTTCTCATCTGGGACAAAGCGTAGTGATTCTCCAAACTCGGTTTCAATCTTTCGGCGAACATGTTTCTTTGTCGCTGGTTTCAGTTGGATAATACCACGGGACATCATGGATCTCTCAAGCCTAGATGTGAGGTTTGTCATAGGCAGTACCTCTGGGTTGGGGAATAATTTGGTCCTTATATACAAGCAGAGTTCCTCGAGGGCTTCTGTCTCAACCTCTTCGTAGCGTGCTTCCTCGCTTTCTTCATGATTTTCACCTGCACCCGACCTGGCGGCCGCTGGGAAATCATCTTTTGTGAAGAGTTTGTAGCACGACTTGTGGTGACCCTCTGCAGCAACAAGGTCTCTGCTAACTAAACCAAGGATTCTCTGGTTGAGTTTCCTTATTGCTGCTCTGCGAATCTTCTCATCTGCTCGTAGCTCAACACACTGTATGAGTGGCTCCCTTGTCTTTGTTGTTTTTATGTACTTGCTTGACTTCTCGCAGAAGATACATACTTTGGCATACACCCTGCTAGTACTAGGGGCATCCCTTGATGCCCTCCTCCTGGGGTCGACGCTTGCTGATTCTATCTTGACACCCTTGGCAAGGATAGAATCCAGTGACTTCTTCATTGTAAAGAGACTACGACATTTACGGTGATAATGTATGTGTGGTATTCCTCCTTCTTCAAGGCCCTTGGCTGCTTCCAGGACTGGATCATGCTGCCTGATTTCTGCAGCCCTGAGCAATGTGTTCCAGGAGTCCAAATCCTGTGGTGACACCAGAGCATCGCTGTCATCATCAGAGCAGTGGATGATACAGTCGATCCGTGCTCTCTTCCTCGCAGATGGTTCCATCCTGCCGTCAAACAGTCGACACACACCTGCAAAAAATATCACCATTAAACCATGAACAAACAAACACATTACATGGAAACCACTCTACATATGTTTGCTCCTTCCAATAATAAATTATCCCCAAAATATAACAAAAAATCCCCAAATATGAAATAAACCCCTAAATATGGAGAAACTTGAAATACACATCGGAATAATTCTTGTAGAGAATCAAATAAGCTACAAGAGCTGTTAGAATATATTTTTCAATGTTCCCCATATTTAAGGATTTATTCTAGATTTAGAGGAAAATACCCAAAATATAGAGTATATTCCGAAATATGAGGAAATTTGAAAAATACCTAGGAACAACTCTGGTAGAGAATATAATTCTACATAGGTGTTCAAAGTTTCGCGATGATTGTGTGATGGATTTTAAAGAAAATGAGGAAAACGCCGAGCGTCACGCTAAAAATCTTTATTTTTGGGTAGCGCCCCTATTGCATCAAAAAAATTAGACTAAGCTACCAGTGCGAGAAGGCTATCATATCTTAATGTACTTACAGTCACTCTATAAACATTTTAGTACCATTCGTGTTTAGTCACCCCAGGTGGTACCGATATCTGGCCTGGCTCATGGACTAGAAGGAGGGTAGTTTAGAAACTAGAGATTTGTGCCAGACTCTATCGAAGGCCTTCGATATGTCTAACGCAATAGAAAATATCTCACCGAAGTTTCGAAAGGAGGATGACCAACAGTTAGCAAGATATGAAAGAAGATCACCAGTAGAGTGACCCTTAAGGAAGCCATACTGGCGATCTGAGAGTAGATTATGGGAAGATAAATGCTTGAGAAATTTGGAAGTAAGAATAGTTTTAAAAACTTTAGAGATACAAAAGATAATAATAATAATAATAATAATTAACGGTTTCTTCACAAAAGCAGCCCAAAGGCTGAAAATATACAAGGAAGTTGATACATAGTTAAAATTAAAATTAAAATTAAAATTAAAATTAAAATTGACACAAGAGCTAACAGGCTAATTTACAATGAAAAATATGTATATAATTTATTGATTGTTTAAGACCTTAATTATTGAAGGAATGGCGCTGTTCTTGTAGCGGTCAGTCCGTGGTGCTCTTACGGGGACAATACGGTTGAAGTGGCGAACAGCGCGTAGAGGAGGAGGGGCGTCGGGCGGTAGTAGGTGCCGGTGTCTGTGGTTGTTTAGTAGTTTGCTGGAGAACTGCTGAAGGTGTTGTTCGTAGAGGTTAGATATGGCGAGTACGTTAATTAATTAATCTTGGTAAGTGGTGTAGTTGGCCCCTAACATTATTCTGAGTGCTCTCTTCTGAATTTTTTCTAATTTATTTCTTTGGGTTAAGTTGAGAGAGGATGACCAAACGGGTGAAGCATAGCAGAGTTTGGGTAATATAAAAGATTTGTATAAAAGTAGCATGTCATCTCTGGGAACCCCTAGTTGTTTCAGGGTGCGTAACATGTGTAGCCGATAAGAAGAAGCACTAGCTATGGTGTTAACATGTTTATCCCAGAGTAGTTTTTGCTGAAGGAAAACACCAAGTAATTTAGTGGACTGAACTATCTCGAGGGTGTTATTGCCAAGCTTGAGGGGGGGTGGAGGGATGGGTTTAGAAGCAACATTGAAGTTCATGACAAGTGTTTTGTTTAGGTTAATAGTGACATCATTATCTTGTGTCCAGGTCAGTAGGGCATCTAGGTTGGCTTGGAGAATGCTGTAGTCTGGAGAAGCGTTGCTGATGGAAGAGGCGAGTGTGGAATCGTCAACATATTTCCATTTGAGTTCTGCGTCTTGAAGGGCGTTATTGCTGAGTATTAAATAACCGAGGGGCCCCATTCGTGTCCCTTGAGGCAAACCGCAAGTAAGTGTTTGTGAACTGGAGATACTGCCTAGAAAGCGGACGGATTGTTGACGGTCGTTGAGGAAATCCGCCAACCAGGAGGTAAGACATTCCCTGAGGCCAAGTTGTAGTGCTTTCTTAATTATAATGGTGTGGTTCACTAGATCGAAGGCTTTTTTGAAATCTATGAATACTGCTGTTACTGACGTGTTTCTGCGGTCTAAATTTTCATGAATGAAGTCAAGAAAACTGATGAGGTGGATGAGGATTTAATATTTCCATACTGGCACGAGTCTAATTTATTGTATATATCTTTGTAAGCCAATTCAGCTACAAAACTTTCACAAATAAGGCTAGGAATAGGTGTAATAGCTATGGGCCGTAGTTCATTAAGAGATTGAGGGTTTGAAGATTTAGGGATTGGAGTGACATAAGAATGCTTCCAATCTTTAGGACATTTGGATTGTTGTAAGGAAGCATTAATTATGGATGTGAGAGGTAAGGAAAGTTCAGGAGCAAATTCTTTGTATAAGCGGATAGGAAGATCGAGTGGAGTGGAGGAGCGTTTAGGTTTGAGAATCTGTAAACGACGGCAAACTTCGTACTCTAATACGATAGGTGGGGGGGAGGGGGCAGGGAGGTATGCTGGGAGCTGGTCATGAGAGAGCTTGGGAAGTTGTTGACATATAGAGGCAAAATGATTATTTATTGTCTCGGCTGCTTCATTACTGGTGAGATGGTTGACACACGGGAAGGTAGAGGGTCGGTTCTTAAGGCCACAAAATTCCTGAATTCGGCTAAACCATTCACTAATGTTTGTGTGTTTCAAGTGTTGTATTTTGTTGGGATAGAAAGTCTTTTTTGCCATTTTAATTTCTCTAATAACTTTGTTTCGAAGTGATTTGAAAAGGGTGGTGTTGTTGGCTTTAAAGGCATTGTCACGTTGTTGCATAAGGCGTTTAATACGGCAATTAATCCAAGGGAGGTCAGACTGGTGAGTAACTACAGTTTTTTCAGGGAAGAAATGTAGGTAGGCTATATTTATAGTATTGAGATAATTTTCCCATTTGCGATAAACATCTTCAACAGTTAACACCTCAACCCATGGGTATCGAACAATCCAATCACCGAAGAGTCGAATTGCCGAGTCGGTTATAGGTCTGTACGTGTGTGTTTTGTTCTTATTTGTGTGAGCGAAAGTAGGTTTGGGAGTCCAGAAAACAGAGGTGTGATTGCTTCGTCCAAATGGCGACATTGGAATCGGGGTTTCATAAAGGTTTGACATATCTGTTAGGATTATATCTAAAATATTATTATGGTGTGTAGGGAAATTTACTACTTGGGTTAGCTGAAGGTGTGTTTGAAGGTCAGACGTGTCTATTTCATTAAAATCACCACATATAATAAATTTAGATGATGAGTACTGTAATTTTAAAAGGTCAGACGTATCAGAAATATGTTGTAGGAGTAAATCACGTGTATGGTGTCTTGGGGGGTGATAAACAACACAACAATAATATATGCAACATGTCTGGGGTGTAAGGAGGGAGTGATTCGGATCCATAATGCTTCCACTTCGTTCGGTACATTAATGGGTAGGGGAAATGGGCAAAGTTCACTGCGGCAGAATAGGGCCACACCACCACCACGTTTTTCAGTTCGCAGGTGACAGAAAAGGCGGTAGTTTTCAATATGGATAGTTTCTGGTATTATTTGCCAGGCTTCAGTTATGGCCACGATGCCGGGTGAGCAATTATGTATCACTGTTGTAAGTTCATCAATTTTATTTGTTAGTGAAGTAACATTGGATAGCAGGAGGGAAGGAAGACTGTACCAAATCCTGGGTATTTCAAAATGTCTGTACGGTTTTATAGTCACTGGTTTATTCATTTTTCATTTGGTCTTCACAACACTTATATTACGAGGAAAATTTCGCCCCCTTTTGTTGCCACGGGCGTGAAATATTTTCAAATGTTTAAGTTTTTCTATAATACAGGGTGCAGGGTATCCGTTACCTAGATGAGAGCAATTGGACGATAGTTGGAAGGTTGAGAGTGGTGACCCTTCTTTGGGACAGGTTGAATGAGAGCAAACTTCCAGCAAAAAGGAAAATCGTTAGCGGAGAGACAGACGATAGAGTTTGCCTAGGCAGTGAGTCAGCATGGAAGCACAGTTTTTGAGTACAACAGGAGGAGCACCATCTGGACTGTACGCCTTCATAGTATCAAGCCCAGAGAGGGTAGAAAGTACATCTTTAGAAGAGATCAGGATATTAGGCATAAGTCGGAGAGAGGGGGGTGGAGAGGGAGGAATAGCACCGGAATCATCCAAGGTTGAGTTTCTAGCGAAAGTTTAAGTGAAGAGTTCAGCTTTGTCAGAGGAAGAAGTGATGGTTGTGCCAGCAGAGTGGAAAAGGGGAGGTAAAGACAAGGACGACAAATTGTTGGAGAGGTTTTTGGCTAGATGCCAGAAAGCTTAGGAAGAGCTAGAGTTGGATAATTCAGTGCATTTATTATTGATGTTTGGCAAGTCGAAGAACAGATTTGGCTTTATTCCGGGCAGAAACATAGGAAGAATGATATTCTTGAGTTTTAAGGCGTCGGTACTGTTTGAATACTTCCTCCTTATTGTGGACAGCAGTAGAACAAGCGTGAGTAATCCAAGATTTGTTTGCATTCTGAGAGAAAGAAGATGGAATGTATGCCTCCATGCCTGATAGGATTACCTCGGTAATGCGTTCAGCACTCTCCGAGGGTTCCTGGCCGCAAAATAATTCCATGGGATATCAAAGAAGTACTGTCGGAGAGCCTTCCAGTCGGAAGCGCCAAAGTGCCACAAGCGCCGCCGGCTTGGGGGATTGGGTGGCTGTACTATATATATTGATCTCAGGTTCTTAGGTTTTCAAATATTATACCCCCAAAATCTTTAACATTAGAGTTTTTTATTATTGGTTAGCCTTTCATTGTATAATAAATATACTTTTTGTTTTGTTTTTGTACCAACTTGCAAAATTTGATATTTGTCAATATTGAAGGGCATTTGCAATTCCACAATTTGGCTTATATCGGATTGTAGACTATTTCTGTCTTCCTCACTTAAGCCGGTGTTCACTATGTTTGTATCGTCAGCAAGTAATAACAGAGAGAGAGAGAGAGAGAGAGAGAGGTGGTGGGGGGAGTATTACAGTGTAATGTCGGTGTCAGGGAATACCCTGGTTACACCACTCCTACCTTTCCACACAACTCCTCCCTCTCCACCCACCTCCTCCCATCCTTTCTTTCTCATAAGACCTCGAAATTTAGCAGAGTTAAATATATATGGAATTGTAATGGATGTGGTTATGTTGAGTATTCTTTAATGTAGTTACATGTGTAGTGCAAACGTGTTGCAGCTTTCATTATAGGCTATAATGATATCAATGTCTCCAGCTTGATATTCATTTTAGCATGAAACTCAGAAGTGATCAATTTGTATACACATCAATTCAAAGGCTACCAGAACGTACATTCCTGAACACTGATAGGACAAAACAAAAATTACAATTTAATTCCTCCTTTGCTGATACTTAACAACATACGGCCGCAGGGGCAATACCAATTATCCCTTTCATTTTATTGTTTCAAGAAATCTGAAATGGCGTAAATGTTTGCATTATATTATGTATTGTAAATTATCTTGTGAATATTCCTGCTTTAATATTTGTGAAAGATCAATGCAACTTTAACTGGCTAAATAATTTCCAAAGTAAAATCATTCCTGGTTCAGTTTTAATACGAACACATATAGCATGTTGCACAATATATAAAAGTTGTCAAAATGTAACAAATGTAATTTAATTTATCAGTTAAGAATATTCATGCTAATTTACACTATAATATACTGTATATGAACAAAATACATACTGATAGACTACTTCTTAATACATACTGATAGACTACTTCTTAATACATACTGATAGACTACTTCTTAATACATACTGATAGACTACTTCTTAATACATACTGATAGACTACTTCTTAATACATACTGATAGACTACTTCTTAATACATACTGATAGACTACTTCTTAATACATACTGATAGACTACTTCTTAATACATACTGATAGACTACTTCTTAATACATACTGATAGACTACTTCTTAATACATACTGATAGACTACTTCTTAATACATACTGATAGACTACTTCTTAATACATACTGATAGACTACTTCTTAATACATACTGATAGACTACTTCTTAATACATACTCTTCTTAATATATTACGTTCATTCGTGTTTTTGGTTTTAATATAATCATGTAAATATGTAAAGCCTTAAGGGGAGGTTTTTAGTTAATTCCCTAGACTTCCATCAATCTTAAAATTACACCCTCTAGGCCCCTTTTCAAGATAAATGTGTACATTTTTCGGTAGAAAAATTTCCCGGCCAAAGGCCGGTTCCTCTTAAATTACAGGCTCGCTATCGCTCGCCAGGAAAACATCGACACCTAAATTGCATGAAAGGTCTTAAAATTGACAGAAATGGGGCGAAAGTTCTTAATTATGGTGCGAATGTCTTAAAATATCAAAAGCAATGGGGCTAAACATGAGGGAGAAAGGGGTCCAGAAAAAAATCCCTCAAGTGGTTATCTCCCCTTAAAGCTGCAGAACTATGTTGAAGTACAGCATCTATTGGTTAAAATGTTGAAATATATGAAATAATGGAGTATATATACAATATATTGTGCAAAGAAGTTTATCATGCATTGTTGCTGTTGTTCTATGTGAATAAGGAGATACGTGGCGAGATTGCCTGTAGGTAGTGTCCGATCAAGTAAAACCGTGATTAATAACCAAATGCAAACATAATCAAAATGACTTGACCCACAGAGTGTGAAGTACCGAATAATGATGGACACATAGGCTGATGAAGAAGTTACAACATTTAACTGTTGGATGAAAGCATAACTATATGCAATATAATGAAGTGTTGCAATATTTAGCCTATTTAAAACAAGAATTGGAGATAAATAGAGAGAGATTAATTTAATTTTGTAAGAGAGAGAGAGAGAGAGAGAGAGAGATATCTGGGACCTGGTAATCTAGCTGGGGAACCCTAATGGGCCTTGGTCTCTGGGTATTTCTCCTGGACGACCTAGATGGGTGTGATCTATTTATTCTGTTGTGTTTTGATGTCCCTGTTCGGCCTCTGTCTCGAGTCAGCCACCCCCAATACTATTTTGTTTTATATACATACATACATACATACATACATACATGAGTTACACAGTTAGACAGATACTCAGACCACACAGACCTTGCAGTCACAACTAGGGAGTGAGCGAAAGAGGTAGAGAGAGAGAGAGAGAGAGAGTGTGTGGCGATGAAGATGTTGGGGTGGAGATGGGATTTGTGATGCTGGTTGAAGATGAGTTATAGTAGCAATACAGACCCTCAAGGTCATGGTGGCTCTCTCTCTCTCTCTCTCTCTCTCTCACTTCTTCAACTATAATGTGGTTAACGAGTGGTAAAATTTACCAGAAAAGTTGTACAGTGTAATACAACTGACACATTCAAAAGGAGGCTAGACATCCATTTCGAGTAGGTTGGAGACACATATAATGTGAGGTTAGGCATCAGTAGTATGCAATATTTCCCAACTCCATTCTTTACTATGAATTTCCCTGTAGAAATTGTTTCATTCTGCTGGGGGCCTTGTTTCCCCAATTAAGTGTCATGCCAACCCAAGGTCGGAGGGAGTGGTGATTAGGAAGAGAGCCTTCTGCTTTGCTGCCTTTATCTTCCACTTTGTAGCAAATCCCATGTTAGAATTAACTCCATACAGCCTAGTAGGGACCGCAAGGTCAGTACAGATTGTATATACTATGTAACTCTCTCTCTCTCTCTCTCTCAAAGAATGGAACAGTTTACCAAGGGAGCCTGTTCGATAGTAATTCAATTGATACGCGTAAGAAGAGACTGGACGATCATCCGATGGAGATTGGAGTAATATGAATGAATCAGCAAGTACGTGTAAATTCCCTTTCAGATCAATTTATTTGTATACTCTATACAAACTTTCCTTGTTGACGTTTTCTGACCCATAAGGTTACATTTCATCCTATTTTCCAGTACGGCTTATCAACCGGACAGTGGGGAGGGAGCCCTCTGCTTTGCTGCCTTGTTATTCAACTATAAGTGTCCCTGTCTAGTTGTATTAGGACCGGACCACCTAGTGGTTACAAAGGAGTACAAAGGAAATCAAGCAACAACAGGTTTAGTGACCCTTCTAGGCTGCTTGTCCTCCAAAACACTGAGGATTAAGTGTCCAAACAGTGGTTTAGAGTGGGTAAGGGAACATTGGAAAGGAAACTACTGCCCTGGAACTAATGTCCGTGGCAGGATTAGGAAGTTAGTAGGGGACAGAGGGGTTAGTAACTGAGGGGAGGATAAAATAAAGTTATTCATTTACAAACGCAGTCAGTCGCGGGTTTGATGCGAGATATTTGTCTAGGCGGAGTTTAAATGAATCAACGGTGCTGCAGTCTATAACATCTCGGGGAAGCCCATTCCATAAGTTAACAACTCGATTGAAGAAGAAATTTTTAGCTTCGTGTGAGTTAAAAGATTTACCAATAATTTTGCACCCGTTTCCCCATGTGTAATTAGATTGGTCAATAGTGAAGTACTTACTACAGTTAATATTGTTGATGCCTTTGATGATTTTGAACACTTGAATTAACATCTTACGAGCGGGCTAGGCGGTACATTTGACCGTGCCGCACAGCAGTTTTTTTTTTACCATAAATGGGGTTGTTTCCGTGCTCGTTTTCATGCATAAACAAGACCCAGAGCGTAATACAAGGTTGTATCCCTGAAAGGGCATAAATTGAGCTTTCCAATGACACCCGAACCATCCTTCTACGATCACTGGTTGTCTTGCAACGATCGTGCAACCGAAGGGCAAAATCGCTAAAATACGGTAATTTCTTTATATAATTACGTATGTAGCGAGGGAGTGAGGGTGGATGTAAGTGGAGTAAATCTCAGTAGGTCCACGGCGGCCGTGGCGAGCGGTCATGAGGTAACCCATGCTCCTCCAGTCACTCGTCTCTCTCTCAGAGCCAATATTGCGCCAAAAGTGGTGGGCCCCGCCACATAGTCCAAATTTTTCGATACGGACTTAAGTCGGCCCCCGATCTTTAACCCTTCTTTAGCGCCCTATGCGGTTTATTTATATGTACCGCCCAGCGGGGTATTTTTAGCCAAAATAGGGCTGTATACGTGATCATTTTCATGCCTAAATAAGACCCAGAACGTAAAACAAGTATCTATCCCTGAAAGGGCATAAACAGAGCTTTCGAATGACACCATAACGATCCTTTTATGATGGCTAGTTTTCTTGCAATAACCGTGCAACGCGAGTGCAAAAAGCATGTAATTAGCCACTTTCCCGATACAATTCCGTATATAGCGAGTGAGAGAGGTAGGAGGGAGGTGAGATTCGTGTCAGTAGGTTCGCCGCGGTGGTCTGGAGCAGTCATATACTCGCTACTCTCCTGCCACCACTTGTCTCTCTCTCTCAGCATCATTACGTGCTGAAATTGCCACTCGAGTTATGTCGAGCGCCGCCACATAGTCCAGCTTTATTTAACTCGACTTATGTGGTGAGCCGCTTTTTAACCCTTCTTTAGCGGCCTATGCGGTTTATTTATATGTACCGCCCAGCGGGGTGTTTTTAGCCAAAATAGGGCTGTTTACGTGATCATTTTCATGCCTAAATAAGACCCAGAACGTAAAACAAGTATCTATCCCTGAAAGGGCATAAACAGAGCTTTCGAATGACACCATAACGATCCTTTTATGATGGCTAGTTTTCTTGCAATAACCGTGCAACGCGAGTGCAAAAAGCAGGTAATTAGCCACTTTCCCGATACAATTCCGTATATAGCGAGTGAGAGAGGGAGGAGGGAGCTGAGATTCGTGTCAGTAGGTTCGCCGCGGTGGTCTGGAGCAGTCATACGCTCGCTAGTCTCCTGCCACCACTTGTCTCTCTCTCTCAGCAACATTACGTGCTGAAATTGCCACTCGACCTATGTCGAGCGCCACCACATAGTCCAGCTTTATTAAAAACGACTTATGTGGTGAGCCTCTTTTTAAGGGTTAAGGGTTAAGGGTTAAGTTGCCTCTTCATCTGCGCTGGATTAAAGGAAATAAATTTAATTCTCTAAGACGCTCCTCGTATGGTTTATTCTTTAGGCTAGGTATCATTTTGGGAACTCTACGTTGAACTCGTTCTAGCTTGTCTATATCTTTTTGGTAATAAGGGCACCAGGATTGAACGCAGTATTCCAGAAGAGGGCGGACTAAGGAATTGTAAAGGGTTAGGATAACGTCTTTGGATTTATGCTCAAATGACCGCAGGGTCTGTGTGGTCTAGGTATGTGTGTAACTCTGTGTAACTCTCTCTCTCGACTGTGGGGACGTGTTGGAATGTGGGGTTGAAAAGATGCAAGTATGTAACTGAAACTGATGTTAAATTCTTGAATTTTATAAGAGCGACATTCGGAACTACCTACTGGAACGTGTACTACATATCTAAATTTAATTCAGTTGTCCTATAAGTAGCAGGCTGTGATATCCTACACGACAATAAGAATATGATTCAACCCACCTACTGTATGTGATTCCCCAGGCTGTCTCACCGTGCAGCCCCAAGGTCCGGAGCAAGGCCAAGGCCATACCCGAGCGGCCCCACAAAACCCTCCCTGCTTACCACTAATAAAGCCCAGGCGACCGAAGCCACTCCAAGGCGGGGAATTCAGGAGGGTGCGGAACCGCCCGGGAAACCAAAGCCCCACCCAAGGCCCTGTGCCCCTCAGCAATTATGAAGGGAGAGTTGAGGGGAAAAGGAAAAATGTGACGCTTTGTCTCACAATCTGCTAACCTCTACGTTGGCAGTAGGGAGGTCAATCCACGGAATAGACGCCGTCACTCGAGATCTAGAAAATATATAAGTAAAAGGATCAATCAGAATAAGCTATGGATATGGCAGAGATCGCTCAGCTCTCACTCTGATAGACCAGTCCATCATCACATGACTAGAACCCAATCCTCTCGTCATCAGCTAGGAAAGGCCCTAGAAAACCGCCTTTGGCGGGGGGATAGCTCGCCTATTTCAACACCTTTCGGGGTTGGGCACATACAAAGTATGTAATACACAACTTCTTTAGTACGTATGACATTGCTTTACATTTTACTTAGGTACTTAGGTTATCGGTAAGCGATTTTATACAGTTAATCAAGAATCTCTAGGAATCAAGTGGCATAATTATATATAGCTATCTCAGTTATCCTTGTAACTCTCATAACATCTTCCTAACTGAAGTCAATAGTCGATTGAGAGCTAAATATAATGAATGATGGCGACATCCCATACAAAGGAGTACAAAGGAAGTCAAGCAACAACAGCTAACGACCCCATGAGGTTGTTTGCCCTCTAAATTACTGCTGCTCAGAGTGTTCAACAGTGACTTAGAGTGAGTAAAAGACAATTGGAAAAAGAAGTACTGCCCTAGGACTAGTAGTATATTAAAATACCCCGGAAAAGGAAAGACCGTCAGACAGGAGAGACCGAAGGAGTGGAAGAAGAAGGAAAACCAACATAGAGAAAGGACCAAGAAGACCCGAAGAAAGGAAGGACAAAGATAGAGAAAACAGCATCCAAACCAGCATCCATCACAACACCACAAGGATCTACAGCAGTAGCGAAACTCATGAACAGACGAATCGTTATGCTGAAAAAGGACACGCAAAAGGAAGAATGCCCACCCTCACCCGGCAAGACGATTCGCCCCACGACGTCCCCTAAAAAGATAATAGTTTTCAGCCAACCCTTTTGAGGGAACCCAAGACACTGTATATGTTTTTGTTTTCCTATCTTCTATAATGTTATGTAATCATGTATAATAAGTAATAAGATAATGTCATTAACCCTTTCACGCTTTTATGACGCAGAGGTTGCCAGACTTGAAATACGAAATAGAGTTCTCTCACTCTTATAATTACCTCTCCAAAATTAGTTTTCTGCCCACAACTAACTCAAAGACAACTGCAGAGGTTGAAGTAATTAAACTAAAGGTTTATAAATACCCCTGATGGTAACAAAGGCTTTAAAGTATTGCCAATAGGCTCAAAATCGCGTCATATGCGTGAAAGGGTTAATATTAAGAATATAACCAACAAGTATGATATGTATATGACATGATGTTTTGTTAAACCTAACTATGCAAAATTAATATTAAATAGTACATCAATAGATCCATGGGACATTGTTTCCTACACACATACAGTATATACGTCTTCTTTTATCCTCTAATTATTTCTTCTAATTATACAAGCCACATTATCTTCTTCCTCATATAAGTTTGTATGCATAGTAGAGAGTACCAAAGTCGCCGCAACACCGCGTGGCGCTGGTGTTCTTTAACCCTCCGGATCCGGGGGCCCTCATATGAGGCGGATTGCTGTGTCCGGGGCCATTTTCGTACAGTCAAGCTTCATAATTCAGTAGCTACTGATTGAGATCACCTAGAGCAGTCAATGTTTTTGCAAATTGTAGAACATTTTGTTGTCTGTAGACTGCCGTTGAGATGACATCGCTACGACGCGTGGTTGCCGAGTTATGATGATTTTAGCGGCGATTTTTAGCCGCGCCTTTTGCCTCATATGAGGCCTCCCGGATTCCTGCCAATATTTTTGTTTGCCTCATATGAGGCCTCCCGGATTCCGAGGTTTAAACACGCGCCGGAAGCCAGCTGGCTCGCACGCTAGCTCGCCAGGAGTACCAACACATTCCGGGAGGGACACCTACTTAGAATGCTATATTAATAGATAACATACCATGCTATATTTTATAAATCATTATCAACGTACATCATACTACCGATGATACATAAGTAGATTCTCATTCTAGACCACCGTGGATGAGTATGATATATAAAATACGTCGATGCGATGCGCATCCTGTACTTCCTCACTTTGTTTTTGCACACGACCCTAAGCCTCTCGCTCAAGTTAAGAATTAAGGAACTCTCTTCCTTGAGCAAAGTTATTATTTTCCAAGGCTCTATTGACCTTACCTATATATTTTATAATTATTTTCTTAACCATTGATGAAGTACCTTTCTGAGTAACATGTCTCTTGATATGAGTACCACCGTGTGACCTAGTAAATTGATATGGCTCTTTTTACTTTGCTTCCTTTTTGGCTCAAAGTCGTAGATCTATGAATTTCACTCGTTTTTCGTCCTTTTCCGAGGTTTTTAATCTATCATGAGCATTTTTCTTCGCAAGCAAACAGTTTACATTATCTTTATTCCACCATTTAGGCTTATCATTATGGACTGAACGTTGGTTTTTCGATGTTATGCACACTTGCACCATTTTTATGTAAGTGATAGTGAAAAATGTCCATGATTTGTCTATGTCATTATTGTTTATAAAACAAATCCAATAATTGTCTTTAAGTGTTGCTTTAAGTTTACGACAGTTTGCTTTTGTATAATTTGTGACTTTCTCATTGCTGCTATTTAATTCATTACTATTAAACTTTATATTGGAACTGATCCTTCGATGGTCGCTGTTACTGAATTCTTCCCCAACATTCAAACTCTCTACCAAGTGATCTTTCATATCAAGTACAAGGTCAAGCACATTATCCCCACGGGTCGGATATTGAACACATTGAAAAAGTGATTTTTTTTTGCAGGTTGGCATAGAAGCCTTGTCCAGAATGAGAGGTAAGCATATCGCCCCACTTAGTTACAGGTATATTAAAGAATTCTAGTATCTTGAATGACAATTATTTCTGCAATTTGTTCGTAATTAATCTCTTGTTCAGTTTGCACTGATTAAGCTGAGGGTTTGTATATTTAATCTAGCGTTATTATTGTTCCCTGATTACTTTTTAAGAGTAAATAAGATATATCGACATTCACAATATTATTTTTTGACATTAACATGGGATAAAACCTCCTCCATTTTTATTTATTCGACTTTTCTCAAACATTGTATAACAGGGAAGTGTATATTCTGTTAAAAGGTGTCCATCTTCTGCATTTAACCAAGAATCTGTCCTACCGTTTACATCATAATTTTCTGTAAACACAATTTCCTGTAGACCTGAAAATGTATTGCGTTTACTACGAGTATTTGTAAAGAACTCCTTTAGAGAATTAGGGTTACATTTCATTGACTATGCATTTTCTGAATTTCTGGTTCTCGTGAAATCTACACTGCCTTGCCTGGCTGCGCACGATTGACCCAGATTGTTTACAAAAATCCTTTACCCATTATTCAGCAGACAACCAAAATGTGCTGCACCTACCAGGTTCAGAAGAACGCCATCTCCTGAAAACAAAAATTAATCATGGTAAAAGTTATCCCAGGTTTTGAAGAATCCAATGTCCTCCTCCTTGCAGAGGTTAGCAAGTCGACGGTTCACACTTGTAGAAACGGCTCTCTGCTTCGATACAGGGGACAGTACCTGAAATATATTACTTTATCAGCTGCCGGTACTTACGTAGAAGATACCTACCAAGGGGGTAAAACTATATAATGACCAATGATGTGAAGGGAGAGAGAGGGGGTTGAAATCTTATATCTACTCGCTAATATAATGATCTAGATTCACAAACCGTTATCATTCGAATTAACGACAAGCTTCTACGCTTTCTATAAAGGAAGCTAATCCTAAGTTGTGCACTATGTTTGTAATGTTTCTATTCTGACTGATTCAATTTGTACGTAATCCTTAAGTGGCCGGCTGAAAACATATATTATTCACCGTTCAATTATTTGTTTTGATATTCATTAATTTCTGCTCAGCTGGCCAAACAAACTTAAGTCACAATGCTGAAAATTATTTAATCAGAAAATTATACTAGGGTCAACTTAATGAGTACAAGACAAGCATTAATATTCTCTCATATTGCTATAGTGCACAAAACACCTAGCAAGCATTATTAAATTACAGAATGAATACAACTATCTAAAGTTTCTGATATAAATAATTTAGCCAGCTGAAAAATGATATTATCTGGCCATCCGAAATAGAATTTTACACATTTTATCATGGCTCAAGTGGTTTCTTACTATACATATTTCTTTACCGTTTATCGAAATTGGTTAGATTAAATCATAGTTGTCCGTGCGAGATTTCAATAACCATAGTATTTATCGAAAATATGGAAAACTATATTTTGCCTCAATATTTTTCTATTTTCTCCCGAGTAAACGCGATGGGATGAAAGAGGGAACTATCCACTCGCTCGTAATGTCTATCACATCTAACCACACCCGATAAAAGTTACCGAATACCAGAATCAGTTGATAATAGTACAACGCGGGATCCTCTGGCGGGCAGGGGATGACGATGAGTGACGACGGAAAATTATAGGGAAAAGGATAATGGTACGGCATGTTTGTAAGAAAAGGTCGGCCTGCGAAATGAATTACGTGCAAGGATCGGGGCACCTCGGCTATGTTGTTGTGGTTTTTGTTGTTGTTGTTGTTGTTGTTGTTGTTGTTGTGGAGGCTAGGATGTTTTATTAATCAGTTGTTTTCAGCGTGATGGTCATGTAATACAAGAGCGGTCATATTTATAATCCTTATCGCAGTCCATCTCTTCGTAGTATTGTACGGAATTATTGGAAATGCATTGATATATCAAATAAACAGCTTAGTACAGTATACGTTTACTTATTATATACAAAACATGTTGCTTAGTCCTTGTTCATTATGGGACAGTTATACCTTTCCAGTGTGGCAACAAATATTGTTATTTTGGCCAATCTTCTATATTGATAAGGAGTTCACTAATCGATTCCTTGAGCAGAAAGGTAAGAGATGAAAGCTATGTTTTCCCATGTATAAGCTTATAACCTTTAGTTTTTTTGTTATGTCAATAGATTCAGTTCCACTTAACTATACTTATTGTGTTGTAGGTAGTGAAAAACGTCTGAATGTCTGTTTAAAAACTAATTAGAGTAATTTATTTAAGACGTAACAACAAATATATGATTGATGCAAATATTACATGCAATAAACACATCTCCTTTATACCTCATACCTCACTGTCGGCACACAAAGAACACTTGGTGAGTCTGGATGTATGTGTGACACTGGTGGATGACATATTGCAGATGATGTATGTGTGACACTGGTGGATGACATATTGCAGGTGATGTATGTGTGACACTGGTGGATGACATATTGCAGGTGATGTATGTGTGACACTGGTGGATGACATATTGCAGGTGATGTATGTGTGACACTGGTGGATGACATATTGCAGGTGATGTATGTGTGACACTGGTGGATGACATATTGCAGGTGATGTATGTGTGACACTGGTGGATGACATATTGCAGGTGATGTATGTGTGACACTGGTGGATGACATATTGCAGGTGATGTATGTGTGACACTGGTGGATGACATATTGCAGGTGATGTGAAACGTGCGACGAGCTACAGATATAGCTCAGTTGTCTACTCTCCCCTTCCCTCTCCATAACTTGTATGCCCCCTAATCTACACAAACAAGAAGAAGGAAAAGGGTGAAATGACCGGCGATAAGAACGAAGACAGGAGACAAATGAGGGTGGGAAAGCCCGGTAAAGCATCACTAAGTACTCGTCCCGGTGACAGTAAGAGGTGGGAGTGATGAAGGGTATGGCGGGGAGAGTGGCAATTGACGGGACTGGCGGTAGTGCAGAGTCGTGAAATGTGTTCATCTCCGGTGACAGGTGAGGGGCGAGGCTAGTGATAAATGGGGAGAAATGTTCAGGTGTTTCTTCTCACTACCACCGTATTAGAAGATGTTACCACAGGGACTCGCTTACATAATTCACCAAATGTCTACTGTATAATAACTGGACACTGGGGCCACGACCCTCTCCCCCCTCCCAGGACGATTATGGCAACTAACCCCAGCTAACTCAACCTAACCTAACCCATTCCAGTTTCACCTTACCTGAGATGGTCAGATACAGTTCGGTATTTTGTGGAACGAGTTAACCATGTTAATCAGATGACAGCTATTGCATTTAATCCCATCTAATAGAAGACACCTTTATCAACTTAAGAGAGCTAAATCAGACCCGTTAAATGTTCATGGGTGTTAAATCCTTTATAATTTTAGTATTATTAGTTAGGATGTAGTTCTCTGAATGGCAACATCAATCTGATGGAAGTGCTGATGGAGTACAAATGGATTCACATAAACTCGCCTCTAGGTCCATTAAACATCATGTCGGTAGATACCAGTAAGCTCACCTAACTAATCAAATTTCAATATATTACCCTAACCTACTCTACAGCAATGTACTATAAACTAACTTTGACATGGAGGTATATGAGTGACTGGCCACCACACAGAGGCGAACATGGTCATTTATGACGGCTTATGTAGCCTAAGTCCCAGGATAAATTATGCTAAATGATAGTTGAGAGTTAAAGGCTTGTGACTCTAGTTGTGACAGGGAGTAGGGCGGCTCACGGCAGAAAATGAAGGTTTGTGGCTGCTGATGTGGCTAAATTGGTAATGACAAGTGTAGTAAATGAGGATGGGCAAAGAATGGATTTTAGCAGGAGGGACCGAACACTTTTTCACTACTATGTCATTATGGAATTTCATAAACATAGTCTTAAACGATGATGTAATATATACATATTATATGTATATAAAATATATGCTGTATATATATATATATATATATATATATATATATATATTATATATATATATATATATATATATATATATATTATATATATATATATATATATATATATATATACTGTATATATATATATATATATATATATATATATATATATATATATATATATATATATATATATATATATATATATATATATATATATATATATATATATATATATAATTATATATACCGGTACTGTATATATATATATATATATTTTTTTTCTATATTCCAACTACTCCCTCTCGGGCATAGGCTGATAGCCTTTACACTCTATCGCTGAACACGGTGAGGCCCGTGAGGTCTTGCTCCAGTCAGGGGAGTGAGACATGCGAAGCTTCATGGCTCGAAGTAACTCCATCTCTGAAACCGCCTGGCCTCTGCGCTTCACAGTCTCATCCTCCAGACTCGGACCCTCACTTCTAGAACGCCACCTATTGAGCAATTAACTCGCTAGGCATTGGCCCCCTGTAGCATGTACTTTAATATGGGAATATTCATACAATGCTATTTAATCAGGGAACAATGAGGGTATTTATTTTGGCATTTCGGTGTGCTGTGGTAATGCACTGAAACTAGGTACAGCACAAATACCATCCCAATAATATCTTCCCCATTGACATATTGGAATTCGAACCCGGGTCCATTGGATTACCAGTCCAGTGGCAAGACCACTCCGCCACACCTCCCCTATATTTTTTTTTTTGTTTTTTTTTTTTTTTTTAAGAGACAATGAACGGAGGAAGGAAAAACACAGATAAAACAAGAAGGTCCATGTCCCTAAAGGCATCCTCCATTCATAAAATGTTTGTAACAACTGGATTTAAACATTTGTAGATTGTAAGTTTGTGGAAAGCAATTCGAGGGAAGTGAATTCCAAAGAGTAGTAGCTCTGGGGATAAATGAATTCTGATAAGCGGAAGTTCTGCATTGTGGAGGAGAAAGTGTAAATTCATGGGCGCTTTCAGCTGCCCTAGTTCTACGGGGAAAGATGTGGAGAGGCGGCACAATTGAAGCAAGTTCCTCGGAACAATTGCTGTGAAAATATCTGTAGAATAATGCAAGGGATGCAACGTTTCTTCGTATGGATAATGTAGGAAGGTCCTGTGTGATTGCAGGGTTATTGATTAATCTAATAGCTTTATTTTGAATTTTGTCCAACTGCCTCAATGCAACCACTCCACTTCCAGCCCACAGAGGTGAACAGTAATCCATCTGAGAAAGCACATGACTTTTATATATTACGGCCAACTGCTCGTCAGTGAAGAATTCACGAACTCTGTACAGGAGTCCCAGTTTTTTAGAGGCATTCTAAGCAATGCTTCTAACATAATGTATCCAGCTCAAGTTAGTAGTTAATGTTACACCGAGAATGTCAATACTAGGGGAAGTGGGAATATTTACATCATTAACAAATATATGGGAGTCAGTGAGATTCTGTAGGTTAGAAAATTGAATGTACTTGGTTTTCTGTGCATTAAAGGAAACTAGATTATTTTGTCCCCATTCATTAATTCTAGAAAGGTCATGGTTCAGAGAAATTGCAGTGTTTATTTTTGAATTTATAAGATCTGGTTTGGTGAAAGAATTGGTAAATGTGAAGGAACTGTGGAGTGTTGAGTTATCTGCGTAGGAATGTATTGGATTATGAGTGGTAGATATGAGATCATTGATATGAATGAGGAACAGAGTTGGGGCCAAAACTGATCCCTGGGGAACACCAGCATTTATTGAGTGAAATTGAGAATAAAGGCCATCTACCATTACACGTATTTTTCTGTTATGAAGATAAGAAGAAATTAGTGGAACTAATGATGCAAGGCCGTAGTGTGACATCTTCGACAATAAGGATTGATGCCAGACTCTATCAAATGCCTTTGATATATCCAGTGCTATTGTATGTGTTTCACCATGTTGGTCTGTAGCTTGGTTGATTTGATGCGTAAGAAGGCAAAGAATGTCTGCAGTTGATCGACATCGTCTAAAACCATATTGCCTATCACTGATTAATTTATTATTCTCAAGATGCTTAATTATGTGATTATTTAATATAATTTCAAAGACTTTACCAAGAGTGGAAGTTATAGCTATTGGTCTGTAGTTTGATGGATCTGAAGAGGCACCTTTTTTAGGAACTGGATGGATGTTTGCTTCTTTCCAGGGTACTGGGAAGCATGAGGTATGAGTACTCAGACGGAAAAATGTTGCCAATACAGGAGCGAGCACCAAGGAGCAATTCTTAAGTACTATTGGAGGAATTTCATCTGGACCAGGAGCCTTATCTACTGAGAGATTCTGCAAAATAGTTTATGTATATTTATATATACAGTTTATATATATATATTTTATATTATATATATATATATATATTTTGTTTTGGGGGGACCCCTGTAATGTATATTATTGATGCCATGAATGTGAACTTTCTAAATTTCCCAATTATACAAATTGAAAATAATTATGAGTAAATGGTATTTAACAACATCAACAACATTAACAACATTAACAACATCAGGGTGGATGGGACTTGTTAGCCTTGGTCGGCAACTCATCTAGGGGAGACAACCTTATACAAATCCGGGTGGATGGGACTCGTCAGCCTTGGTTGGCAACCTGTCTAGGGGAGTAAACCTGATACAAATCCGTACTGCTTACCTAAGGGTAAGGCAGGTTAGTGGATGTATTAGCTGAACACCACTGTAGAAAAATAGTGCTAACAAGATACACAGAGGGCCTCGGAGTCGGACGGATCCTAAATTTAGTGGTCAATCCTGTAAGTCCTTCACTAAACTGGCTTGGGTTGTCCCTCTCACAGGGAATAGGTCCGTTTTGGGGCATTCTGTGTATGGCCACCCTCGTAAGGGGAGTAAGGCGTCCGGCAATAGATAGATAGATAGAACACACAATTCCAGCATTTGTTTGGTCCCTGTGTACAATGTGATATCACTGGTCAGTAACACTTTGTATTGGAAGTGAGCAAGAGGTGGTGATCGAAATGCGGTATTTAACCCTTGTCTATTGGGGCCCGACTTAAGTCGGTCTAGAGAAGAAAGAACTATGTGGCGGGGACCGACTTAAGGCGGTGTGCAATTCTGAGCAATATTTGGCTCTGAGAGAGAGAGACGAGCGGTGGGAGGAGCGTAGGTCGGCTCTGACTGTTCGGCACGGCTCCCGCGCCAGCACTGGGCCCTACTCCACACACACCCACACTCACTGCCTCGCTACACAGGGAATTATGTAAGGAAATTACCGTATTTAGCGACTTTGCCCTTTGGTTGCACGATCGTTGCAAGAGAACGCGTGGTCGTAGAAGGATGGTTCTGGTGTCATTGGAAATCTCAATTATCGCCCTTTCAGGGATATATAATTGTATTACGCTCTGGCTCTTGTTTATGCATGAAAAAGAGCACGGAAACAAGGTCGTTTAGGGTAAAACCACCCGCTTGGCGGGTAGTAGAAGTTACTGACGGGCCCGCTCGTAAGGCGTTAATATGTGAAATGCTTAAAGCAGGGTTACAACTAAATTATACCCAAGTTGAGAAATTATCCATGCGAGGAGCATCAAATTGAATCGCTCGAGTCAGTCAATGTGCAGAATGAGGGGAGACTTTATCGAAATGTGTAAAATCGTTAAGTGCCACGATAATCGAAATGTTTACAGGCACTTTACGGCTGACCAGTCAAATCACACAAGTGGAAATTATTTCAACTTTGTTGGAAAACGATTCAAGTCGGGTCAAGCAAATAGTACATTCTTCAACCGTGTCGTAAATGTCTGGAATAAGCTTCCGCCAGACATTAAAAGTATTGAAACTATCGACACTCAAAATGCGCATAGACAACATTTATGTAATCAAATTATCATCTAGTTAATTTCACAATGAACTAATTCTAGTGAATTGAGGCATGCACATACATGTGCTATTTCTCAATTTATTACCAATCCCGTTGGGAAAAATTTATCTGTTGTTGTTGTTGTTTGCATGTTCTATATATTCCTTTATGATGCTGGTGTTAAGGGTTGGTGTGGCGTGGCGTGTTGACCGGTTATAGCTAATGGTGGTAGCAAACGCATGCCTGTGTTAATGGATAAATTGGGCAAATGGTAATAGCATATCCGAGGTGGCGCCTATAGCTGTATGTTCATGTGGGGATTTTCAGGCGAACGACAGTGAGCCTGTAATTTTAGAAGAACCGGCCTTCGACTGGGACATTTTTCTACCGAAAAATGTACAAATTAATCTAGAAGGGGTCTTGTGGATGTTGTTTAAGTTTGATGGAGGTCTAGGGAGAAAACTAATAAAATAATGAGATGAATAAATGAGCTAATAAATGCGCCCATCTCCCTTTAAGACGTTGTTGCGCAAGGTGTTTTAGCGGCGGGTTTTAACGGAGACTGGTAACTGCCTCAAGTTATCATAATATTTTGAGAGACTTGTCTTATTTTTTATTAGATTAAATATGTATCTTGAAGCTCATGAGCTACAAGATTCAGAATTCCGCCATTATTGAGGTGCTAGTAATACTGTATATTGCTGACTCAATTTCCGTATACCTCTTACTCCGATACTGTGATTATATTTGGAAAAAGTCGACACCTAAATAGCACGAAAGGTCTTAATATTGACAGAAAAATGGGGCGAAATGTCTTAAAGTCGACAAACTAATGCGGCAAGCATTTTAAAATCTGAAAAGTAATAGGGCTAAACACGAGGGAGAAAGTGGTCCAGAAAAACGATCCATCTCCTCCTAATGAGGCGAGCTTGGTTAGGAATAGCGGAGAAGATAGTAAGATGAGGTATGGGGGCAATGTGGAAGATGGATGGTGATGATAGTGTGGAGTGGAGGGGCACTGGAATGAGAATGAGGAGTATGATGTAAGCCCTAGCTAAAAAGGTCTGAATAGAGGTGGATCTTCTGGCATCGTACAGTCGCGGTGAAAGGTCGTGTTCGGCTCACTAATTATATACACCAAACAAATGTGGGACACGACTATTTAGCCTTACAATAGTTGATTCTAAAAGCCCTCATATTGGATACACAACATGTTATCAAGAATATAAGAGTATAAATATAAACAACAAATGAAGAAGAGTACTTTCATTAGCTCTACACTTACTGTAGCATCACGTACAAATCCATTGACTTGAAAAATAATTAAACGAAACAATGTTAATATAATATTCCTATTTGTATTGTGTTCTCATTCATATTATTGTAAACTTGATAATAATATAGTGTTTCCTGATGATGTGTACATACAACTTGAGAGTCTTGAGATGCTTTCACAGTCATATTACAGTAGGAGTCACATATGTTTTGTTCGGTTATTTATATTAATGGGTCCTTGAAATCAAACTTTTCTATCACGTATGCCTCTATTGTTTGCTGTACTATGACAGTAATACAAGTTCAGTCAACATGTAAGATCAGTATATATGGAATAAAGAATAGGACGTCTCGGAAAGTCTACCTAATAGGCCACGAGTGTCTTGACACATGATATACGGTGTTAGTCTAAAAATGCTATCAAACATCAGGTATGGTGACAGTTTCTCATGATGAAAGGAACTCTATAGTAGCTAAATTGTCATGTTGGATGTGGTGGCTACATCTTATAGTGGGAAGGTTTTATGTTAACAAAAATATCAGGTAAGATATCTACAGATTCTCGTATTACTGTATCCTTATCATATATTGACATACAAATTAAGATACCGTCCTGAAGATATTTTCAGTCACATAAACTTATCCGTTTGAGCGTATTTTTGTTTATATCAGCTGGGATACATGGACTAGAACAGATACATGGACTTCGCTGTTTAAGGTTTATTTACAGATTAAATATGGTGTGGTTACAATGTAATACATATACATACATTCATCGCAGTGAGTATGCAGTTTTAAGGCAAAGTTTACAATCCGGTGACTTGACAGCAAACCCATAGTATTTATATTAATCAATGAAGGAAGTCTAGCAACAGGAATTTACAAGACAAATATATGTACATAGATAAGGAAAACCCAAAGAAGAGGGTATTTATGTTGTGATTCAAATACTAAAATTATCAGAGTAAATATAATACATAAATATGTATAACGGGTGTTGTGGGCAAGGACAATTAAAGAGTAATACAGATATTTATTATGTTGGGCGGGTGCCCAACCCCGAAAGGGGTTGAAATAGGGGAGCTATCCCCCCGCCAAAGGTGGCTTTCTAGGGCCTTTCCTAGCTGATGCTGAGAGGATTGGGTTCTAGTCATGTGGTGATGGGCTGGTCTATCAGAGTGAGAACTGAGCGATCTCTGCCATACCCATAGCTTACTCTGACTGTTCCTTTTACTTATATATTTTCTAAATCTCACGTGACGGCGTCTCTTCCGTGGATTGACCTCCCAATCTACCAAGATTGGAAGCCAAAGCGTCACATTTTCCCTTTGCCCCTCAACTTTCTCTTCATAATTGCTGAGGGGCACAGGGCCCTGGGTGGGGCTTTGGTTTCCCGGTTACGTGTTTCTGCACCCTCCTCAGCTCCCTGCCGTGGAGTGGCTTCGGTCACCCAGGCTTTATTGTGGTAGGCAGGGGGGGGTTCTGCTGGGGCGCACGGTTATGGCCTTGGCCTTGCTCGGGGCCTTGGGGCTGTTCGGCCAGGCAGCCTGAGGAAAAACAACAACAACAACAACAACAACTCCTAAATCTCGTAGAGAGAGTTGTCAATGAGTTTTTAATATCAGTAAACCTTGGCAATGGTTATTAAGGATATAGTGCTAGTCAAACAGTACCGTAACCTTCAAACACACGAATCTTTATGTTTCTGCCCGGAATCAAGTCAAATCTGTTCTGCGACTAACCAAAAACTCTTACATCATTAACTTTCCAACTCTAACTCTTCCCAAGTTTTCTGGGAGCTAGCAAAAAACCTCTGCAACAATTTGACCTCCTTGTCTTTCCCTCCTATTTCCAATTTGATGGCACTATAGTCACTTCATCCTCTGACAGAGCTGAACTCTTCGCTCAATCTTTCGTTAAAACTCCACATTGGATGATTCCGGTGCTATTCCGCCCTCTCCACCCGCTCACACTGACATATGCCTACTATCATAATCTCATCTAAGGATGTATTTTCTGCTCTCTCTGGGCTTAGTAATAAGAAGGCATACAGACTCTTTCGTCTGTATCTTTTCTCTAAAGTCTTTCCTTCTTGCTGGAAGTTTGCTCTCATTCAACCTGTCCCAAAAAAGGGTGACCGCTCTCAGCCCTCTAACAATGTCCAATTGCTCTCTTTTCTTGCATCTCTAAAGTTTTTGAAACTATTCTTAACCCACTGAGCACCAGGCAATATGATATAAATGTACACTCCAGGACCAGCAGGTTGTCCACAATTGCTTTTTTTTTCTTCAAAACAACACCTGGAATGGGTTACATTTTTTTTTTTTTTTTTTTTTTTTTAAGAGCCAATGAACGGAGGAAGGAGAAACACAGATAAAACAAAAAGGTCCATGTCCCTAAAGGCATCCTCCATTCATAAAATGTTTGTAACAACTGGATTTAAACATGTGTAGATTGTAAGTTTGTGGAAAGCAATTCGAGGGAAGTGAATTCCAAAGAGTAGTAGCTCTGGGGATAAATTAATTCTGATAAGCAGAAGTTCTGCATTGTGGAGGAGAAAGTGTAAATTCATGGGCGCTCTCAGCTGCCCTAGTTCTACGGGGAAAGATGTGGAGAGGCGGCACAATTAAAGCAAGTTCCTCGGAACAATTGCTGTGAAAATATCTGTAGAATAATGCAAGGGATGCAACGTTTCTTCGTATGGATAATGTAGGAAGGTCCTGTGTGATTACAGGGTTATTAATTAATCTAATTACTTTATTTTGAATTTTGTCCAACTGCCTCAATGCAACCACTCCACTTCCACCCCACAGAGGTGAACAGTAATCCATCTGAGAACGCACATGACTTTTATATATTACGGCCAACTGCTCGTCAGTGAAGAATTCTCGAACTCTGTACAAGAGTCCCAGTTTTGTAGAGGCATTCTTAGCAATGCTTCTAACATAATGTGTCCAGCTCAAGTTAGTAGTTAATGTTACACCGAGAATGTCAATACTAGGGGAAGTGGGAATATTTACATCATTAAAAAATATATGGGAGTCAGTGAGATTCTGTCGGTTAGAAAATTGAATGTACTTGGTTTTCTGTGCATTAAAGGAAACTAGATTATTTTGTCCCCATCCATTAATTCTAGAAAGGTCCTGGTTCAGAGAAATTGCAGTGTTTATTTTTTAATTTATAAGATCGGGTTAGGTGAAAGAATTGGTAAATGTGAAGGAACTGTGTAGTGTTGAGTCATCTGCGTAGGAATGTATTGGATTATGAGTGGTAGATATGAGATCATTGATATGAATGAGGAACAGAATTGGGGCCAAAACTGATCCCTGGGGGACACCAGCATTTATTGAGTGAAATTGAGAATAAAGGCCATCTACCATTACACATATTTTTCTGTTATGAAGATAAGAAGAAATTAGTGGAACTAATGATGCAAGGCCGTAGGGTGACATCTTCGACAATAAGGATTGATGCCAGACTCTATCAAATGCCTTTGATATATCCAGTGCTATTGTATGTGTTTCACCATGTTGGTCTGTAGCTTGGTTGATTTGATGCGTAAGAAGGCAAAGAATGTCTGCAGTTGATCGACATCGTCTAAAACCATATTGCCTATCACTGATTAATTTATTATTCTCAAGATGCTTAATTATGTGATTATTTAATATAATTTCAAAGACTTTACCAAGAGTGGAAGTTATAGCTATTGGTCTGTAGTTTGATGGATCTGAAGAGGCACCTTTTTTAGGAACTGGATGAATGTTTGCTTCTTTCCAGGGTACTGGGAAGCATGAGGTATGAGTACACAGACGGAAAATTTTTGCCAATACAGGAGTGAGCATCAAGGAGCAATTCTTAAGTACTATTGGAGGAATTTCATCTGGACCAGGAGCCTTATCTACTGAGAGATTCTGCAAAATAGTTTTGACATGTCTGGTGTGGATCTTAAGTGAGGGAATTTCAGGCGAATTAAAATTAAGTACAGGGGCATCTTGATTTATTTCAACTAAGGTTGAGTTGGTGGAGAAAATATCCGCAAGAAGGTTAGCTTTACCTCGTGGGTCACTTACAAGATTGCCAGTTGGAGATTTTAATGGTGGAATGGATGAAGCAGTAGTGAAGTTGGGTTTGAATGAGTTAAGAGTAGACCAAAATATTTTGTTATAATTTGGATTATTTAGAAGTTTATTTGCCTGCTTGTGGAGAAAGTTTGATTTAGTTAGGTTTAATACAGTTTTGGCATGATTTCTGATGTTTCTAAAGTAATTAAAGGCTTTATGTGTTTTTGATCTTGTGTATGCATTGTAGGCTATTGCTTTTTGTTCAGTTACTCTAGCACAATTATGGTCAAACCATTTAGGTGAATTAGATCTTTTACTGTACTTTTGATGAGGAATAACAGTTTCCATTCCAATTTTTACAAAATCTTGTATGTGGCTCAAGGTGGAGTGTGAATGAAGGAGAAACCACAAAAAAACGATCCCCTAGGTCATTAAGGGGTCCTACAGGCCGACCGAAAGTCGGAATTAACATGGGGAAATTGGTAGGCAAAAACATGCAAAAAAAGGTTTTTGCGCGCTCACGCACACGCGGCTAAACTTTGAGGGTTTTCAACCATCGGCATTGTTGTGTGGGATACTTATACAGTTCCCGTACAAATCTGATCCCTCTAGGTGCCATGAGACCGGAGTAATTAACCGCGACGCACCCTATGCGGCTCTGGGGTTTATCATTACATACATTGCCGATGCATAAAGTGCATCTCTGGTGTCTTTGGTACTCGAGGGGATAATTCAAATTTGTTTTAACATTAATCTTCCAATAAACTACTTTTAGACTGCCAGTATGGTTTATTTAAGGGCCGCTCTACTGATGATCTGCTAGCTTATCTTACTAACTCTTGGTCATCCTTTCTTCGAGACTTCGGTGAGATCTTTTCTATTGCGCTAGACATATCGAAAGCCTTCTGTTGAATCTGGCACGAATCTCTAATTTCCAAACTGCCCTACTTCGATTTCTATCCCTCTATATGTCTCTAATTTCCTTTCTGATCATTTCATAGCTGCCATTGATGGCCATCAGTCACTTCCTCAACCTATCAACTCCAGTGTTCCTCAGGGTTCCGTCCTGTCTCCAGTTCTCTTTCTAATATTCATTATTGATCTCCTTAACTGTAACTCTAGTCCTATTCACTGATATGCTGATGACTCTACCTTACATTATTCAACTAATTTTTTGCATCAAACCAGCATGCAATCACTCCAAAGTCAGGTAACGAGGTAATAAAGCGCCCATCATCTAATCTATCAATTAATTCTGATTGGGGCCGAAAAAAATCTTGTTTCTTACAATGCCTCCAAGGCCCAATTTCTTCATTAACTAACCATCACAATCTTCCACACGACTATCAATTATTCTTCAACAATACACAAATGATCCTTCTTTATCATCAGACCTTTCATGGAAAGATCATATTACCACTCTTGCTAAGACAGCTTCCCAGAAGTTGGGTGTGCTCAACCGTATCAGTGGATTCCTCACCCCCGCTCAGCTTCTAGCTCTGTATAGGGGCACGGTGTGTCCATGTATCGAGCATTGTTTGCATGTGTGGGGAGGTTCCACACATACCGCACTTCTCAAAAGAATAGAGTCAAAAGCTTTTAGACTAATCAACTCACTTCCTCTTACTATTTCCCTACAATCTCTTTCTACACGTCACAAAGTTGCATCCCTTTCACTCTTGTATTGCTATTATAACAATCAGTGTTCTTCAGAGCTCTCTCAGTGCATACCCCCTCCCTCGAGGTGAGTGCGAGGCACCCGACTTTCAACACAGTCCCACTGTCCAGCTCTGTCTGTCCAGCTCTCCAACCCAAGAATTAGAAAATTTTCTGTCCTTCTTTTACTCAACAAGTGAAAACTGGAACTCTCTCCCTCAATCAATCTTTCCTTCATCCTATGACTTAAATTGCTTTAAACTTCGTGTGTCCAAGCATTTTGACCTCAACGTCCCTTGAATTTGGCTCTCTGTCACTCCTTGGCTTTGGGAGAGACACTGGTTATAGGCAGCCTGCCTCTTTTCTCCTTCATGCGCATAAATAAAACAAAAAAGTGTTTTTGGAGGACTTTTATATAAAAAAAAAAGGGCTCTGTCAACCAGAGACGAATTACTCATTTACCAAATGCAATCGTTGCTTAATATATTTCCCCAGGGTCTCAGGGATAGTCTTGTTTCTTGTTATCTTCTTTTTGGGTGTCTGGAGTGGGGGCCTCTGCTTCTTTTTGGTTTCGCTCATCTCTGAATGGCGCCAGTCATGGGACTTTTGATCGGCTTGTTTCTTCTCCTTCTTGGTGGGTATTAAGCAAGGGTTGGTAAACTCTCTTAGTGCCAATCCTGTAATAGCCGCAAGGGTTGCTGAATCTGGATTGAGAGCAAGGGTTGCTGAAGTTTCTTAGGTCCAATCACATAATAACCTTACAAGGGGGATTGTGGGATTGCTGAAATCTCTTAAAACTTTACAAGAGTTGCTGATTGAAGGCTTAGATGAGCAAGGGTTGTTATACTCCTCTCAAGATCAAGGGTGGCTGAACTCTTGTTTCTCACAAGGGTTACCAAATGAGACTGATATCGAGCAAGGGTTGCTGAACTTGGTAGAAGAAGTCTAAGTGCAACTGGAACCCAGTGACTTGCCCATTAATCTTTCCTGCCTGGCCTTGGTGTATTCTCTGCGCCTCTTGGCTGTGGTTGTCATGGCCATAATTTGGGGTGTATGCGTTTTATGTCCTTGTTGTCCCAGTCCTTTTATGGCAGGTAAGCTTTTCATACAGATGTCAGGACGGCTGGCAGATAGGTTGCCTGCTGCACTGACTCTGACGTCACTGGCTCCTCGTTTTCGTTTATCCGTGGGACAGAGAGAAAATGGGCTGCAGAGTGAGATTTCCGTATTTCCCTCTGAGTCTCGCTGGATGGCTGCCACATATGTAGGTTGCATTGGTGTACCTGTGATGCTGGTGGGAGTCACTTGGTGGCTGCCTCCTCCAGATCTTGACATAACACAAATACTACAAGGACGGAAGTTTAATGTCATTACTTATTACTTTTTATAGTCACATAAAATCGAATTTTATGTTAGGCATAGTCTGCTGAGCTACTGCTCCCAGGCAGATAAGTAAGAAATGCATGCCAAATAGTTTAGCAACAATGGTTATTCATGAATATACTGTATATTGATAGACATAAACATTATTCATAAAATAACATAGAGAACTTGTAATTATTATTACAAGGATTGTAGTGAAACATGTTTCTTTTCGATATTATCTTAATTAAAGTTTTACAATTATCATTTATAGAGTTTTTGTATATGTTTTATGGCAGTGAAACGCATATCTTTGGTTGTTTACGAAATATACTATTTTAAAAAGTGTAGCTCGTACTGGAGGGAAAATTAAGTCTATGCAGTGACTCTTGGTGTTTTGGATATGTCGTAAATTAAGTCTATGCAGTGACTCTTGGTGTTTTGGATATGTCGTAAATTAAGTCTATGCAGTGACCCTTGGTGTTTTGGATATGTCGTAAATTAAGTCTATGCAGTGACTCTTGGTGTTTTGGATATGTCGTAAATTAAGTCTATGCAGTGACTTTTGGTGTTTTGGATATGTCGTAAATTAAGTCTATGCAGTGACTCTTGGTGTTTTGGATATGTCGTAAATTAAGTCTATGCAGTGACTCTTGGTGTTTTGGATATGTCGTAAATTAAGTCTATGCAGTGACTCTTGGTGTTTGGGATATGTCGTAAATTAAGTCTATGCAGTGACTCTTGGTGTTTTGGATATGTCGTAAACATCTGAATGTATTATGAGGAGATGGTTAACATTTTGATCGATTTTTCATATATTTATTATTTTTCTAGTTTCCTCGCTAGACCTCCTTCAAACTTAAAAAGACGCCCCTAGACCCCCTTTCAAGATGCATGTGTACATTTTTCGGTAGAACATTTTTCCTGCCTAAAGCCAGGCTCACTATCGCTCACCAGGAAAAAATCGACACCTAAATGGCAGGAAAGGTCATGCAATTGACAGAAATAGGACGAAAGTTCATAAAATCGCCAAACTAGTGGGGCTAAAGATGAGAGAGAAGGGGGTCTAGAAAAGCGACATATCTCCCATTAACAGTAATTACGTTGTTGAATATATTATATTAAATAGTCATTGCAAGACAGTATATATGAACGAATATACAGTACAGTATGACTGATTATATGAATATATATACTCGTCAAGTTGTCCTGGAGGGGCTCTCTTTGAACTTAACTGGTAATGTGTGATGACTATGGGAAGTGAACACAAAAACTGCTTTTGTAGACAATAATTTTTCATTAATTATATGTTGGCTGCGTTTAAGCCGCCTTATTAAGAAGAACCTGTGCAAGTCAGGTTATTTTACGTAGTTTGCTTTCCTTTGTTTTCGAGAGATCTTTGCTTAGCTTAATAAAATTATCTAATCCTAACCTGAATGTGCGTCATGATACTAAATGGCATAATAAGCTAATTACCTAAAGCAATAATGTTGGAGGTTGTGGGTGTGTTGGGATGGATGTAGTGCAAGATCAAATGCGGAGTCACACAAGCACATTTTCCGGTAATTTATTTGGGTACTGATTAACTGGTAGTTCCTCAAGTAAATGTATATACTATATCGGCCACTAAACATAATTATTAAAAATCCGTCAATCAAGTTCCCTATCCAATACGAAAGGGAACATACATGTTGTATTAAAAGAGCTGATTATTAAAAATTGTCTGAAGAATTATGCCAATCGAAAATTACTGAAATGTTGCTTAATACATATATATAAATTATATTTACCATGGACAGTTGGACACCTATGGTGTGTCTTCAGTATTACCTATTTCCTGACAGTTTACTACAGTTATAAGGAGATACACAAGTGTACGTGTTTTTAGTGCTCGGGCCATGAGAGGCAAATGGGTAACACTTTCGTCAAAGCGTATATTTGTTATTTAATACTCTGAAACAAGTCTAGTATAATCTCCATGTGACTTTCTTTATATAATTACCCTTTTATTACCTATCTAGCAAACATCAATTTTATGAATCCACACCATTTGATATGAAGAGAGTAACAGCCATAGTATATTGAGACAAATGTTAAAATACTGTGTGTGGCCTACTTTGTAATAAAAAGCACCTTAATTTGTTTCCTTTTCATAATTTAAACGTATATATATTTTTCCCTGTATTCAATAAGGACAACACAGTGTACTAGCTGATTAGGAGAGGAATTAAGAAATACATTTTGGAAATAGTTCTTCATTGCAGTGTTATGAAAGTTGAGATAGCCTAAAACACATACTCCTAAATTGAGAGAGAGAGAGAGAGAGAGAGAGAGAGAGAGAGAGAGAGAGAGAGAGAGAGAGAGAGAGAGAGAGAGAGAGAGAGAGAGAGAAGGAATAGTTTATATATCAAAGATCTTGCAGTACATTCCAGGGAAATACTCAATGTGGAGAGAGAAAGAGTTTGTGTAGTGCATTACACTCATTACAGAGTGTGCCAAATACTATCTATCTCTTATTGAACTGCTCTACTTAAGAACTGTTAACAACTTCTGAGGGAAGTTTATTCCAAGTAGAACAGATCTTATATGTGAAAAGGTTTCCACAAATATTAGTGCTGAACCTTTTAAATTCTAATTTCCAGCAATGGTTGCGTGTTGTATTCATATTGAGGTTAAACTTTTTGTTACAATCCACATTGTCAAACCCATTAAGTATTTAACAAACTTCAGTGAGCTGACCTCGTAGCCTGTGTGTTTCCAATGAAAAGAGGTCAAGAACTTTCAACCAGTCCTTATAGTTCAGTCTTCTAATCGATAGAATAAGCTTTGCAGCCCTAGCTGGTACTATTTCTAGTCCTTCTATATAGTTCCTGAGTGCTGGAGACCAAAATTGAACAGCATACTCAAAGGAGAGGCCGTATCAGAGCTTTCTTCTCTACGTCAATGCACCACTTGGAAAACTATAGGTCACTACTAAACTGAACACCCAAATATTTGTCCAAATCAATCACATCCAGGGGAATTCCCAATAGCGAATAGCCTGATTTGGGGGTTTGTTTGGCCGATGTGCATCACCTTGCACTTTTCCAAATTTAGTGGCATCTGCCATGTCTCAGACCATTCACACAGTCTGTTAATATCCATCCTGAGCCGTGTTTTGTTTGCTATGTGTATGAGGGAGACAGAAGGCAAAGCTACCTGCAACAAGTGTCTCCCCCAAAGTTGAAAGACTGAGAGATCCAAATTTAAAAAAAAAATGTTTTTGGCTGTACAGTATTGGTAAGAAGAGTGGTGTTTGTTTAGTGTAATGAGATGAATAGACACTGGTGTTTGTGAGAGCTATCTAGATTACTCTCTATGTAGGTAAGACAAACAGAAACAGTGAGAGAAGTCAGACAAATGAAACAGGAGTTCCAGCAACTCCTTATCACATGCCTATGAGACCTCCCCTGAGTATTGCTCTGTTCGATTTATGTCTACAATCTTCCGCTTTAGGGTCCTTCACATTTACTCCAAGCTTAATGTTATCTGCAAACTTGGAGATCACACTCAACTGAGCAATATCAATGTCATTGACATATATGATAAACAGAAGTGGGCCAAGGGCAGATCCCTGTGGACTTCCAGAAGTGACTGGAGTCCTCTCAGAGGAAACACCATTGCTTACCATTCGCTGCTGTCTACCTGTTTGCCAAATTTCTATCTAATTTGTGACCTCTTTATTGATAACTAGTGCACTCACTTTTGACATTAGCCTGTCATGAGGCACTTTGTCAAAAGTTTTTTTGAAAATCTAAGTAAAAGATGTCTTGGGCTCTACTTTTTGTTCATACTCACTCAGCATTTTATGGAAAAATTCCAGCAAATTGGTAAGACATTATCGGTTTCGCCATAATCTGCGTTGGGAATCTGTAATTAAGTTGTGGATTTCGAGGTAGTCATCTATCTTGTCAACTAATATCCCTTCTAAAAGTTTTATTATGATAGAAGTCAAGCTAGTTAGCCGATCATTTTTGGGACGCTCATAATCCCCTTTCTTAAACATTAGAGACACACTGGTCAGTTCTCTTCTTCAAACACCTTGACTCTAGTTTCTAGCGATTTATTGAATATGTCATCGCAAGAAAGGTGAATTTAATCTCGCATATCTCGTACAAGTCAGGGAAGAAAGCCATCTGGGTCAGATGACTTGAACCTATGTAACTTACCTATTTGTTTTGCTGCTTCTTCTGGGATACACGTAATTTTGTTAAGAACTTCACCCTCATGCACTAATCCTGGATTTGGCTTGTCACTGATATTTTCCCTTGCAAACACTTTAGCAAAGTAGTCATTTAGGAATTTTGCTATTTCAGTGTTAGAGGTTTATAGTTGGCCTGTTAGATCCTTTAGAGGTCCAATGCTACTTTTGAATGGCTTCCTACTGTTCACATAACTGAAGAACTCTTTAGGACTCTTTTTGCAGAGGGCTGCAACCCTGAGTTCTTCATTCTGCTTTGCTTCTTATATTATGAGACTTCACTCTCGTACACATACTTTGAAGGACTCTAGATATCTTTGGTTCTTATTTGTTTTGGCCTTTCTATATGCAGCATTTCTCTCTTTGATTGCTAAAGCTAAACACTGACAAATCTCCTTGACTTTGTCCACAATATCTTTGATATGGATGACTCAAGTAGAGCCGTTGACATTGTCTACCTTGATTTCCAGAAAGCTTTCAACAAAGTCCCCCACAAACGTGTCTTGATAAATTTATAAACTCAAGTCATACAAACATGTGTTCTTAGATGGATTGAGAATGGGCTTATTGGGCATAAGCAATGAAAAGTAATAAATTGTAAAGCCTCGGACTGGAAAAATGTCATAAGTGGTGTGCCCCAGGAACCAGTGGTCGGGACTTTTCTTTTCTTATTTTATTTCAAAAATATAGATGACGATTTTTCATGTACAATTTCAAAGCTTGCATACGATACCAAGATAGTGAACAGAGTAGTATCCGCTCTGCAGGTTTAACAGATCCAAAATTATTTAGATAACTTAGCAAGTTCGGTTCGAACCTAGCAACTGAGTTTCATTAGTGATAAATGTAAAGTACTTAATATAGTATACAAAAATTAAAAATAAAACACTGATAAAGAAACCAACTTAGGAGTAACAACATCAAGTAATTGAAACCCAGCCAACAATGCACCGAAGTAGTAAAGAAAGCAAACACATTTATTAGATCGTTTGAATACAAATCCGAAGATGTTATTCTCACTTTATATAATTCTTTGGTTCGCCCCCATCTGGATTACTGTGTACAATTTTGGTGTCCATATTATCAAAAGGACATATATAAACTGGAGAGAATACAGTGGAGAGTACCAAAATATAGGTGTTATGTCTGGTTATAATATTTATAACTCGTGATATAGTCTGTATAACCATCCAAGTATGGACTGATAGACCTTGATAAAGCTTGACAGGGTCAAATCTAGCACGTTCTTAATCACACATAATAGGTATTCAATTAGGATAATACAGAACTCAATAACAACACAGATATAGAAACATAGATGGGTTTTATTTAAAGAGTGGTCTAGCTAGAGGAGCCGTAGACTATCTTCATGTAATGAGTAAATGTAATGAGTAAGATATTATTGGGATGGAATTTGTGCTGTACCTAGTTCCAGTGCATTACCACACCACACCGAAATGCCAAAAAAATACCCTCATTGTTTCCTGATTAAATAGCATTGTATGAATATTCCCATATTCAAAATATGTTTCAGGGGGGCAATGCCTAGTGAGTTAATTGCTCAATAGGTGGCGTTCTGAGAGTGAGGGTCCGAGTGTGGGGGATGAGACCGTGAAGCGCAGAGGCGAACCTGCTTCAGAAGATGGAGTTGCTTCCAGCCGGGGTGCTTCGCATATCTCACTCCCTAGACTGGAACAAGACCTCACGGGCCTCACCGTGTTCAGCGGTGTAGTGTAAAGGCTCTCAGCCTATGCCCAAGAGGGAGTAGTTGGAATATAGAAAAAAAAAAAAAAAAAAAAAAAAATATATATAATTTGGTATATTCAGATGGTCTCTGATGCAATGTAATGTATAGACAACAATGCACTGACAATATAATGTTAGTGAATTGGTGCTCGAAATCAGAGAATGGTATAAACAACTTGTGGTTAAATATAAGGTAATAACCTGTAGCAACTAAAAGACACAAAACATATAATAATATCAACCCTCAACACAATAATCAATGGGGGTTGAGTGTGTTCCGTGAAAGAAGTAATGCAGTTGGTCAAATATAAATAATCTCAAATGGAGAGCTGGGAGAATTGAGTGTGAAACAAACACGCCGGTATATGGAGTGAGTCACACGGTAAAAAGGGGGTGTGTAGGCGCGTATCCTAAAGCAAAGACCCTAGAGAAAGGTTAGTATTTACTATCCTTGCCTAAAGTGACCTTCCAACTTAAGGTAAACAGGTCAGGTCACTAGCTGGACTGCGGTGTTGAGAATTTAAATTATAGTGAATGCAACTACGAGCTGAGTCTCAAAATTAGTTCGAGATAACTGGTGGCAGATGAATAAACAATTTAATTTACTCAATGTTAGGCTTGCAGAGTAGTAAACTATGAGTGATTATTTTATCTCTTAAATTCACGTTAAGCGATCGTATGTAATAATAACAAATCAAGCTTAGGAATTCAGATATAAATGTGATGAATATGGAGCCAGGAATACACTGAATAAATCACTACAAAGTGATATAGAGCCTGACTAAATTGAATAAACAAAGTTAATCAAGAATGGCTCTGAAAACGCGGTTATAATTGAAAGCGTAATAGAAGAATAACTGATCTATTAATAAATCAGAAGAACTGGGCGCATACGACGAAGTTATGCTAAATAATACTTACAGCAGTATTAATAGAAGTGCTGAACGAGTTAACAGAGACTTTAAATTACATACACTAATATACAAAGTGTAAAAAAATTATGTTGAACTATGTAATTGAAACTATGCAATGCTGGAATTCCTGAGCATGAAGAATCAAAATTACTTACATCGGTAATCACATGAACGGTAATACGAGTTCATAAAATAATTATAAAAGTGGTTATATCACTGAGTTTAAGATGAGAGAGGGGGAAGTGAATTAATTCTCACAGGAGGAAGTACATTCGTTATGAAAATGAGCGTAGGTTCTAGGTAATAATGTTTGCAGAAGGAAATGAGTTCACGAAATACACTGGGACTTTAACTCACATAATGCAACACAGAATACATACATACGGAAAATCTGTGAACGTGGGGCAAGGTAACTGATTGAATATAATTATATAACGTATGCGTTAGATTGTTATGGCAAGATAATCAATGAGTAGGTTTGGTATTTAGTCACAATGGTAACACGAGTGGTAGATTAGGCTCTGAAGGATTAACAGTTTAACACTTATGAAAACTGAATGATCTTGGGCACAGATCACAGCCTATCTTAACACAGCAGGGTTCACATATTTTACCTTATTACCTCAACAACAATAACACAATGTAAGATACACAGGGACACTTAGAGTATTTGGAGGGCAGGGGTCGAGAGAACAAGTCTGGCCAATGTTGATCGTGGGCCCGGGGAGCAGCACTTCAGGGATGTACGGCATTGTTCGAGCAGTTGTCCAGGGGTCCAGACTTCAGCTAGGCAGGGCGTCCACAGGTAGGACTTCAGGAATACCTCAGGCAGGTACTCTCCGGGTGGGTAGGGGCAGGCTGGGGCAAGCCAACACTTTTAATTAGCTACTCTGAGCCCGAAGGTTTTAGAATAGTATTGAGGTGTGATTGCATACTCCTCTCTAATTTTCTAGAGGTACTATGCGGCATTATATTTGACTCTTGTTTCTCAGGTCTCGAAGTCACAAGGTTATGGGGAAAATGGTTGTGTGGTTATTGTTAGGTAAATACTTAGCTTAGACTTGGAAGTTTGGTATTGACATAATGGTATACTTCCAAGGTATAATAATAACTACTTAACTATTGTTTACTTAGCCTAATGATAGAGAAATCTCTCATAAACATGGATAGGCCTTTATACCTGGTTTAATATTAATGATCTTATATCTTGCTTGGTAGGTATAGTATAGTTACATGGAGGTTCTGGCATCTGCGTCTCCGTCATATTCGAGGCTGTCCTTCACATCCATTTATTCCGGTAGGCCTTGGGACGTTCATGTTTAAATAGCATAAACACATTCTCATTGTAATTTACGTCCGGGTAGAGAGGAAATGCTGGGTGTTGGATCGTCGACTTCATTCGAAAGGCGATTGGTGATTGGTGGGTACAGGTGTGTGGTGATTGGTCCATACCTGCAGCTTAGAGCATGGGGTAATTTGGGGTTTATCAGGGTTGACTCTGCTATTCTGCTTCTTCTTAGGTTGTTGTAACTGGAGACTGGCTATCCTACACTTGGCTCCTTCAGGGTTTGCTTTGAGGCCCGTCATTTCACCACATTCGTCGTAGAAAAAGTCGCGACCTCGCGATTTAATAAGGTAGGACCTGGTGGGGGGTGAATTGACTATAGGGGTCAACCGCTGTAGAGTAAGTAGCCCAAGTGTGGTAGGGACATCCGCTTTGGCTCGGGTGTCCATGGTGATATTTATTTGCCAGTCTTCTTCGGCGTGCCTGGCTATGTGCAGTAAGTTGTTGGGAGTCTCTATTGTGGTAGGCACAGCGTTTTTGAGGAAAGTGACGTTGTTGATCTTCATTATTGTAGTAGGAGGCGCTGGAGGAGGGGGAGTGGTAGGCGCCGCAGTAGGTGTTGTGGAAGGCGGTGTGGCAGGAGGAAGCTTGCTGGATGTCCTGCTGGTTGTAGCCGGTGGAGGAGTGGTGAGGACACTGGAGGAGGTAGGCTGAGGTAAACTTGACCTCGCACTAACATGAGGGGTCCTCTTAGTTGTTGGCATGGTAGGTTGTCGGAGGTCCCGCCGGATATAGGTGGGTTGGAAGATGGGAGCCCATCGTTGAGGGGGCATTACACGTCGGCCAGAGCTTGTACATGTGGGGTTAGACCGAGTAGGGATTAGAGGTTTGTTTACACGTGACTTTGGGGATTGGGGAGGAAGCTGAGCTAAGGAGAGAGGTGGCCTATTAAATTTGTTTGGAGTTGGTCGACTTAAAGGTGAAGAATGTGTGTTAGTTGATGGTAGAGGACTACGCCTGGGAAGGAGAGGTAAAGGTCGAGCATCAGGTTGATTTGTAAGACGAGTTATAGAAGGAGCTGGAGGTTTAAGTTTGGATGCGTAAGACAGAGGTTGTGTCAAGTGTGACACAAATGGGACAGGTAACATAAGGGGAAGTGATGAGTGAGGTTGATTAGTAGACTGTACAGGAGTTTGAGTTAAATGAGGAATGTTTGCTATAACAGGTATTATAGGCTGGGTGCCGGAAGATTCTGAATAGGTGGGCAAACTGACAGATGGAGAAGCTTGGACAGGCAGAGATAATGGAGGGTGAGAAGTTTGAGATGGGAGGGGCAGAAACAGTGTGTGTAGGCAACGTTGGCACGGGTGTGTACACCAGAGGTGGTGGGTGTGCTGGAGGAAGAGGTTTGGGAGTATGAGGTAAGTTCTGAGGGACAGGTGTGGGAGTATGAGGTAAGTTGTTGACATTAAGGGGAGGCCTTTGGCGGCGTGAGGGAGAGACAGGTAGAGGTAGCTCAGGAAGGGTGGGCTCTGTGGATCCTAAGTTGTGGTTATTAGTTGCAGGCAATATGTCATTCTGATCAGGATTAGCAAGCATCACATTATTATCAATGATAGGTTAAAATCTACGTATATGCCTGTTACGATACGTGCGTGACTTACCAAAATAATTGACGGTAACCTGGTAACAATTTGGTACAGCTAATATCTCAAAAGGACCTTTTAATTTGGGTGGGTTTTAGTTTGGATTTTTATTTTTATTTTTTTTTCTATGTGATTGAGGGAGGCAAAAGGCATAACTGCCTATAGCGAGTGCCTCCCCCATAGTTGAAAGAGTGACAGGGCCAAAATCAAGGGACGTTCGAGCCAAAATGCCTGGACACACAGAGTTTGAAGCAATTTAAGTCATAGGAAGAGGGAAAAACTGATTCTGGGAGAGAGTTCCAGAGCTCAGATGTTGAGTAGAAGAAAGTTTGAGAGTAACGTTTCACTCTTGGGTTGGAGAGTTGCACAGAGTAGGGGTGGGATTGAGTTGCAAGACGGGTACCACGTGCCCTACGTAAAGGAGGTGGTATGCACTGGGATAGCTCTGAGGAACACTGATTATTATAGTAGCGATAGAATAGCGAGAGAGATGCAACATTGCGGCGGAGAGAGAGAGATTGCAGAGCGTTGGTGAGTGGACGGGAGTTAATGATACGAAAGGCCTTCCTTTCAACTTTGTCTTGGAGAGCGGTGTGAGAGGAACCTCCCCACACATGTGAACAATACTCAATACAAGGGCGCACTATGCCCCTGTACAGAGCAAGAAGCTGTGCAGGGGAAATGAACCCCCTAAGGCGGTTGAGCACACCCAGCTTCTGGGAGGCTGCCTTAGCAAGACTGGTAATATGGTCCTTCCAAATGAGAGCAGAAGAAAAAGAGACACCAAGAATATTGAGAGAAGATGAAGGGTTAATTTTTGTATTGTTGAAGAATAAGGGATAGTCCGCTGGGAGATCCTGACGGGTAGATAGATGGAGAAATTGGGTTTTGGAAGCATTAAAGTTAACAAGGTTTTCTCTGCCCCAATTGGAAATAGTATTTAGATCAGAATTTAAGAGTTCTATGGCTTCATTACGTTTGTCGTTGAGGGATTGCTGGCTGGGGCGTTCTGAAAAACTAATGGAGTAGTGTAAGGTTGAGTCTGCGTATGAATGGATGGGAATTAAGGTACAGTTAAGGAGATCATTTATAAAAATTAGAAAGAGAATAGGAGATAGGACAGAGCCCTGAGGAACACCGGAGTTTATAGGGTGAGGAAGTGAACAATGGCCGTCCACAACCGCAGCTATGGAACGGCCGGAAAGGAAATTAGAGACAAAGGCACAGATGGAGGGATAGAAACCGAAGGAGGGTAGTTTAGAAATTCAAGATTTATGCCAGACTCTATCGAAGGCTTTCGATATGTCTAGTGCAATAGAAAAAGTCTCACCGAAGTCCCGAAAGGAGGATGACCAAGAGTTAGTAAGATATGAAAGAAGATCACCAGTAGAGCGACCCTTAAGGAAGCCATACTGGCGATCTGAGAGCAGATTATGAGAAGAGAAATGCTTAAGAAATTTGGAAGCAAGAATAGTTTAAAAAACTTTAGAAAGACAAGAGATAAGAGCAATTGGACGATAGTTGGAGGATTGAGAGCGGTCACCCTTCTTTGGGACAGGTTGAATGTGAGCAAACTTCCAGCATGAAGGGAAGACGTTAGAGGATAGACAGAGATGAAAGAGTTTGCCTAGGCAGGGAGTCAGCACGGAAGCACAGTTTTTGAGAACAACAGGAGGAACACCGTCCGGACCATACGCCTTATTAGTGTTAAGCCCAGAGAGGGTAGAAAGTACATCTTTAGAAGAGATTAGGATATTAGGCATAAGTAAGAGACAGGAGGGCGGAGAGGGAGGAATAGCACCGGAATCATCCAAGGTGGAGTTTCTAGCAAAAGTTTGAGCGAAGAGTTTAGCTTTGTCAGAGGAAGAAGTGATGGTTGTGCGATCAGAGTGGGAAAGGGGAGGGAAAGACGAGGAAGAGAAATTGTTGGAGAGGTTTTTGGCTAGATGCCAGAAAGCTTGGGAAGAGCTAGAGTTGGATAGTTCAGTGCATTTATTATTGATGAAAGAGTGTTTGGCAAGTCGAAGAACAGATTTGGCTTGATTCCGGGCAGAAACATAGGAAGAATGAGATTCTTAAGTTTTAAGGCGTCGGTACAGTTTAAATGCATTCTCCTTATTGCGGACAGCAGTAGAACAGGCGTGAGTAAACCAAGTTTTTTTAGCATTAGACTGAGAGAAAGAGAATGGAATGTATGCTTCCATGCCCGATAGGATTACCTCGGTAATGTGTTCAGCACTCTCCGAGGGTCCTCGGCCATGGAAGCAGAAATCATTCCATGGGAAATCAAAGAAGTACTGCCAAAGAGCCTCCCAGTCGGCAGCGCCAAAGTGCCACAAGCGCCGCCGGCTAGGAGGATCGGGTGGCTGTACTGGAGAGATAGGACAGGTGACAGAGATAAGTTTATGGTCGGAGGAGCCCAAAGGAGAGAAAATATCGACAGTATAAGAAGAAGGGTTAGAAGTTAGAAACAGGTCAAGAATGTTGGGCCGATCTCCGATGCGATCCGGGATACGGGTGGGTTGCTGAACTAACTGCTCTAGGTAATTTAGGGTAGAAAAGACGTAGGCTTGTTCACCAGGTGGATCAGTAGTGTGAGAGGAGAGCCATTAGCGGTGGTGAACGTTGAAATCTCCTAAGATGGATATTTCTGAGAAAGGAGAAATGGATAGAATGTGTTCCACTGTAGAGTTTAGATAGTCAAAGAATTTGGGAAAGTTGGTAGAGTTAGGGGAAAGATAGACAGCACAGAAATATTTAGTAAGAGAATGACAGGAAAGTTTGAGCCATAAAGTTGAGAATTCAGAGGAGTCGAAATCGGGAACACGAGAGCAAGTGAGTTTGTTGTGCACATATGCACAACATCCGCCTTTGGCTTTGAAACTAGGATAGAGAAAGTAGTAGGATACAGAGAAGGGGTTGCTGGATGTTGCTACAGACACCTGGGTTTCGGTGAGGAAGAGAAGATCAGGTTTGTAGGAGGAGAGATGGTGCTCAACAGAGTGAAAGTTAGAGGAAAGTCCGCGAATGTTGCAGAAATTAATAGAAAGAGTAACAGGCCGAGGTCCAGGTAATTGTGTGGGGTCGTCAGGGGATGGTCGGTCGGGTGAGGGGGCATTTATGGTCCCCCCCCCTGGGGACTCCGAGGCTGGGCTACAATACATAATTTTGTGTTTTTTTAATTTTGGTGTGGAGGAATGAAGTGTGGTGTGCATGTTTAGTATAGTGAAGTGGATAGGAGGAGGAGGTGTTTGTGAGAGCTAGCTGGATTGCTCTCAGTGTAAATGAGGCACAAAGAAAATCAGTAAGAGAGGCCAAGCAAATGAAACAGGAGTTCCAGCGACTCTTTATCACATGCCTATAACCTCACCTGGGTCTAGCCCTGATCGATTGGTGCCTACAATCTCCCCAGATGGAACTGTTAAGTGTGCAACCCTAACTAAATCACCAACACAGTGTGGGCTGGAGTTGGGGTTATCCTCAGGTTGAAGGTCATGGATATTTTTGATTTGATGGATGGCGTTCCTTAACGCACACGCTTTGCAAGACTCTGTGATGCGTTTTGCAGTGACATATGGTGATGGTGTCCAATAAACCTGTTGGAATGTTGAGATGATTTTCTGCCGAGTCAGATGGATCCCATTTTCCCTATGTATTGATTGCATAGTGGAGAATGCTGCTTGGGGAGTGATCACAATTGTGTCTTCCAAATTGAAGAGATGGTCACCTCGCCTGGTTAGCTGATTGAAAATTTTCCTAGGCATCCAATCTGGTTTCATTTGTTGCTGATATTGTTGCAACAGGTCTTGCTGGCTGTGGTCCAACGAGCCTTGATGATATTTTTGGAAGGACAGTATGGACTGGTTCGTCTTGTTGAAATGTAGAACTAGGAGGTGGTAACGGGATGTCATTTAATCGATGTGGTAGCAGGCTAGGAGCGGTTAGGCATACCCCATTGACAGGATCTTGGAGGTGTGGGGTCAACAGGACATCTCCTGTGATTGTGGGGACTAAGGGCACCCAATTTTCATGATGTGGAGGGACGGTGATGGTAGGAGAACTAAGGGTTTGAGAGATGACCTGAGGGGGAAGGGGGAGGTTTTGTTCATTACGTTGGATTGCAGCAGTGACGGGAGGAGAGATAGGCAAAGGGTTTGATTTTAACTGCCTGATATAAGCAAGGGAAATTGGTGTTTTTGGTTTGGTTTGAGAATAGTTCTCAAAGGTTAAAGTTCGGCGACTACAATTTATTGAGGCACCCAAAGCTATTAGAAGGTCGAGACCTAAATAACCATCGTATATAATCTCTTCGGTATCATGAATCACAAAAGAATGATTCACTCCGTGATTTGGAAGGGGGGTATTCACATACGGTGGACGAGTTTGACCAAGATTTGGCATAACTTGGATATTCGCACTTACGAGGATAATGGGGGAAGACTTCATTGGTCCAAAAACATTGTGGTGTTTTCGGTAAAATTGAAGGAACAGGCAAGAACGGGAAGCCCCCGTATCTAGAAGGAGTCGAACTTCCATCCCATTCAGCGTGATTTTCTGGTATATGGGAAGACCACCTGAAGATGTCTTATCATGTGCCCCCACCATGGTAAGACTATTTGTTTGGGGGGGCAACCTAAAAATCCAGCAGCTCTTGCTGAATGATTTCAGGCTGATATGGGTCAAGTTCTCCTTCATCAATCCCAGCTGTTCCATCTTCAATCATGGATGAAATCTGACGCGGCTTGATCCAGGGAGTCTGCGCCCACGATTGGAGTCCTGGTCCTCTTCCTGGTTAGTTCGCTAAAAGATCTCTTCAGCGACCACAGCATGCAAGATCCGGTGCAGGGTTTCCAGTCTGCAGGGCGGACTCTTGCCCATTCCTCAGCTTTATCAGATATCCTAGGAGCTGCAGGGCTACTAGAGGAAGCTGTACCGGAAGTGGGGTGGGCGGTGACCTTGTTGATCACCGCTATTTTGCTGGTGGTGCTTTACTTGGTTTGTTCCCTGGCTTGCCGTAACGCCATGATCCTCCTTATCACCGGAAGATCTGCATCATAGTTTGTACGTTCCACTATGGAAAAGTGATCAGTCATGGGATCAGGCAAGATTCTGACCAGTGCTTTAAATATTATCCTTTTCCTCTGGGCGGTGGTTTCGTCCGGGAAAGCAGTTAAAGCGAGCTGTTGTAGTTGATCAATAGTTTCATCCAAATCCCCTGAGTAGGTTACTTGATGGAATTTTTTATCAGCAATGGTCTGTCCTAGCACAGGATTAATAGCTGTACGTACATAAGCTTCGAATTGAGCCCAGGTTAAACCAGGCATGTTGTCATGCACGTATCCCGATACTTTTGTTGCATATCTACCAAGCTTAACCACAATGGTATGTATCTTGGAATTGTCTTCGTTCCCAAACATAATGTCTAGGATCGATTTGACTATTTCCAGGTAAGTATATACAGTATGTCATAATACTCGGGTTTAAATGCCGGGATATCAAGAGACCTAAGAGCTGCTGCCATGATGAATAACGTAAAACCAATTGAATACCAAGAAAACAAAAATGACAGTAAGAACCCTCGTGCTGATATGCCGTATCAAGACACCGCTGCCGCCAGTGTTATGTCGGGTTATATGATTTATAACTTGTGATAGTCTTAATAACGATCCAAGTATGGACTGATAAACCTTGATAAAGCTTGACAGGGTCAAATCTAGCACGTTCTTAATCACACATAATAGGTATTCAATTAGGATAATACAGAACTCAATAACAACACAGATATAGATACATAGATGGGTTTTATTAAATGAGTGGTCTAGCTAGAGGAGCCGTAGACTATCTTCATGTAATGAGTAAATAGTGGCAAGGTAAAAATATAATTTGATATATTCAGATGGTCTCTGATTCAATGTAATGTATAGACAACAATGCACTGACAATATAATGTTAGTGAATTGGTGCTCGAAATCAGAGAATGGTATAAACAACTTGTGGTTAAATATAAGGTAATAACCTGTAGCAACTAAAAGATATAAAACATATAATAATATCAACCCTCAACAAAATAATCAATTGGGGTCGAGTGTCTTCCGTGAAAGAAGTAATGCAGTTGGTCAAATATGAATAATCTCAAATGGAGAGCTGGGAGAATTGAGTGTGAAACAAACACGCCGGTATATGGAGTGAGTCACACGGTAAAAAGGGGGTGCGCCAGATGTGTAGGCGCGTATCCTAAAGTGACCTTCCAACTTAAGGTAAACAGGTCAGGTCACTAGCTGGACTGCGGTGTTGAGAATTTAAATTATAGTGAATGCAACTACGAGCTGAGTCTCAAAATTAGTTCGAGATAACTGGTGGCAGATGAATAAACAATTTAATTTACACAATATTAGGCTCGCAGAGTAGTAAACTATGAGTGATTATTTTATCTCTTAAATTCACGTTAAGCGATCGTATGTAATAATAACAAATCGAGTTTAGGAATTCAGATATAAATGTGATGAATAATTATGGAGTCAGGAATATACTGAATAAATCACTACAAAGTGATATAGAGCCTGACTAAATTGAATAAACAAAGTTAATCAAGAATGGCTCTGAGAATGCTGTTGTAATTGAAAGCGTAATGGAAGAATAACGGATCTATTAATAAATCAGAAGAACTGGGCGCATACGACGAAGTTATGCTAAATAATACTTACAGCAGTATTAATAGAAGTGCTGAACGAGTTAACAGAGACTTTAAATTACATACACTAATATACAAAGTGTAAGAAAATTATGTTGAACTATGTAATTGAAACTATGCAATGCTGGAATTCCTGAGCATGAAGAATCAAAATTACTTACATCGGTAATCACATGAACGGTAATACGAGTTCATAAAATAATTATAAAAGTGGTTATATCACTGAGTTTAAGATGGGAGAGGGGGAAGTAAATTAATTCTCACAGGAGGAAGTACAGTCGTTATGAAAATGAGCGTAGGTTCTAGGTAATAATGTTTGCAGAAGGAAATGAGTTCACGAAATACACTGCGACTTTAACTCACATAATACAACACAGAATACATACATACGGAAAATCTGTGAACGTGGGGCAAGGTAACTGATTGAATATAATTATATAATGTATGTGTAAGATTGTTATGGCAAGATAATCAATGAGTAGGTTTAGTATTTAGTCACAACGGTACCACGAGTGGTAGATTAGGTTCTGAAGGATTAACACTTATGAAAACTGAATGATCTTGGGCACAGATCACAGCCTATCTTAACACAGCACGGTTCACATATTTTACCTTATTATCTCCACAACAATAACACAATGTAAGATACACAGGGACACTTAGGGTATTTGGAGGGTAGGGGTCGAGAGTACTAGTCTGGCCAACGTTGAGCGTGGGCCCGGGGAGCAGCACTTCAGGGGTGTACGGCATTGCTCGAGCAGTTGTCCAGGGGTCCAGACTTCAGCTAGGCAGGGCATCCACAGGTAAGACTTCAGGAATACCTCAGGCAGGTACTCTCCGGGTTGGTAGGGGCAGGCTGGGGCAAGCCAACACTTTTAATTAGCACTCTGAGCCCGAAGGTTTTAGAATAGTATTGAGGTGTGATTGCATACTCCTCTCTAATTGTCTAGAGGTACTATGCGGCATTATATTTGACTCTTGTTTCTCAGGTCTCGAAGTCACAAGGTTATGGGGAAAATGGTTGTGTGGTTATTGTTAGGTAAATACTTAGCTTAGACTTGGAAGTTTGGTATTGACATAATGGTATACTTCCAAGGTATAATAATAACTACTTAACTATTGTTTACTTAGCCTAATGATAGAGAAATCTCTCATAAACATGGATAGGCCTTTATACCTGGTTTAATATTAATGATCTTATATCTTGCTTGGTAGGTATAGTATAGTTACATGGAGGTTCTGGCATCTGCGTCTCCGTCATATTCTAGACTGTCCTTCACATCCATTTATTCCGGTAGGCCTCGGGACGTTCATGTTTAATTAGCATAAACATATTCTCATTGTAGTTTACGTCCGGGTAGAGGGGAAATGCTAGGTGTTGGATCGTCGACTTCATTTGAAAGGCGGAAGGTGATTGGTGAGTACAGGTGTGTGGTGATTGGTCCATACCTGCAGCTTAGAACATGGGGTAATTTAGGGTTTATCAGGGTTGACTCTGCTATTCTGCTTCTTCTTAGGTTGTTGTAACTGGAGACTGGCTATCCTACACTTGGCTCCTTCAGGGTTTGCTTTGAGGCCCGTCATTTCAATAGGTTTGAGTCCCAAAGGGAAGAAGGAAAACTTAATATTCAGTAGTGGCCCCGGAATCATTGACGATGCGCCTTACAATGGTAATGGCCAATCTTGGAACTCTAGGCTCGCCGTTCAAACGCCCCGCCTAGGAGAGACAAATACGATTGCTACACATTGTTAGTGAAGTGCTCTTAAATATAACAAAACCACTCACGGACTCGTCCTTATGATGTGGGAACCACGACTAGAAAAAAACAGTAAAAAATAAAAATATTAAAAGCATTAAACATGATCCAGCATAATACGCTTCTCAGGCATCTGCTGTTTATTCTGAGCGTCACCCAGTTCTTATCTGGGCGCATATCTCCTCCACTGATATATCAAGATTCTTACTTAATACAACAGATGAATGGGAAGGGGATGGAGGGAGGGCAGGAATCGTCAATGATTCCGGGGCCACTACTAAATAAAAGGTTTTCCTTCTTCTCTTCGGGACTCAAACCTATAATTTATTAGTGGCCCCTTCATCATTGATGATGCACCTGATGTCACAAGTCTGGAGGGGGACATTCATCGAGAATATTAGAACCACTAACAAATTACTAAGGTCAAGCAAAACACACAAAATGAGATAATTTGTTTAATAGGAAAAATAAGAAAGGTTTACAAGCGGCGTTTATTAATGCCCCTTTCCCACATGTGCGATTTCTTACGATTTTCACCGGCGACACCCATATTCGTGACATGTCGGACAACAAACGTATACCCTCGCATAATAATCGTATGCTTCGGCCAGCCTCGCGTGGACCCTCGCGGGTCGTCGCAAATGTTCGGTTTGTTCAAAATTTGGGACGAGGACTCACGAGGGTTCATTGCCCTCGCAAGCATTGTCGAACATTGCAGAATGATCCGAGAGGCCCTCGGGGATCATCGACGACATCGGCGAGACATCGCGGAGGGTTTCTCACAAAAAAAAACTTTGCAACGCTGCATGGCAGCTCGCCGATGCTCTCAGATGGTCTGAGAACATCGACGATGCACAAGAGTCATCGGCGGTTTCCTCGTCAATTAGTCGTCGACGTGCGCACAAGGACTCGCCGAGAGTATACCCGCCAGGCGTATGCTCCGCACGAGGCATGCGAAGGGCCTTGCAACGTCGCGGAATGCTCAAGACACACCTGCCGAGGCCAAAGAGCACCTTCGGTGAGGTGGGTAAAAAAAAATGATTAGGCCTATAGTGAACCTGTCAACCCTTTTTTCTATGCACCTCTCGTGGGGGGTTCACCTGTTTTGTTTTCTTCTCTTTCTCTCCTTTTCTCTCTTTCTCTGGTTTGTATCCATTCAACCCCATTCAGCCAACTGGTTTAAGATGTTTATCCCCATCCAAGTATCGATATCTTCCTGGCAAGCGATAGCAAACCAGCATTATATCCCCCTGAGTGCCAGGTCCGTATATATACGGTCTAGGGTCTTGTCACGGCCAGTGCCAGGTCCGTATATATACGGACTCGCCGAAACAAAATTGTAGCAGCGAAACGACTGTACCTATGGCTTTCATATTTCTACCACATGTACAGTTGTGGACAGATGAAACAGATACAGCCTTGGTCTGTCCAAGACCTTAATAGAGGGCAGCACAATTAGTGCCTATACATGATCTGGTAACAGTGATGGTGTGGGGGTAGTAGGTGAATGTATAGAGTGGAGGGAGGGAGGCGAGAGAGGGGGAAGGAGGGTACAGGAGTGGGAGGGGTAACCAGCGGGAGGTCGGGGTGGAGGGAAGTGGGTGACCAAATACTTTACTGTGAAAGAATAATTAATTTTGTGTTTTGAACAATATGTGAGATTATGATTGCGAAATATTGGAGTCGTAAAGTGTGTAGCATAATAAACGCGCTACAGACTGCTAACCTGCTATTGCTCTCCCCCCCCCCCTCTCTCTCTCTCTCTCTCTCTCTCTCTCTCTCTCTCTCTCTCTCTCTCTTTATATATATATATATATATATATATATATATATATATATATATATATATATATATACAATATATATGTGACATACAGTATAGACATTCAAATATATGATATCTTAAATCTATAACGTAATACTACTTCATTTTTGTTCTCTGCTTAGAGCGCCTACTGAGTTTTGATATCAGGAATGTGGTATTGTTCAAACATGGGAGCGTCAGATACAACTGAACTACCTGTTGGTTACCTAACAAGGGGGAAATATAGTAATTGTTATTATTTGTCAGTTGGTGAGTCAGTCAAACTTCAAATATTATAGTTAGTGTTTCAGCATAATGGTGAGTGTATAGGTCACAGTAGTAACGAAAGTATGCAATGCATATATGGTGTATATAATACGGTATCAATGACACGCCAATTAAAGTGTTTTCCAAGTGTAGCCTACTGGAGGTGTTATCAGTGTTGACATTGCCACGGGTATATAATCGCTTTTCATTATATACGTCCATAAGAATTTAAACAATATAATATTATAAATTAATAAAACATTATTCAATGTATCTATAAATAATCGATTTTTATTAATTTCACTCCAAAGTAGAAACCAGGAAACAAAGGATGACTAATATATATTTACATAGCAATACACCTGTTCAAGAAAAGCAACCAGTTATATATAATGTGTCAATACAATCCTCAAAGTTTTGGTATAGAGGCGCAAAAGACCATGTTATAAAATAATATCCCCACATTAAAAACTAAGTTACATTTATTGGTCAAACCTCTTGTTAGATATGGTCAACAACAATAACGCAAGGCTGGTGTAAGCTTAATTAATATCAAATGAAAACACGATTATGCAGAACCTTTTCGGTATATCAGGTATTTGTTGTTACGTTTTGACGGCATCAGTAGAAGTGTAAGCGTTAAATGAGATAGCGTTAGGACCATTCCTTGCTACGGGTTCCTAGCTGTATATAGTTGGTTAGTGCCTCAGAGATATGAGGATACGCTTCTTCACTTGTTATTGCATATAGTAAATGAGTTAATTAATTGTTAGCGGGACGTCTTGTAGTTGGAGTAATTGAGATAGCCATTACCGATTTTATAGATAAATAGCATTCCAAAACTGAGGAACATCCTATAATGATCGTGAAATTAAAGTGAAACAGCTTACACGTATTAAGAAAGGGTTGGGAATACATTAAAATGAAAATACTGAATAGGATTGCAATAATTATGGTGAGCAAAGATGCATGGTATATACAGTACAACTAGCAAAACGAAAATAATGCATTATGCCGCTTTATGATATATACAGTAAATGTGTTTAAGATAATTAGATCAATTCATAATATCATGACCTTGGCAAAAGTAGACTTCGAATGTTTTTTATTTTTATTTTTTTTGAGATATAACTACTAACAATCTAGAGAAAGATGAACCAGGAGAGATACATAAAGCTTGATAAATAAACTTTAACAGATTACAGAAAACAGGAAGAGATTAAAGGCGCAAAAGATAAACGGGAGCAACGAATTATCAGTTCTCATTAATCATTTAACCCCGTTCTCAAAAAACAGGGTGAATTTTCCTGTATGTGAACATATGACCTGTGATTTCGTATAATATTTAACAGTAAATTGTGAATAACTTGAAGCTTAACAACAAGGTCAGTATCTAAAAAATGATAGCAAAGGAGGAGTTGCAGCATTTCCGTGTTTATTGTTGACAGAATTGTTGTACGAAAAAACACACTTGGTATGGAATATATACACATATATTTCATTTATGGGACTTTTAAACTATTGCACGTATTATAACATTTCTTAATTCAATAATTCCTTAGGTTACCAATAATACAATCTTTACAAATATTGCCAATCAATGATATAAGGTCCATTGATTTCTTAATGTATTTAGTTACAAACCGACTTTAAAATAGCATTTTTGGTAACTCTAGATTGTATACATCCTTATTAACCAATAAAGAGGGTAATCTTAATTTTACTAAATAATTGACTCGCACAAAACCTGTAGAACGAGACTGAAATAAAAGCATGGTCATATTATAGATAGTAGATAATTTGTGTATGTGAGTTAGTGAAACAAAAGGCAGAACTGTCTGTGACAAATTCCTTCCCCATAGTTGAAAGAGTGACAGGGCCAAAATCAAGGAATGTTCGAGCCAAAATACCAAGATACACGGAGTTTAAAGTAATTAAAGTCATAGGATGAGGGGAAAATGGATTCAGGGTAGAGCGTTCCAGAGCTCAGCTGTTGAATAGGGGAAAGATTGGGAATATCGTTTCACACTTGGGTTGGAGAGTTGCAAAGAGTAGGGGTGGAATTGTATTGGAAGACAGAGTCTACGTACTCTTCGTAAAGGAGGTGGTATACATTGAGAGAGGGTGAGGAACACTGATTATTGTAAAATCAGTAGAATAGCGAGAGAGATGCAACTTTGCGGCGAAGAGAGAGAGATCGCAGAGAGTCAGGGAGTGGACATCAGTTAATGAGACAAAAGGTTTTCTTTTCTACTTTGTCAAGAAATGCTGTGTGAGAGGATCTTCCCCACACATGTGAACAATACTCAATACATGGACGCACAGTGCCTCTGTACAGAACAAGAAGCTGTGTCGGGGTAAAGAACCCCCGGAGACGATTGAGCATACCCAGCTTCTGGAAAGCTGTTTTAGCAAAGGTGGTAATATGATCTTTCCAAGTGAGATTAGGAGAAAAGGAGACACCGAGAATACTGAGAGAAGATGGAGGGTTGATTTGTATATTGTTGAAGTATAAGGGAAAGTCCTGTGGGAGTTCTTGATGGGTAGATAAATGGAGAAATGGGTTTTGGAAGCACCAAAAGCAACAATATATTTTCTGCCCCAAATGGGAATTGTTGATAGGTCAGAAGATATGACTTCGTCACGTGACTTTTTGAGAGATTGCTTGCTGGGGGGTTCTGAAAAACTAGTTGAATAGTGTAAGGTAGAGTCATCAGCATATGAATGAATAGCTGATAGTTGATTGGTTGAGGAAGTGAAAGATGGCCGTCCACAACTGCAGCCATGGAACGGCCAGGAAGGGAAATAGAGATAAAAGCACAATTTGAGGGACAAAAACTAAAGGTGGGTAGTTTAGAAGTTAGAGATTTGTGCCAGACTCTATTAAAGGACTTATAGATATGTCTAGCACAATAGAAAAGCTTTCACCGAAATCATGAAAGGAGGGTGACCAAAAGTTAGTAAGATATGAAAGAAGATCACCAGTAGAGCGACCCCTAAGGAAGCCATACTGGCGATCTGAAAGTAGTATATATGGGCAGAGAGATGCTTAAGATATTTCGAAGTAAGAATAGTTTCCAAAAAATTTGGAGATGCAAGAAATGAGAGCAATTGGACGATAGAGGGTTGAGAGCGATCATCCCTTCTTTGGGATAGGTTGAATGAGAGCAAACTTACAGCAAGAAGGAAAGACATTAGAGGAGAGACAGAGACGAAAGAGTTTGCCTAGGCAGGGAGTCAGCACGGAAGCAAATTTTTGTTTAGTACAACAGGAGGAACACCATCACGCCTTCTTAGTATTAAGCCCAGAGAGGGTAGAGAGCAAATATTTAAAAGAGATTACGATATTAGGTATAAGTATGAGAGAGGGGGTTGGAGGGGGAGGAATAACACCGGAATCATCCAAGGTGGAGTTTTTAGCGAAAGTTTGGGTGAAGAGTTTAGCTTTGTCAGAGGAAGAAGTGACGGTAGTGCCATCAGAGTGGAAAAAGGGAGGGAAAGACGAAGAAGAACAATTGGTGGAGAGGTTTTTGGCTAGATACCAGAAAGCTTGGGAAGAGCTTAGAGTTGGATAGTTCAAAGAGAGGTAAACTGACCAAGATTCGAACCCATTCACTGCAGGTATATTTGGAAGAGCTGGGCACCATAACCACTCGGCCATGAGCATATGGCTGAGTGCTTATGGTGCCCAGCCCTTCCAAATATACCTGGAGTGAGTGGGGTCGAATCCTGGTCAAGATACCTCTCTCCCAGCCTGTCCGACATTATCATTGGATATTGGATAGTTCAGTGCATTTAATATAGAATCGATGAAAGAGTCTTTGGTGAGTCAAAGAACAGATTTGACTTGATTCTGGGCAGAAACATAAGTAGAATAAGAATCTTGAGTTTGATGGTGTCGGTACTGTTTGAATGCTTCATCCTTATTGCGGACAGAAGTTGAACAAGCGTGAGTAAATCAATTTGTTTTTACATTAGTCTGAGGGAAAGAAAATGGATGTATGTTTCCATGCCCGAGAGGATTACCTCGGTAATGAGTTCAGCACTCTCCGAGGGTCCCCGGCAACGGAAGAAAAAGTCATTCCATGGGAAATCAAAGAAGTACTACTGGAGAGCCTCCCAGTCGTCAGTGCCAAAGTGCTACAAGTGCCACCGGCTGGCTAGTTCGGCTGGAGAGATAGGACAGGTAAGAGGAGCCCAAATGAGGGAAAAGATCGACAGTATAAGAAGAAGTAAGGTTAGTCAGTGGAATGAGAGAAGAGCAATTGGTGGTGGTGAGGGTTAAAATCTCCTAAGATGGTGATTTCTGAGACAGGAGAGATGGCTAGGATGTGTTCCAGTTAAGAGTTTAGATACTCAAAGAATTTGGGAAAGTCAGCAGAGTTAAGGGAAAGATAGACAAAACAGAAGTATTTAGTATGAGAATGACAGGATAACTTGAGCCATAAAGTGGAGAATTCAGAGGAGTCAAAATCGGGAACATGAGAGCCTGTTAGTTTGCTGCATCCGCCGTTGGCTTTGAAAGTAGGATAGAGAAAGTAGGATGATACAGAGAAGGGGCTGCTGTCAGTTGCATACAATTATGTCTAAACAAATATGGTAGCATATATTTTACAAAATCAAGGAACTGCACTGCAAATATATATTGTGTAGTGTGTAAATATTATCACGGTCGACCCAGTTTGCTATAACAGTAAAACTGCAGACTAAAACATTTAATGAATACTAGGAGGGGTACCCGGCGTTGCCCGCGTTTAAATTCTACTACCATAATCACCATCATCAATCACTACTACCACAATCATCACAATACTACTACTACCATAATCACCGGCCTCGACCTCCCTGTGCCTCATTAAACGGCGACCTCTATTTCGGCCGCTAAATTACCTTCGATTTTGGATCTGACCTCATCCTTACCCCCATTTTGGGGAGCTGCGAACAACTTTCGTTCCATACACCTTTTCGATCGGAGGCCTCCTTCTGCCCCAAACGGGCATTTTTGTTTTCGCATTTTTTTCGCTCCCGTATACTACATAAGTTCTGCCGAAATTTTATTAAACAAAAGTGTCTCTGATTTCCACTAAACTCGCCTAAAACCATCTCCAAAGCCTGGGCTTTCCAACGGTGACCCACACTACCACCTGGCACCAAATCTGTGAGAGGAATTTAGTAACAAAGGTCGGGTAACTGACAAACAGACAGACAAACATTGACCTTTATTTATTAAGATAGCAAAGATAAATAGGTAGATAAAGCTTGCTTCATTTACTGAAATACTGTATATATATATATATATATATATATATATATATATATATATATATATATATATATATATATATATATATATATACTGTTTCAAAGTAAATTAGATATACAACCGACAAACGGTTTGTGGCTATGTTCCAATAGCGAGAGAGAGAGAGAGAGAGAGAGAGAGAGAGCTAGCGAGAGCAGGTTGCCTATAGCGCGTTTATTATGCTACACACCTCTACCTAATCTTATCAAGGATTATGGTATTATGAGGCTCTGCGAAGATGTTTTTCATAGTTGAATATTTAATGCATAAGAATTTGTTATATTACTATCACAATCGAAGCTGGGTAAGCGAGATGTTAGACAACTTATTTATTATGCCATTGGCAAAGTTTAAATTAATTGTTCTTCATAAAATAATTCACGCTACAGCCACAGGATTCTTTGTAATCCACCACCACCTACCCCTACCCTGCACTACTACTAGTTGCCCTCTATTGAGAATGTGGATACTCTGCGTTTGTTAGGAGTTACTCTTGATCCCAAACTTACTTTTGAAAAGCATATTCGTTCTTTCTCCTCTTCCATTTCCCAAAAAATTGGTCTGCTTCGCAAGGTTTATAAAACATTTGCTTGTGACGCCACAGTTATCAAGTCTTTTTATGCTTTTATTTTGCCACATTTCGAGTACTGCTCACCTGTCTGGTTGTCAGCAGCTGACTGCCATCTCAAGTTGCTTGACAGGTCGCTAAATTCCATCAGTTTTATTCTACCTAATTTGTCTCTTGATCTGTGTCATCGACGTAAAGTTGGTGCCCTTAATCTTTTATTAAAAGTTTTTAACAACCCTCAGCGTCCCTTACATGGGGTTCTGCCTGGGCCCTATGTCCGGGCTCGTGCAACTAGATTCACAAGCAATCTTAATTATCTTGCCATGAACCGTGTTAATTTTTCTACTACACAGTTTTCACGGTGTTTTGTGCCGGCCATGGTTGACTTGTGGAATAAGTTGCCAAATGAGCTAGTCAATTCAGCTCATATCTCCATTTTTAAGTCTAGAGTTAATGCTTTTTTGCAGCATTAATTCTAATGTTTAAACTTATTTTATTCTATTTTATTGTATTATATTTAAGCTTGATATCCTCCACTGCATAATATGTTATCTGTGTTTAATATGTGTTTATGTACAGTACAGTATACAGTGTATGTTTTTATGTTTTCCTAAGTTGCCATAGTCTCTCTCCAGTGCCTCCGGGTGTTTTGTGTGGATTGATCTTGATGGTGTTTCTGCACCCTGGTTGGAGACTTCGGCATCTCATATAATAATAATAATAATAATAATAATAATAATATAGTTTGTCACTCTGCACTTTGTATCTGGATCTCTTTATGCATTTTCTGTCTCGTGCTCGTCTTTTACCTTTCTGTAACGTTTTTTTTTCTTTTTCCCATAGCTTTGTATCTTTCTTGAATTCGCCTAGCTTACCTCTGCCGTTTTAATCATGAGTTTTAGTGCCACATAGTTTTCATTGGCTTGGTGCTAGTCTTTATAATAATAATACCTTCTCCCCTCCCCCATCTATGATTCTCGAGGTATAAACACACAGTTTCTTATTGGAGGGTGTCTGTTTCAGTTTGCTACAGCTTCAGCAGTATTATATGTTTCATTAATACCAGCAATCCGACATTTTGCAATCATAATACTAGATAATGATCAAAACACAAAATTAATCATTCTTTCACAGTGAAGTATTTGGTCACCCACTTCCCTCCACCCCCACCTGCCGCTGGTTACCCCTCCCACTCCTTCGCATTATTTCGCAATATTTTATTCAAAACCATCGCTCAATTTGCCGATGCCATCGCATAATGCCGCCGATTACGTCTTATACATCGGCGACGTCGTCGCCGGGTGTAAACTTGTCAACGGTTTTTAACGGTCAAAATCGTAGACGTCGCACACATTCCTTGCGAATTGGCAAGACTACGTCCTCGGCGACGAACATCGTATGAAGTCGCACATGTGGGTAAGGGGCATAAGGGTTAGCCTGTGGTGATGTAAGTTTTACGTTTGATAGAACAGTAGAATACACCAACCATAAACGAAATATCTTATAGCCTATAATAAATATAATCAATATTCTTAATACTATAAAATACTGATATAAAATTACGAACCTAAGGTTAATTAACCGTTCGTATAATAGGTACTCTATTAACAAAAACAGTTTGTACTATGCACTTATAAATATTCTTAAGATTAATAAGTACAAAATATGAGTACTTTTATTGCAAAAATTGGAAGTACTATCAAAATAAAAATGTCCTAACTAGACTGTCTTAAGTCCTAGGAATAGCTTATCACATGAACCTTATCTTACTATCCCAGTGTATCACATAGGAGGCAGACAGGAGGTCTTAGCTAGAACACTCCCCCCCCCCTTTTTTTTGTACAAGGATTATAGCTTACAAAACTAGACTTTTTGCCTATGGTAAGTTTGGTTTCATGAGATTCACGGACAGGTATCGCGTGATGAACGTATGATTGGAGGACCATACATTCGTCCGTTGCATGTCATCCAGAGAGTAATTCTTCAAAAATCGGAGAGATGCCGCCCATTTTCTCACATTGTGTGCCCGCCCAAGAGCACCCGGGTTACTCTCTCAGATAACTTCCACTATTAAAGCCGCTAAGCGTTGCTTTGTGAGGCGTCTACCTGTCCGCGTGACCCAGAGGGACCTGGCCTGAGTTGGTCGTGATTCCTGCATAAAATTAACCCTTATTTAGCGGCGAGCAACATAAGTCGAGTTAAATAAAGCTGGACTATGTGGCGTGCTCCAGACCACCGCGGCGAACCTACTGACACAAATCTCAGCTCCCTCCTCCCTCTCTCACTCGCTACATTTGCACTCGCGTTGCACGGTTATTGCAAGAAAACTATCCATCATACAAGGATCGTTATGGTGTCATTCGAAAGCTCTGTTTTTACGTTCTGGGTCTTATTTAGGCATGAAAATGATCACGTAAACAGCCCTATTTTGGCTAAAAACACCCCGCTGTGCGGTACACATAAATAAACCGCATAGGCCGCTCGTAAGGTGTTAAAAAGCGATTTCACTGGACATAATAGGTAGTGACGGTCGCCTTGCTTGAGGGCAGGAACCTCGAATTCTGTAAAGACATGATTGGCGTGCTTGTTCTTAGCCACAAAATTAGGAGTAGGAGCTATGTGAACACCCATGTCACGCCTTGAAAAGCTAAGGCAAGATGGTTCAGAACTCATCGCAGCCAACTCAGATACCCTAGTACCCGTGGCCTTAGCCATAAGAAACACAGCCTTCTTTAAATTTAATTCCAAAAGTAGGATTGCGACAATACTTATGCGAATGAAGCATGTTGAGGGTTAGATCAAGAATCCAAGTGGGCTTGTTGGTCAGTTTCTACGATCCAGGTAGTGAATGCCTTCCAATATGATTGGTACTATCTTTGAGTTGGTGGGGTATATTGATTAATCAACTTGTGAGTCACGCTATCACCTAATGGTGTTGACCACTTGGCCTTCTGAATATCCACAAGGCAAAAGTCAGTGAGGTCTTGAGGTTTCCAATTGTGTCTAAATAGAAGTACGAGATCGGGAGTGACACCGGGTTCTCGCACCACATCTTTAATTGGTTGTACCACACATGGGCCGGCCACAGAAGCTTGATCATCGAGACCATGCCCCGATAATCCCGTAGTTTGTGAACTACTTTGCACATCGTCTGGCGGTGGAAATAAATAAATGGAGTTCCATTTGTTTCAGTCGACCAGAAATACGTCCGGTTCTCCCGCTGGGGTTTGACGCCGGCGTGTGAGGAATTGAGGCAACTTGTGAGTCGCCTCTGACGCGGACAAGTCCACTTGTGGAAAGTATGGCTCGGTAATCATCTGTTGAAGGACGGTTTGCTTGAGAGACCATTCTACTAGAGTGCTCTGTCTCCGGGATAGAGCGTCTGCCCATACAATTGCTATCCCTAGCAGACATGTTACATGAAGATAAATCTGTAGCTCTGCAGCTAGCTGAAAGATCTTTTCCGACAACCCTTGTAACACTCGGGATATCACTGACCCTTGCTTCTGAATGCATGTGACTGCTGTCAGATTGTCCATCCTGAAGGCCAAGGACTTTCCCGCCAGTGTTGAGCCGTGCTCCTTTAAATTAAGAAAAACAGGGGGACTAATAACTCTTTGGCATTTATATGAAGGTGATTGTACCTGGACCATAGACCCTGACCTTGATGGGTCCAGGTTTGACTGATACCCCCATCCTAGGGTACCTGACGTGTCTGTGTTGATCCTGACCATCGGAGGAGGAGTTGTCCATGTCAAAGAGGAGTGTAATGCTTCTGGCTTCGCCCAAGCCGCCAGCAGGTTGTGGGTTAATTTCGGGATTTGCCATAGTTTTTCTGCCGGCAAAAGCGGAAAGCAGTTGTTTCCCTCTAAAATTAGCCTCTTTACTTTGAGACAACCTAACGGAACCGTCAACCTTATCCAAATTGAGCGACCCGACCAGAGACTCCCAGATCCTCCTTGTACAGGTCAAAGAATGGAGAAAACTAAAGAGTTTCTTTCGAAACCTCTATCGGTTGTCCACACTTTGACTCAGAGAAAGAAGTTCGGTGTCCCATGGGTGGGCCACCCATTGGATGGCCCTCGTGGGGTTCAAGATGGACTTCGCCAAGTTAACTTTGAATCCCAGGGCGGTTACATGAGATATTACTTGTTTTACATGTTGAAGGCAAGCCATTTTGGAATTTGCTACTATTAACCAATCGTTGAGGTACCATAAAATCATGATCCCTTGTTTGAGCAATGGTAGAAGAGCCTGCCGGACTAACTTTGTGAAGATACGGGGTGCAAGATTTAGACCAAAGGGCATTCTTTGAAAAACAAACGTCTGATTCCCTTGGCATAAAGCTAGGTACTTTTGAAATTGTTTGTTTATAGAGACATGTCAGTAGGCATCAGTCAGACCTATGGAACACATCCAGCCTCACGTTGGCAGTGTTAGCCTGATCTGATTCACAGTCAGCATCCTGAATGACTGATTGTGAATGTAAAGGTTCAGAGAAGACAAGTCTATGACCGGTCTCATCTGAACACTGTCCCTTTTTGGCACCAGGAATATTCGGGAAGTGAACACGGGTTGCTTGGGGGATACTGTGACAATGATCTGCTTGAGTGCCATCTCCTGGATGACAGCTCCCACCTTTAATGAAACATGATTGTATTCGTGAGGGATATGTAAACGAGGTCGCCGGGACCATCTCCACGAGAGAACCTTTCGGACCACTGTCCTTGGCCATGTGTCGCAGGGCCATGCCCTGTAACAAGCCCGAAAGCTGCCAGTCACTAGGTTGTCCGGCAGAGCTACTCTCGTTTCCGACTCACCTTGTAGCGGCACTGGGAGTGAGAGAGCTGCGTGGTATCTCAGTTTTTTGGTTGAGAGGATTGTGACTCTGACTGGGTGTTAGAGGGACGAGAGGCTTTGCTATCATTGCTGCCTGACTTATTCTTGGACTGTCCCCTGAACCATCTCCTGCGACCCCTAGATTGACCTCGGCCCCTAGCTGTGCCACTGGTTCCAGGAGTGCTAGTCTTGGATGACTGTGGTGACTGAAACTGTCCACGAAAGGGACTCTTACTAGAAAATTTAGGTTTGAATGTCGAATCACTCTTCGTCTTAGAAGAAGTGGCACGGCTCTATAGCCCAACAAACAATTTACCGTGCGCCAGGCATCTGTCGAGGCTAGAGCTTTAGTGAAGCCATTGGATAAAATCAATCTCCTACCTATTTCTGCCGGCAGTTTCTTTACCAGGTAAACCCTCAGATCTTGACGCACCCTCACGGCTTCAAAAAGCGCGGTGCGGATATCCCCAAGTGACTGAATGGAATTCTGGAGTAAGAGGCGCCGGGTCAGAGAGAGTGCCTTATGGGTACTATTGTCAGTTACCGACTCAGATGTCCTGGCTAAAAAAGCCGCAAGCTGGCGACTGAGAAGATACTGTGAAAAAAGCCTCCAGGCTTTCTGCCTCATTTTAAAATACTTATCTATTTGCAACTGGGTAGGGGAACAGAATGGGTCCACAAGTTGACATAATAGGAGTTTAGGAGCACTAAAAAATTCTAACATATTTTGTGGTACACCTGCTATCGTGTAAATACGATAGTATACGACACTTTTTGTGCTACCGTACATCTCTGTGACGTCACGGTCGTTCCCGCTGCACGGCGTAGGACGATTAGATCGTATATTATAAGTTAGTAAGTAAGTTATGATTATAAATGGCCTAATATGCTATTATCCCTTAAAGATCGGGGGCGGACTTAAGTCCGCCTCCAATTTGCAGCAAGTTAGGAGCATTATTAAGGCTTTTAAAGGGTTATAATCGAGTGCAAATGGCCGGGAGCACAGCGGGCCAGACAGCCGACTCCCAGGGCTTACCGCCGCCCATTAACTCATGTTCCCTGTGTTCTCGAGAGGCCGGCAGTGTAGCCAGTAGTGAGCATAGCTGGGAAAAATATGCTGCTATACGCTAAACTCCCATGTTACTGGTATCACTGTATGAGAACCACGAGTGCTACGTAGCTCGTTCTGGTCTCATTTTGAAGCTTTTAGCGCCTAGTTTTTTGCTGAATACATTTCTTTTCATGCAGATACTTGATTTATCATTCAGGAGGGCCTGAATATGCCCAAATAAGCCCAAAAAAACCCGCTAGACAAGGGTTAAGCAATATTGACATGGTCTTATGTAGTATACAGGTATATGAATTTATCGTATATATTAACATAATTTATCGTATTGAGCAACATAGAATCGGTACGATAATTGGGGCCCTGGCGTATGCCACGGCAGCAAGGCGGAGGGCTGGAAACAGCAGAGCCTTCACGACTGTCGTGAATCCTAGCAGGTATATATACCGTAGTTTGAATTTCCCGGGTTCACGACAGCTGGTTCCTTTTTGTTTATACGCATTACTTTATTTATCTTTGTGGATAAGTATTACTGTGGTTGCACCAATTATATCTTAGTTTATTTTCCCTTATTATTTAATCACGGGGGAGATATAGAACCCTTAAATATATTTATATTGTTATGATAAAAGGGAATCTCAATACACTTCACACAGAGACTTCGTCCCGCTCACAACAAACCACCAATTGCTGCCACATAACAACAGAACTTCCCTGATCTTCACCTATTGACATGTCCATACATAACCTACACTCTTTGCATCACAGCTAAGTTCCTTTAACCCTTAAAAAGCGGCTCACCACATAAGTCGTATTTAATAAAGCTGGACTATGTGGCGGCGCTCGACATAGGTCGAGTGGCAATTTCAGCACGTAATGTTGCTGAGAGAGAGAGACAAGTGGTGGCAGGAGACTAGCGAGCGTATGACTGCTCCAGACCACCGCGGAGAACCTACTGACACGAATCTCAGCTCCCTCCTCCCTCTCTCACTCGCTATATACGGAATTGTATCGGGAAAGTGGCTAATTACCTGCTTTTTGCACTCGCGTTGCACGGTTATTGCAAGAAAACTAGCCATCATAAAAGGATCGTTATGGTGTCATTCGAAAGCTCTGTTTATGCCCTTTCAGGGATAGATACTTGTTTTACGTTCTGGGTCTTATTTAGGCATGAAAATGATCACGTAAACAGCCCTATTTTGGCTAAAAACACCCCGCTGGGCGGTACATATAAATAAACCGCATAGGCCGCTAAAGAAGGGTTAATACTATAAGTACTTCATAGATATTACTGGGACTACCACAGATAGCCTACATATACAATTTAACATGTAAGTCCAACGCCGACCGGTATCATATTTATAGCCTAGGCCAATTCATCTTTCCAGGTCTAATCATTTAATTTATATCCGTTTCTCCTCTACCCCCTAGGGATAATAAACAGGATATAATTGGTGCCGTGTGACCAGGATACTGGTCCATCTGTTATATATTGATAAGAATTGGAGGGTTATTAGGCCTGACTTGTCTGCCTTTGGGTAGAGCTGGGCGATCCAGTGGACAAATGTTGAGGGGCGCATATGTCCGGGATTTTCCGCTGGACCGTCCAGTGTAGTGCCCTGATTTTTTTTTTGTTAGGCAGTTCTATAGACCAGGGGCAAGGGTGGACACTGTCAGGCAGACCTCAGCCGGGGTTAGATGTGCCAGGGAGCCGGAAGGTATTAGATAGGCTACTGGACAGAGCGCGTGCCTTCTTTGAGGAGAAGGACAGGGCCGAGGAGGTGCAGTCGACGCAATAGGCTAGATCTCAAGACTAGGACGACGGCTGCGGCTGTTCCTCCTTCAGAGGAGTCTTGATCCTTCTTTCTTTTTCTTTGTAATTTGTTAAAATTTAATATAGCCTAGTAAAGTAAATATTGTAAAGTAGAGTAGTATGACATAGGGTAATTTTCCTTTTCTTTGATCATTTGTAAACTCACAGGGGGCACGCGATCTGCATGCTTCAATTTGCTTGGTTGCTGTCGTCATCAATGTAAGTAGGTTAGCCTAGGCTTAGAATAGATTAGAATAGGTTAGCCTACAGTGACGATTAGTATTGTTGTTCCTTAAGCTTTAGTTACCGTAAACTTATTAAGAATGGAGGAGAAAATAAAGTCATTGCGGCAGTTCAGGGCCGCCAAGAAGGGAGGGATTACTAAGCTTACCTCTAATCTGTCTGAATTTATTGAACATGCTGCTACACTGCATGATGTAAGGGGTGTGAAAATCACTATAGAAAAGGCCCTAGCTGATATCGAGCCGTATAGCATAGAGTTGCATAGATTATATTCAGATGATCAGTTAGAGGATGAGATGGTGAAAGATATGCAGTATGTTAATCAAGTAAACAGTCAGTTAGCTGAGTTAGATAGTGTTCTACAGACAACCACTACTGGTTGATCTCATGCTAGTGCAGCAAGTAGGAAACAGAAGGGTATTAAGCTACCCTCCCTGAAGTTGCCAGTTTTTGACGGGGATCCAACACAGTGGGTGGGTTTCTGGGAGCTCTTTGATTGTAGTGTCCACTCCCAAACAGACTTAACTGACATTCAGAAGTTTACGTATCTAAAGGGACAACTTAGTGGTGAGGCTCTACAAATTGTTAGTGGGTTTAGTTTGGTCGCTGCAAGCTATGAACCAGCGGTCACTATACTGAAAAACAGTTATGGTCAAAAGGATCGCATCAAAGCAGCTCACATAGCGAAACTGTGTAATCTCCCGCATCCTAGCCAGGAGGTCAGTGCTCTGAAAGACTTTTCCGCGTCATTTGAGTGTGTGTTAGAGTCATTACGCTCTATGGATGTAACAGTAAGTGAAATGTGTGCAGTACTGTTGCATAATAAACTTCCTAGTGCACTCTCTGAAGTGATTAAGCGTGAATTAAAAGACAACTGGCTGGATGTGGATGAATATGTTTGTGTGTTTAAGATTGAAGTGTGCAATCTAGAAAGTAGACATAATCCACTAGAACAGTTTGGGGCGACCGCCACAGCAGCATATGCGGTGTATCAGAAACCCGATACCAAGCAGAAGTATGGATGTAAGTTGTGTTTAACCCTTCTTTAGCGGCCTATGCGGTTTATTTATATGTACCGCCCAGCGGGGTGTTTTTAGCCAAAATAGGGCTGTTTACGTGATCATTTTCATGCCTAAATAAGACCCAGAACGTAAAACAAGTATCTATCCCTGAAAGGGCATAAACAGAGCTTTCGAATGACACCATAACGATCCTTGTATGATGGCTAGTTTTCTTGCAATAACCGTGCAACGCGAGTGCAAAAAGCAGGTAATTAGCCACTTTCCCCATACAATTCAGTATGTAGCGAGTGAGAGAGGGAGGAGGGAGCTGAGATTCGTGTCAGTAGGTTCGCCGCGGTGGTCTGGAGCAGTCATACGCTCGCTAGTCTCCTGCCACCACTTGTCTCTCTCTCTCAGCAACATTACGTGCTGAAATTGCCACTCGACCTATGTCGAGCGCCGCCACATAGTCCAGCTTTATTAAAAACGACATATGTGGTGAGCCGCTTTTTAAGGGTTAAAGACAGGATATTTTTGGGCAAAGTGTGCAAAATACAAGAACATTCCCACCAAGGCCATATTGGGTAAGGCAGTTGAAATTGTGCGTCGGGTGCATGTCGTCAGAACATGGCAGCCAGGGGTGTACTAACCCTAAAATTAGGCTGTGCCGATTCTGCCAACAGAAACATTTTAATTATTTGTGTCCGACGCCACGCCTTCAACAAACTGGACAACCAGTAGCCCCTGAACCAACAGTGACCATGGCTGTGGCTTCGGGCCATAATGCAGTGTTGTTGCCTACCATTCAGATTCCCTTGACCGACAGAAACGGTCATACCAGTAAAGTAAGAGCTTTGTTGGACCAATGTTCGTAACGTACCTTCATCTTGCGCTCTGCTTTATCGCAGCTTGATTACGTTAGGGTCAGTAAGGAACAGCTAAGGCTCCAGGGATTTACTGGCTCACTTGGTAGTACTGAGTATGAAATAGTAGAGTTAACCTATCATCACAGAAGAAGGGTGCATAAATTGAGAGCCGTTGTGGTGGAGGAGTTACCAGTATACAAACCAGGGAGAGGATTAGAGATGGAGGTAAATGCTATCAAGGCTCGGGGTTACAAATTGGCCGATCCAGGTATCACTGATGGAGATATGATAGGGTTACTGATTGGAGCAGACTTTTATTACCACTTTGTACATTCAGGCTATGTCAGGAAAGGAAGTATAGTTATGTTACCCACAATTTATGGTTATGCACTGAGTGGCACTTATCAGTCAGATATAGAAGAGACCCATGTAGAGTTAGTCACTGTTCTTAAGTTAGCAGTAGACCCTTTAGTGGAGATACAGGAAGATATTGGCAGGAATTCTCCAGAATTAAAGGATCTGAAAGCTCTATGGGACTTGGACCATATTTGTATAAGTCCTATTGAGACTGGTAAGGGTGGGGAGAAAGTCTTAAATAGATTTTCTGAAACGGTACAGTATTCCGAAGCACAGGGACAGTATATAGTGGAACTGCCGTGGAGAGATAACATAGATAAATCACCTGATAACTTTAAGTTAGCCCTGGGCAGAATGAGAGGCTTGCAGCGTAAGTTTATAAAGGATCCCAACTACTGTCAACAGTATACAAAGGTTCTGGATAATCAGATAGAAAGGGGGTTTATTGAAAGGGTAGAAAACAGGAATCAAGCTGGTCATCCCATTCACTACTTAGCTCACCATGGTATTACCAAGGATAGTGTTACTACGCCTGTACGGATAGTGTTTGACTGTTCGGCTAGGATGGACGAGAAGGCGTTCAGTCTGAATGACTGTCTCCATACAGGTCCATCGCTAGTGGCTGACCTCACCAAGGTGCTTCTGCGCTTTAGATGCCATCAATTTGCCTGGGTGAGTGATATTGAGAAAGCATTTCTCATGGTGGGGTTGAGTGAGAAGGATAGGGATGCTACTAGGTTTCTGTGGCCCGTTGATCCCTTGGATGTTGCAAGTCCTTACATTGTCTACCGGTTCCGTGCAGTTCTGTTCGGGGCCACTTGTTCCCAGTTCCTCCTTAATGCTACCATTCAAAAACACCTGTCTATGATACAGGAGGACAGTGAAGTAGTTAATAAGCTCAAAAGGGGGTTGTATATTGATAAATTACAGGGGACTGGTGATGATGTAGGGGATTTGCAACAACAATGTTGGGATGCCCGTAGAATATTTTCCAGCGCTAACCTGTCTTTACGTGAGTGGGTCACAAATAATGAGAGTTTGCGGGAACTGTTGCACCTGAAGGGTATAGCTTCCGCCAAACAAGACGGCGTTTAGGTACTTGGCGTTCAGTGGCTAACTGATAAGGATATGTTACAGGTTAATTTCCGCGGAAGTAGCCCTGCATTGGTTACAAAATGCGAGGCTCTAAGTCTAACCGCGAGTGTGTTCGATCCTCTAGGAGTGTTGCTACCGGTAACCATCCAGGAGCGGAGGTTCGTACAGGACTTGTGGAGATTAGAGTGTGGGTGGGATGTCCCCATTCCAGATGACATGAGAGCTAACTGGCAGGGTATTTATAACGATATGATAGATAGTACAGGTATCATGTTTCCCCGTCAGGTCACTAATTCTAAGAGAGTTACGCTGCACCTATTTAGTGACGCTAGCTCAGTAGCATATGGTGTAGCGGCCTATGCGGTTGGTGATGAGGTGAGTAGGTTAGTAATGGCCAAAGCTAAGGTGGCGCCTATTAAGTCCCTCACCATACCTAAGATGGAGTTGACTGCTGTTCTTCTCGCAGCTCGTCTCGCATGTTATATTATGTGAGGCCTACGCGGACGAGCTGATTATAGAGAATGTATACCTCTGATCGGACAGCCAGATAACCCTATGCTGGTTGTCTAGTAAAAAGATTTTGCCTATATATGTTCAAAATAGAGTTGATGAGATAAAGTCATTAGTCCCCGGCGCTCATTTTCGTTATGTGTCCACAGAGGACTACCCCAGTGATCTAGTCACCAGAGGGATTTCATAATATGAAATCCCTCTGGTGACTAGATCACCAGATTATGTGTCCTTAGTTGCTTCTTCGCTTTGGTGGGGAGGGCCCACATGGCTACCTCACCAAATGCTATGGCCTAATCATGGCCCAATAGGGGGCTCAATAGGAGGGGACACCACTGTGGGTTGTAACACGAGTCAAGATGGAACCCTTTCATTGCCGGTACCGGTTGCCCCTACTGCCATATTGAATTGGGACCGGTATGGCTCATATATGAAGTCATGGCATGTAATGGCATGGGTCCTTAGGTTTATTAGGACTCTTAAAGAGAAGACACAAGGAAACTATCAGGCAAAACCGGCATGCCTGACGGTGCCGGAATTAAGAGCAGCAGAGTCAGCCATGATTAAGGTAGCTCAGAGAGAAGCTTACTCTGAAGAACACCACTATTTGTCAAAAGGACAGGGCACACCAAGCAATATAGTGAAGCAGTTAGGCCTCTATATGGAGGGAGGCATGATACGCTGTAGAGGTAGGCTACACTTTTCAGCTTTACATGATAGCGCCAAGTACCCTATCCTTATCCCTAATAAACATCGTATAGCCACTCTCCTTAGTAATTACTGCCACAAAGTGTGTAACCATAGTACAAGGAGTACAAAGGAAATCAAGCAACAACATATCTAGTGACCCTTCTAGGTTGCTTGTCCTCCAAAACACTGAGGATCAAGTGTCCAAACAGTGGTTTAGAGTGGGTAAGGGAACATTGGAAAGGGAATTACTGCCCTGGAACTAATGTCCGTGGCAGGATTAGGAAGTTAGTAGGGGACAGATGGGTTAGTAACTGAGGGGGGGATAAAATAAAGTTATTCATTTACAAACGCAGTCAGTCGCGGGTTTGATGCGAGATATTTGTCTATGCGGAGTTTAAATGAATCAACGGTGATGCAGTCTATAACGTTTCGGGGTGGTGTTAGTTATGTTGTAAATTACATAAGGCAAAGATGGTGGATCCCCAAGATTAGACAGGTAGTAAAGAAAGCCTTAAGGGGATATATCATCTGCAAGAGATTGCAAGGTACACATACCGTGCTGTAACCACATTTGTTAGCGGAGCCAGTACATTACGGGAGTTGATAAATGATGCAAGGTTAAAAGGTACTCTAGCGGAATTCAAGTGCGAGTGGCAGTTTATACCGGCCAGGGCGCCATGGTTCGGTGCCATATGGGAACGGGTCATTGGCATCCTAAAGGCTGGCTTGAAGAAGGTACTGGGTCGAGCATTGGTTACCACAGAGGAACTCAATACGGTATTACTGGAGCTCGAGGCCACAGTCAATGATCGCCCGCTTGGCTACAGCTACAGTGATCTTGAAGACCCTCTACCCATCACTCCTTCACAACTGGTTCATGGGAGGCGGATCAGAAGCTTTCCAAGGCGGGAAGTCACGGATGAAGATCTCAAGGACACGACGTGGCGTAACAACGATTCCGTCAACCAACGCTTCCAATATGTAACAAAACTCTCACATGACCTGTGGAAAAAGTGGAGCACTGATTATTTAATGTCACTCAGGGAGCAACATCGTCACTTAATGGTAAAAAGACGGATAGCATCGCCACAAGTTGGGGACGTCGTTCTAGTATATGATGACGGCCCCCGACTTTTTTGGCGTATAGGTCGGATAATGAAACTTCTTCGTGGTCCTGACCACGAATGTAGGGTAGTTCAGGTAAAAACAGGAGCCGGTTTGACCACCAGACTGGTGGTTAAGCTATACCCACTAGAGATAGATTTAGAGGTAGTTGATGGCGACAGCAAGCCGAAATCTGATAATATCCTTCCTGCTACTGGAGCGGACCGAGGTGATACCCCTCAGAGGCCGTCACGTCGGGCTGCTTTGGGTTCCTCCCAGTTGTGGCGATCCATGATCGGGACGGGACAATTGTAAATACTTTGTATATAACTGGTGGCGGAGTATGTTGTGAATCCTAGCAGGTATATATACCGTAGTTTGAATTTCCCGGGCTCACGACAGCTGGTTGCTTTTTGTTTATACGCATTACTTTATTTATCTTTGTGGATAAGTATTACTGTGGTTGCACCAATTATATCTTAGTTTATTTTCCCTTATTATTTAGCACGGGGGAAGATATAGAACCCATAAATATATTTATATTGGTACGATAAAAGGGAATCTCAGTACACTTCACACAGAGACTTCGTCCCGCTCACAACAAACCACCAGTTGCTGCCACATAACAACAGAACTTCCCTGATCTTCACCTATCGACATGTCCATCACCTAACCTACACTCTTTGCATCACAGCTAAGTTCCTTTAATACTAGAAGTACGTCATAGATATTACTGGGACTACCACAGATAGCCTACATATACAATTTAACACGTAAGTCCAACGCTGACCCGTATCATATTTATAGCCTAGGCCAATTCATCTTTCCAGGTCTAATCATTTAATTTATATCCGTTTTTCCTCTACCCCCTAGGGATAATAAACAGGATAACGACCACCAACCAGTTAACATATAATTTCCGCCTTCAGTTGATCGAGCTTTTGTGCCTCTAATCACAATAAACTGACAGCAATACATACATCTACACCATCACGACGCTCTCATCGACGCCATGACTGACTGACAGATAAGCATAGTATTCATGTCCATTCCCATATAATCATTTGATTCTTTCTTTCACTTGACTCAGCCTCAGGGCCGGCGTCTCGCTTCCCCATTGTCCGCCATATTGGGTAAACGTTCTCCTTTGTCTCATTGCCACGTGGAACTATTGGTGAGTTAATTCCTGGATAATATTAACCCTTATAACCTTACTTTATATATAATTTATTATGCGAGACCTTTGGATATAAATTAGCTTGTTTCAGATTGAATTAAATTTAGATATGGAGTAATTTAATTTAGATCGATTTTGTTTGAATTATTATAGCTTAGAGATATTTAACTTCCATTGATAGTATACCACATTGGTGCCCAGATTCGGGAATTAGCTACCAGTAAGGGATTTTTTAAGGCAATGAGCAAGGGGACATATAACAGGATGCAGGAACAACTCTATGATAAACTGGTAAGGCTAGCCAAGCGATGGTTAGAGCCGGAATGCAGGGTCACATCGTTGCGCCTGCCTAAGTCCTGCATCCCACCCATCATCTTCCCCCAATAATTTTCTCTTTCATTTCAGACTTTCTGTGACACATGACCTGACCTAAAAAAAAATCTTGTTCAATATGACCCTTTAGTGTGGGTATTGCTATTTTGTGTGATATTTCTCTCCATAACATAGAAGTCTGCCGGTCGGCGTCTCTTAACTAGGCTACTATTTTGTAATATATTTGTAATATAACATTTTAGGTAAATAGCCTACAAGCTTACATACAACATGAGTAAACAGGAAGAGACACCGTTTAGGGGGGTGCTGAGCAAAGCCCCTAAAAATCAGAGGGCGGTAGTTCAGGGAGTATTAAATAGGTTAATTATTGATGTCAACGCTTTCATCACTACTGCTGACCTCGATGAATTAGAGGCTAGGTTAGACAATGTCCAGGCTACCCACGGTCGTATTGTTGCTCTAAGTGAGGTGATTGTGGCAGGCATGACAGAGGAGGAAGAGATAATTACAGAGTGTGATAATCGCGCCCTCTACGATGAACCTGTCTTTAAAGCGAAGCACCTATTACAGCGCGCTGTCACAAATAAGAAGGGAGGCGAGAACGAAGCCCATAGAAGTGTTGACCCGAAACACACTGTGCACCTCCCAAAGCTCAGTCTTCCTACATTTGGGGGCAAATTGACTGAGTGGTTAGCTTTTTGGGATGTATTTCGGTCTACAGTACATGAATCCTCTTTGGATAATGTCCGTAAGTTTCACTACCTGAAAGGACAAATGGAAGGAGAGGCCTTACATTTGATAGAGGGTTTTGCGGTAGTAGGTGTTAGTTATCTAGAGGCAGTACAACTATTACAGTCCACATACAGGGATCAAGAGCAGTTGAAGATGGCCCATGTCGTTGCCTTATTAAAGCTTGCAGAACCACAGTATAAGGTTGAGGAGTTGGCAAAATTTAGGGCAAATATGGAGTGCCATACTCGATTGCTAGACACCCTAGGGCTCACCACACAGGCAATGATAGTCATTATCTTACGTCAGAAGCTTCCTATGGCAATACTTGACAAGGTTAGATCGTTTGATCTGGGGGAGTTCAAAACTCAGTTCAGTAAAGAAATTAGTAATCTACAGTTCAACAATGGGAGAATGAATGTGTCAGGAGGGAGTGGGAATGTGGAGATGAAGGGAACTGTAAGCATGACGGTGGGGACTAAAGGAAAGAAAGAGGGTACATATAAGAAACCTGCTCAGATTCTATGTAAGCTATGTAACAATAACAAACATAAATGGAGTTTCTGTGTAAAATACCCAACAAATGAGACAAAACTAGCACAGGCAAAAAGGTTGAAGCTATGTGTAGGTTGTCTAAGTAAGGAACATGGTAAGCAGGGACAATGTACTGCTACATACTTAACCCTTAACTGGCGGCGCGCAACATAAGTCGAGTGAAATAAATTTGGACTATGTGGCGGCGCACAACATAGATCGTGTGGCAATTTCAGCACATAATGTTGCTGAGAGAGAGAGAGAGACAAGTGGTGGCAGGAGAGTAGCGAGCGTATGACTGCTCCAGACCACCGCGGTGAACCAACTGACATGAATCCCACCCTCCTCCACCCTCTCACACTCGCTACATAGTGAATTGTATGGGGAAAGTACCGAATTACATGGTTTTTGCACTCGTGTTGTGCGGTTGTTGCAAGAAAACTAGCCGTCATACAAGGATCGTTGTGGGGTCATTGGAAAGCTCTGTTTATGCCCTTTCAGGGATAGATACTTGTTTTACGCTCTGGGTCTTATTTAGGCATGAAAATGATCACGTAAACAGCCCTATTTTGGGTAAAAACACCCCGCTGGTGGCTACATATTTTATACCGCCTAGGCCGCTCTTTAGGTGTTAAAGGTGGGTGTGCATGCGAAATTAAAATTAATTTATAATGTATTTAAAGAGATGTTTAGATATCCAGTAATCAACCTGACTACTCCTTTGTCAAAACTAATCTTCAATAATAGAGAACAAATCAAAAATAGATATTGAATTGCGACCCCTTGCAACTAGTACTCACATGAGGATGTGACGTAGGCCCAGGCCAACATTTGGGAAGTAAACATTAGCAAGTATAGCAACAATGGTGAATAGGTGTGCTGTTTTCGGGTGTAGCAACATCCCTGGAGCAAACATAGCACTACACAAGTTTCCAAGTGATCCATACCATTGTAACAAATGGGTAAAGTTTATACAAAGAACCAGAGTGTGGGAGGCAAAGCCCAAAACAAGCTTCATATGCAATGGACATTTTCGTGATGAATGCTTTGACAATAAAGTGCGGTGGAGTATGGGTATGGCTAGATGCTTACTGCACCTATGGCTTTCATATTTCTACCACATGTACCTTACCCTTCTGGCTTCTTGCCACCACCAACACAACTCCCTCCCCCCACCCACTCGCTGGCTATCGGTCACCTCACAAAGAAAAAAAAGGAAAATATGTGGCGGCGAAACGACTGAACCAATCGATTCCATATTTGTGTGACAAGTCCCCTACCTTTCTGTCTTCCCCCAACCACACCCCCACCTCCCTCCCACCACCCACTTCCAGCGTATCCGTACGAAGAAAAGGAAAACAAAAGGAAAATCTGTGGTGGCGAAACTACCTCACCAATCGGCTTAATATTTGTAACAGAGTCAATTACCCTTCTACCTTCCCCCCACTATCCCCCAAACCACCCTCCCACCTATATTTTCCGATACCATAAAAGTCAAGGTGTTTACTCTGAAAATTTCAGCTACATTCACGACCATAGGGGACCTGATTTCTGGCGAAAATGGACAAGGGGAGTGTTTTTTTTAACATTATCCTTCCTTTCTCACCCAACTTGATAGATTTAGCCAAAAAAATAAAAATACAAAATACTCTGGCACTGGCGGTGACACAGCTTCACTAATTAGCTGGCACTCAGCGGGTTATACCTAAAAGCTGATGCCATACCCACAATTTACCCTGCAGGTACATGTGCTACAAGTGTTCCTACAGTGTCATCAGAGCAGAGACCAGCTGCAAGGAAGCGTCAAGTCCAAGAAGTGAGTGATAGTTTTTTGGGGTGGGGAAATTTCCCTGTAGGCTACAGCATTGGGTACATCTTTCCATAAAGTACGGTAGGCTACCAGGCATTAGCGAATTATTATATTTTAGATAGCCTAGCTAACTAGCTTAGTGACAGAAATAGAATTAGCCTAGGCTAGTAAGATCAGAAATTAAGGAAAATTTGCATGTAGGCCGGCAGGCCCTAGTCTAGGCCTAAGTGCTTGCCAATTTCAGGAGTCAGGAGAGTGGATAATATGGGCTAACTTAAGCCTAGCCCAAATTATACAGTCAGCGTCGATGGATATAGGCCTAACCTAGGCTAAACAAATTTATTGGTTGAAATTCAACTACTAGCAACTAGGCTAACAAAACAAAAAAAATACAGTGAGTGGCGCCAACATTGTTGGGAAGGATATGTAGTGACCAGGCGTACGGTCATCATGTTTACATAACTCGATCGCCGCGGTTAAGTTCCCGTCTATTTTTACGGTGATTTTTTCTGTTATTTGCACCCTGTTGGCAATGTACATGATGATGACAATAAGTCATGGAGGCGTGAGGGGCGGGCTTTCATTATTGTATCCAAATGCAGTCAAAATAGACGGTGACATGATCGCTAGCGTCTGCCGCGGCTCCGAGTAGTGTAAACAAGGCGGGCAGTAATCACAGCTGCTTCTCCCTCCTCTCCTGCTGCTGGATCTCGTCCTACAGGTTCATACATATATGCCTGGACACCACCAATATTCATCACTTGAGGTTCTTCGCCATAATCACGGTTATCACCCTCAGTATTGGCAAACGAATCGGAACTACTGTCACTATCCTCCATTTCCACCTGTCAGAAGAGCTTGTTGTGTTGCTGGGTATACGTCATCAGAGCGCTTAAACTTCGAATCCAGAAAAGTGTCACCCATATCCTATTTTGGCTATTATATAAATAATTAAGCCATTGTAGCAGAAAATATTGCACCAAAAGCTATAGTGCACACTGCCGGTAATGATTGTGGAGGAAAATAATAGCATGCACACCCACCTTTAAGGCCCTGTCGCCGCTGTAAAGGACATCACTTTGACAAGTTGTGTCCTACAGCAGACAGTCAAAGAAGTCAAACCAGAGGGTACTACAACTTTGACACTAGGTAGCATGAAAGACACTACTATATTGCCCACAATACAAATTCCCATGGAAGGTAATGACAGTAACAAGGTTTGTCGGGTACTTCTTGATCAAGGGTCTCAACAATCCTTTATAAAAAGGTCCGTATTAATGGGACTTAAGCACCGAATCATAGGGGCTGAGACTCTTTGATTGCAGGGCTTCACAGGGGTTACTGACAAACAAGACTACGAGATAGCGGAGATTTCATATTTCTACCGTAAAAACAGGTACTTTATGACATGTATCGTAGTAGACACCCTACCAGAATATGTATCTGTAGGAGTGAAGAAGGTGGAACACGCATTATGTAGCAAAGGGGTTAACTTGTCAGATCCCATGGGAGATCAGAATGAGGTGCATGTTCTACTTTGTGTGGATCATTATTATGATGTAGTATACCCTGGATTTAAAAGAATGTGTGGTGTAATTTTAATCCCCACTAAATTTGGCTATTGCATGAGCGGAAAGGTGCATACTACACAGTCAAATGTCCTGGTCGACACGGTCTCGATATTAATCCCTTCTGACTCATATGACGCAGAGGTTGCCAGATTAGCAATAAGAAATAGAGTTCGCTCACTCTTATAAATACCTCTCCAAAATTAGTTTTCTGCCCACAGCTAACTCAAAGACAACTGCAGAGGTTGAAGTAACTAAACTAAAGGTTTCTAAATACCCCTGATGGTAACAAAGGCTTTAAAGTATCCCTAATAGGCTCAAAATTGCGTCATATGTCGGAGAGGGTTAAGAGTGAATGTAACCGTGGCAGAGGAGTTGGGAAGGGAGGATTCCCAACCTAGTGACCCAAAAATGACTGCCGAGTTCGACCTGGAACGACTGTGGAGATTGGATCACATAGGTATTAATCCTATGGAGACTGATTATGACTCGGAAATAGCGCTGAAGAAATTTGAAGAGTCTGTGAGCTACTGTGCCTCAGACAAGCAATACAAGGTTAGTTTACCCTGGAAGAATTGTGAGATGAGCCTGCCAACCAACTTTGGATTGGCATTAGGTCGCTTGCGCGCATTACAGCGTAAATTAAAAATGAACCAAGCACGCGCCAGGCATATGACGATGTTTTTCGGAGTTATGAAGATCGGGGCTTCATTGAAAAGGTCGATGTAAAAGAACCAATTAGGAAGGGAAGGGTTCACTATCTGGCCCATCATGGGGTGAGGAAAGACAGCGTCACCACACCAATACGGGTGGTGTATGACTGCTCTGCCCACCAAGGTCAACAACCCAGTCTAAATGACTGCCTGCTGACAGGTCCGTCTTTGGTGTCGGATCTGTCCCAACATCTATTGCGGTTTAGGCTGGGGCAGTATGCATTCACTAGTGACATCGAGAAAGCATTCTTGATGGTCAAACTAAAAGAGGAAGATAGAGATGTTACCTGCTTTCTTTGGTTCAAAGACATTAGCGACTCTGAAAGTCCGGTCGTAATCTACCGTTTTCGGGTCGTACTCTTTGGTGCTACATGTTCACAGTTTTTGTTAAATACAACAATAAAAAAACATCTATCAGATACTCATGAGGACACAAGTAAACTATCTCGCGGGTTGTAGCGATAGTCAGGATGATTTGTTACATACCGACTGGCAAGCACGTAGATTGTTTACAGAAGGACATTTATTTCTCCGCGAGTGGGTTACTAATAGTGAAGATCTTCAGAGTTTGATACAGGTGGATGGTACGGCATCTCATAACCCGGAAAAGTCCAGAAATTTGGGGATGATCTGGCAACCTAAACAAGACATACTAACTTTTCAAACAAGGTCTTTTGCTCAGCAGACGGGAGCGCACTCAAAAAGAAGTCTGTTGAGCAAAGTTGCAAAAAAAATGTATCCTCTGGGTCTAGCATTACCCGTTACCATAAGAGCTAGGATTCTGATGCAGGAAGTTTGGAGACGCAAAATAGGATGGGATGACAGTTTGCCCGAGGACTTGAATGACCAAGGGACATTGTTGTTGAAAGAGTATGACATCCTATGTACTAAACCTTTACCTTGTAAAGTGGCGGCGTTCGGTGATGTTACATTACACACGTTTTGCGATGCTAGCGTCACGGCATACGGGGTAGCCATATATGTCGTTACTTCATTTGGGGCGCATTTAGTTACAGCCCGGGCCAAGGTAGCCCCGGTCAAAAATGTAACTATCCCTAAAATGGAATTGACTGCCATGCTGCTATTAGCACATCTGGTGCAACATGTACGCGCAGCATACGAGAGCGAGTTAAATATTGAAATCGTTCAAGTTTGGTGCGATAGTCAGATCACACTCAACTGGATGCATAGCAAGAAGTCTCTGCCAGTTTATGTGCAGAATAGGGTAGATGAGATTAGAGCCCTTTTGCCAGACGTTGCATATCATTATGCAAATACAAAAGACAACCCTAGTGATCTCTTAACTAGGGGTATAATGGTTAGCCAGTTAGTGAAGTCCGAATTGTGGTGGCATGGTCCTAAGTGGCTGCTCCATGAAAATGAATGGACGATTTGGCATGCTGTTGGTGAGGTACTTCTACCACTGGAAACAGTGGCAGTTACAGCCCAACCAAATGAGCCAACGGGTCCAATATTAGAATGGGCAAGATTCGGTGACTATAATAAATTAGTCAGAGTTGTAGCTTGGGTGTTTAGATATATATCCAATACCAAGCTTAAAGGAACGGGCCACCTCTGCAACAGGGGTCACAACATTCATGCTCGTGAATATAAAGCAGCTGAAGTAACTTTGATCAAGTGGGTTCAAGCAGAAACCTTTTCCAATGAATTAGAATCTTTGCAAAGCTCGAATAAGACAATAATGCCTAATTTAGTGCGTCAATTGAGGTTGCACCTAGATAATGACCTCATCAGGTGTGAGGGTCGCCTGAACATAAGAACATAAGAACATAAGAAAATGGGAGTCTGCAGAAAGCCGATTGGCCTAAGCAAGGCAGATCCCTGTCCCACACAACCCCAATTACAAAGCCCAATTATAGGCTCAACACTCTAATACCCTGAGGATCATCTTACCAAAACGGTTAGAGATTAACGCAGGATTACGGGGGTCTGCAGAGCGCTGATTGGCCCAACCCTGCTGATCCCCCTTCACATCCAACCCTTCTCGTCCATATGCTTATCCAATTTTATCTTAAAGCTCCCTATCGTTTTTAATCCCACTATAGCTCTTGGTAGTCCATTCCACCCATCTACAACTCTGTTACCAAACCAATATTTGCCTATATCTTTTCTGAAACGAAATTTATCTAATTTGAAACCATTGGTACGAGTTCTTTCGCTATCACTGAGCTTTAGTACATTTGTCATGTCCCCTTTGTTAATCCCACTAACCCACTTGAACACCTCTATCATATCCCCTCTAACTCTGCGTCTCTCTAACGAATGTAAGGCTAATTTCTTCAACCTTTCTTTATACGGAAGATTTCTAATATTATGGATCATTTTTGTCATTCTACGTTGTACTCTCTCCAATGAATCTATGTCCATTCTGTAATAAGGACACCAAAATTGAACAGCATAATCCATATGGGGTCTCACTAATGACAAGTAAAGTTTTAAGATAACATCAGCAGTTCTGTTACTCACACTCCTTGAGATGAACCCGAGAATCCTGTTTGCTTTGTTTCGAACGCTTATACACTGTTGTCTAGGCTTCAAATCATTGCTAACAAACACACCTAGATCTTTCTCACAATTCGAGTTTTCTAATTCCACATTAGCTAGTTTATATTTAACATTTGTATGCATCTTCCCTATCTTTAATACCTTGCATTTGTCAATGTTAAACTTCATCTGCCAATTTACTGACCATTCGTGTAAGGTATCTAGATCCCTTTGGAGGCACTCTATATCTCTATCTGAATCAATTGTTCTCCCCATTTTGGTATCGTCTGCAAATTTACTTATCCTACTAGTTATACCTAAATCAAGGTCATTTATGTATAACAAACAACAGAGGACCTAATACAGATCCCTGGGGGACACCACTTTTGACTGCTCCCCATTCTGACTTCGTACCATTTATGCTGACTCTCTGCTTCCTACCAATTAGCCATGACCTAATCCATCCCAACAACGCCCCACCTATTCCATGCGCCTCAACCTTTCTCATCAATCTCTCATGGGGGACTCTGTCGAAAGCTTTACTGAAATCTAAATATATTATATCATACGACTTGCTTCATATACCTCTGAGAAAAAAACTAAGCAAATTAGTAAGGCAAGAACGTCCCTGAGTGAATCCATGCTGAGAAGAATTTATTAAATTAAATGTATCTAAGTGGTTTCTAATTTTACTAGCAATAATTGACTCTAGTAGCTTTCCTATGATTGATGTAAGACTAATGGGACGGTAATTGGATGCTATTGATTTGTCACCTTTTTTGAAGATCGGAACTACGTTTGCAAGCTTCCAAGCTTCTGGAACTATACCTGTCTCCAATGACTTGTTAAATAAAAATGTTAATGGGTAACTTAACTCATCCCTACATTCTTTTAATACTCTAGCATATACCTCATCAGGACCAGGCGATTTATGAGGTTTCAGTCTGTCAATTTCCTTAAGCACATCATTTCTACTTATAGTAACCGTACTTAACCTATTTTCTATACTATCGCTATATACCTTACGGACTTCTGGAAACTGTGCCAAATTTTCATTAGTGAAAACGGAAAGAAATTGACTATTTAATGTACTGCACATTTCTAAATCATTTTCTGTCATTTCTCCTATCGAAGTTTTAAGGGGACCAATTACATCTATAACCTTGGATTTATATAGTTGGTAAAAAGCTTTAGGATTATTTTTTGAGTCATTGGCAATTTTAATTTCATAATTTCTTTTTTCTTTCCTAATATCCTTTTTTACCTGTCTTGATAGATTCTGATAGTAAGCAAGTAGGTGAATTTCGCCTTTTCTAATTTTTCTATATATTCCTCTCTTTTGTCCTAGAAGATCTAATAGTCTATTATTCATCCATTTGGGTTGGTTCTGTGTTGATCTAAATTTTCTTTTGGGGATGTATTTATTTTGTGCATTGAATACTGACTTGATAAAATTATCGTATGTATCTACCAAGGTTGACGTCTCTTCCTGACTTAAGATGACAGGTGCCTGAGAAGGGGTACACTCATTTGGACACCTGGATCGACTTAATTTTTTGACCATAGGGTCCGCTAATAGGGCTCTTCTTAACCCACTATAATTGGCTTTTCTAAAGTCAGGTATTAATGTTGTATTCTCTCTGGTATTACCTTTCGATTGTATATTAAAATACACAGAATTGTGGTCACTATTTCCTAGGTGGTCCCCTATCTCTACATTATTTACCATATGTTCATTGTTACTGAAAACTAAATCGAGAATATTATTACCTCTAGTCGGCGTATCTATGAATTGAAATAAAAAACTATCTTGTACTACCTCTATAAACTCCTCAGAATCAGAGTCTCCTATTTGATGCTGCCAATCTATATTCGGAAAATTAAAATCCCCCATAATGCACACATTGCTAAACCTTGATGCCATTTTAATTTCCTCCCATAATGACGTTCCGTCATTTCTACTCATATTTGGCGGTCTATACATAACTCCAATAACTATGGTCTCACTACCTTCGTTAACCTCTACCCAAACACTTGCATTATCGTTATTTAGTCTAATACCTGATTTAATACAGCTTTTTAATTTACTCCTGACAAACACAGCTATACCGCCACCCATCTTACTTGTTCGGTCATATTTAAACAAACTATATCCTGGTATATCAAATTCTGCTAAAAAATGCCTGGTTTCTGTATTAATCCACGTTTCAGTTAGCGCTATTATGTCTATATTTTCTTTGCTAACAAGGGCTCTAAGTTCGTTCATTTTGTTACATAGACTCCTACAGTTTGTGTAATATACTCTCAATTTACTTCTTTTCTTTATACCTAATTTACCTTTGTTTTTAGCGACATTTCCATCTTCCGTTGCACCATCACTACTATCATTTGCATTATAGTCATCATTTTTAGCATGAGACTGAATATCCTTATCGCTTTCGCCTGACGCTAAAATTGTTCCATTTAACCTCTCATTTACACTCTCAATATTTCTGTTCAAAACCCCACAACCACCCTATCTAAAGAACTAGCTAATGTAGAAACCCCTAACTGTGAAAGATGAACCCCATCCCTTGCGTACATCCCATCTCTCCCATAGAAACTATCCCAGTTATCAATGAATGGTATTGCTTTTTCTTTGCAATATTTCTCCAAACGGCAATTGACACCAATCGCCCTGGATGTCCATTCCTTGGGAACTCCTCTTCTGGGTAGGATACAATGTACTACAGGGATCCCTCCCTTCATCCTAACTTTATCTAACACATCCCGATACTGCTGCAGCAGTTCCTCACTTCTACCCTTACCAACATCGTTACTCCCGGCACTGAGACAGATAATGGGGTTATCTCCACTATCTTCCAAGATGTGGTCCATCTTGTGGCCTGAAGTGGTCGGGTGTAACGGACGGCACAAACCGTCCTATACTTATGCCAACAAGACATCACATTACTGATCTATTGATCATACGTGCACATAAGGAAGTAAAACACTACGGGGTATGTCATATTATATCAAATTTAAGTCTCACATGGTGGATACCCAGAGTTCGACAAGTAGCTCGACGCGTAGTAAGAAAGTGTGTAATATGCCCGAGACTAAAGGGTAAACCATATGCTACTGGACCAGCTCCATCTCTACCTGAATGCCGTGTAAAGCAAATAGAGCCTTTCCAAGCTGTAGGGTTAGATTACACAGGTGCATTGAAGACGAGAGAGCATGAGAAGGTTTATATATTATGGTTTACCTGTGCAACGTCTCGAGCGGTACACCTAGAACTATGTGATAATATGTCTAGCGAAGAATTTATGCTGGCGTTTAGACATTTTTGTGCCCGTCGTTCATTCCCTCAACTCATTCTTAGCGACAATGCTCCTACTTGTATCCAGGCATCAAAATATCTAAAGGATATGAGCAGTGATCCTACATTCATCACTTTTATGGGAGAGAGGAAGTGCGAATGGAGGTTCATCCCAGTTAAGGCACCTTGGTTTGGTGGGATGTGGGAACGGTGTGTCGGCATAGTAAAGTCAGGACTCAGAGCGGTAGTAGGACGTGCTCTATTAAAGAAGAGTGAGTTGACGACAGTCCTCACAGAGATAGAGGCAGTCGTGAATGATCGTCCGCTCACATATGTGTACACCGACCTGCAAGAGCCACTACCATTAACGCCAGCTCACTTGCTATATGGTAAACCATTGACTGCGTTTCTATCTGATTTCCAATCCATTGTAGAGTTAGAGGATCCCTCGTTGTATTCTGATGCAGCGGTGTCTAAGCGATACCAGTATATATCGAGGATAATCGAAGATTTTAGAAAAAAGGTGGATTAATGAATATCTGCTAGCATTGAGGGTAGGAGTGTTACACCCTCTGGTAGACCGACGGCACCTACTGTTGGTGAAGTCGTTTTAATTAAAGAAGATAGTCCTCGTTTATACTGGAAATTGGGCCGCATGTTGGAGGTATGCAAGCGGGAAGACTCTGTAGAGCGGGTGGCGCTATTGAAGACAGCCACTGGTACTACTGTTCGTCCTATCGCATGTTTGTACGCTTTGGAGCTCGATTCCACTTTACACTCGGAGACTCCACCTGTTATTGCTGGGTCCGAGGATTCTCAAGGTAACGACTCACCTCTTACTGATGGTGATCAATCTCGGACCTGGACGCGTCCCAGACGCACTGCTGCTGGCGCCGTCGACATGTGGCGTTAGAAGATAGCCTCTGGGCAACTTTAAGTTTAAGGTGGGGTTCAGGTATTTTTTGTGGGGAGAGTGTATCATGTAATAATACGATAGCGTACGACACTTTTTGTGCTACCGTACGTCTCTGTGACGTCACGGTCGTTCCCGCTGCACGGCGTAGGATGATTAGATCGTATATTATAAGATTGTAAGTAAGTTAAGATTATAAAAGGCCTAATATGCTATTAAGCAATATTGACATGGTCTTATGTAGTATATATTTTGTTTGTTTTTGTTTTTTAAGAGATAATGAATGGAGGAAGGAAAAACACAGATAAAACAAAAAGGTCCATGTGCCTAAAGGCATCTTCCATTCATAAAATGTTTGTAACAACTGGATTTATATGAATTTATTGTATATATTACCATAATTTATCGTATTGAGCAACATAGAATCGGTACGATAATTTGGGCCCTGGCATATGCCACGGCAGCAAGGCGGAGGGCTGGAAACAGCAGAGCCTTCACGACCACCAACCAGTTAACATCTAATTTCGGCCTTCAGTTGATCGAGCTTTTGTGCCTCTAATCACAATAAACTGACAACATTATATACATCTACACCATCACGACGCTCTCATCGACGCCATGACTGACTGACAGATAAGGATAGTATTCATGTCCATTCCCATATAATCATTTGATTCTTTCTTTCACTTGACTCGAGCCTCAGGGCCGGCGTCTCGCTTCCCCATTGTCTACCATATTGGGTAAACGTTCTCCTTTGTCTCATTGCCACGTGGACCTATTGGTGAGGTAATTCCTGGCTAATATTAACCCTTATAACCTTACTTTATATATAATTTATTGTGTAAGACCTTTGGATAATTATATATTAGCTTGTTTCAGATTGAATTCAATTTAGATATGGAGTAATTTAATTTAGATTAATTTTGTTTGAATTATTATAGCTTAGAGATATTTAACTTCCATTGATAGTATACCACACCTGGCGCCTGACCTACTGGTATGGAGAACCAATGGTTGTCCTCTGGCAGGAGCTGAAGACTGCTCTTATTTGTAATAGTGCTGGCAAACAGCTGGCCCTCCTGTCCCCACACAGCCCACGGCCCAGACTCTCCACCGTCAACGTGAATAACCGGAGTACTTAAATCATCCCTATGGGGGATAGTGTTAAGTTCGGGGGTCATACCCTGCAAGAGTTTAACATCATTAAGGCCATCAGACTTTGACCAATCCGAAAAAAGTTTCACAGAGGATGCTGAAGGGAGAGCCGGGGACTGTGAGTAGACAAAGTACTCATGATTATATAAACTTGGGATAGCTTTGATAATAATATCTAACACATCACCGGCTTGGTTCTTGGCCCTTAGTTTCTTGGCCTCACTCATCTCAATAAACCAATGTTCCGGTACAGGACTTTCACCTGCTACCGTCGGGTGCGCGACCTCAGGACGAGTGGGCTTAATCATGGTCCAGGAAGTGTCTGGGCCATATAAAAGGGGCATAGGGCCCCTCTTAGACAGTACTGACCTGTCAAGGGGAGGTGGTATTTAACTTTGACGGCAAAATGGGTGCGGTTAACGGCGTAGAAGTAGCCGGAATGACAGTTACAAGGAGGGGTGATGATAGATCTACCTGAGGGAGAACCTGGACACGCCCTAGAGGTCGCACCGCCGGGGCTGCATGTGTTGGAACCTTGAATTGTCGTTCTTCCTTTACTGACTGCATAAAGCCCAGCCAGTCGTGAAACTGTGCCTGTGTCACTGTTATACCACCTTCCTGATCCGATGCGGACGTAGGGCGAGAAGATTCCGAGCCCTGTGTGCCTACGTGTGAAGGAGATGGTCGTTGGCCAGACGGTATCTCCTCCACGTCTGCGAAGTATTGTTGCAGTGTGACACCCAGTGCCCGGGCTGGGGGGCTGGTGAAGCCTCCGACCGAGACTCGCCAGCCCAGGCAGCCGTGTCTCGTGTCCTTGTGAAACAGGATCAGGGGGCAGAATATCCTCGCCCAAGTAGAGATCCGGGATCGAGGAAGTTTCCAAGTGTTCCACCTGGGAGTCTTCATACTGCTCGGAGAATTGGTAGATATCATCATCATGTCTGCCAGAGCTGACACTGCTGCTGCGATCCGCCTTAAGTACCGGAATAACGGGAGGCTATGGTGCCGCTCGCCGGGGGATTGTAAATGACGGGGTAGGGCCAACGACACTCACATCTGTGTCTGTAGAGGGATCCCGGCGGAAAGTTTCTTATCCGGTGGTGTTGAGGTTCGAGACTTCGAAGATTTCTTTGTTGAAGACCGCCGTGAGGATGTCTTAGTGCCCTTGGACTGTTCATCGCCTTTAGTTATGGCGGTATCAAAGTCAGGACGGCGTCTTTTTACCTCTTTCGACGGAAGAGGCAAAGATGGCCTTGGCTTCTCAAGAGGTGAACGAGACCTGGAGCGCCGTGAGGTCGGAGCAGACGGCCCCGGCGCCGGTTCGGCAGAGGTCTGAGTTCTCTTGGAAGGGCGGGAGGGAGCTTCGCGACTGCGAGGGTCATCGGAAACTGTCGTCTTAGTCTTTTTCACTTTAGAACCACTGGCTACATATCAAGAAGGTACTGCCTTTAATAAATTGTCTGATAAGGGATCATCCAATTGAAGAGATTTGTGGGCTACACTCTTGCAGTACTGGACAAAGATGGACTGAATGGTTAGCAAACTGTCTTACACTTACTATCAGAATGTGTCAGAAAACCATTACGCATAGCCGAGCACTGTGGACATGTCTTCGAAAGTCACCTGCCTCTTGATCTGTCGAGGCAGGTTACACACCTAACACATAACTGATGTCAAAGGACAGCAAGGTTCGCACAGTCTTGGTCGGTACAAAAGGTGTACCCTCCGTAATCCATGGCTCCCTCCCGCCGTGGGGGTATTGCTAATCCTCCTAGGTGTCCCGGGTGACAGCTGCACCTGAGGGTTGAACATTTCAAGAATCAATGATCATAGGGATATGTTAGGCTGGAAAAGCTTAATTTGATACAAATTAAATTGACGTTAAAGAGAAAAAAGAATTGAACTAACCCTAGACAATCTTGGTTCCCCTTACGTTACTCTATCATTCCAGATGCTACTGTGAGTATTATGTATCATTCCAAATGGTACTTAAGTAATTACTTCTTACCAAAGTGACCAGCACTGACCTAATCCCATCTAAGCTAGAACTAGATTCCCGGTGCCCGGCGCCCAGAATCTGGCGTCCTTTATCCTGGCGGCCAACGTCAGAATTTTTAGCTACACAGTTTACTGAGATTCTTAAGATAGGAAGACGTGAGTTCGTATTCGGCTCAGCCTTGACCCGGCGGAAGCGGCTCCCCACTCCTAAACCAGGCATGTGTTCTAATTAGTCCCAAGTTACGAACACATTTTGCTAGACCTTGAGGCGGAATTGTCCTATGGGCGACGGCCAAGCCGGAGTCCACAATAGACAAAATGTTGTAAAAATCCGCCTACCGGAAATTTACCAATGCCGGCAAAACTAGATAGAAAGTTTCGACCAATCTTGTACCAAACAAAGACAACTCAAAATCAACATAGCTCTAGACACTTCAGAATTATTTCCCGGTGGGGAAACCGTAGTGAAGTGAAAAGAGGCACAATGTTACAAGTCTCACTTAACAACTCCCGCCGGAAGGGCCAACCCTCCAAGCTCCGGATAAAACAATGTGCACATATTATGGCATTGTTATACATTAATAAATCAATTAAATAATAACACATCCTAGCCATAACTAAAAAACCTACAGGAGGCCAACTAGATGGGGGCAGACGGCAAAAGATCACTCAATAAGCACAACCCTGCAACCCAGCGAAGCACTCCAACATCCATCACGTTGAAACAGGAACGTAGGCTGAAAAGTGTCGTGAACAAGTGCCAAGTCCCTCACTAAGTGAGACAACTTGAAACGCACATGTTCCTCTAAAGTGAAGAGTATACCACTTAACCCCCCCTAATAGGTGGCAGAAAAGTGGGCCCCGGATCCTCTAAAAGGAGCCTCATGCCTATAAGAGCTAAAATAGAATAACCTAGGGGAAAGAAAACACACACATGGGAGCCATACCTTATCACAACATGGACTCCTGGCAAAAACCTTGCCAAACACCCGGAAAACAGTCTCCTAAAGGCGAGTGGGAAGGTGTAGACACCCTAACTAATCTATAAGCTACCCTGACCTCAGTATCTAGCATATACATATGAGAAAAGACTCACAAGTAAGAGGCAGGAGAAGAATGAAGGAGGTTGCTCACACCTCAGGACAACACGTCCGAACCCGACGACGCCTAAGAGAAGAAGGACATATAAGCGCCCAGATAAGAACTGGGTGACACGCAGAATAAACAGCAGACGCCTGAGAAGCGCATTATGCTGGATCATGTTTAATGCTTTTAAATTTTGTATTTTTTACTGTTTTTTTCTAGTAGTGGTACCCACATCATAAGGACGAGTCCGTGAATGGTTTTGTTATATTTAAGAGCGTTTCGCTCACGATGTGTGGCAATAGTATTTGTCTTTCCTAGGCAGGGCGTTTGAACGGCGAGCCTAGAGTTCAAAGATTGGCCATTACCATTGTAAGGCGCATCGTCAATGAAGGGGCCACTAATAAATATGATTCCTAGACTAAAAAATGGCATACAAAGAACGTCTAAATCAGTTAAATATTTTTAGTTTAACAAAATGAGAGGCTAAGAGGGGACCTTATTCAAGTGTTTAAAATTGCTACAGGTGTTGATGATATGGATGTCAACAAATAATTCACATGTAATCATTCATGTTCCTGGCGACTAGAGGAAATGGTTGTAAGATAATTGGAAAGCCTTTTTACTCACATGAGGTGAAGCATTTCTCGTTTAATTGAGTAGTAAACTTATGGAATGGACTACCTAGTAGTGTCATTGAATGTACTACTGTTCTAACATACAAAAACAATTCTAGATAAATATCTCGATGCCTCTTTAGGATCAATAAATCTGTTGTTCCTTGTTTTCCTTTGTACTCTTTTGCACTTGTGAAACATTTTGGTTAAGGTGAGCCTGATTTGGTTAACTTAGCTGGAACGAATACAGCTTGTCGATCCATAAACTGCTCTTTGAATGAGTACCAAATGGCATTAACATCCTCACCCTCAAGTACTGGGATAAGCTTTCTCGAAGACCTTCAAGGTATGCTTAACAGAAATATAGTTGTGTACTCTGATGACTAGTGAGTCTGCTGCAAAAGGTGTGAAGAAAGAACCTAACTAGATTGTGGTCACTACCTCGAATCAATTGCCCAACATATAAGCTGGTCACACTTTCTTCTTCAGTGGCGAACACAAGATCTAGTATATTGTTGCCTCTAATTGGCTAGTTCACCCACTGGGTTAAAAAGTTATCCTTAGCAACGTTAACACGACGACTACCTTCAGCATCGGTAGTTTTTGCTTCCCAGTTTACTAGGCAATTAAAGTCGCCTAAGAACACACTGATTTTGCTGTCGAAAAGACCATGAAATTTTGTGCACAGTAGTTCATCTACTTCAACATTTTGGTGTGGAGGCCTGTACACCAGAACAACCCCAGTGAGAGAGAGAGAGTGTGTGTGTGTGTGTGTGAGAGAGAGAGAGTGAGGGACTGTAAATATTTGTGAGTGGTTCTAGTGCCGAAAAAGGATAGCAGTGATGTAGAGGAGGCAATGGAATCTGAATGAGTGCATTGAGATTGACTGAGAGGCGATGGAGGGTCTTTGGGGTACTGTCGAGTGTGTGTACATGTGTGTGTGTGTGTGTGTGTGTGTGTGTGTGTGTGTGTGTGTGTGTGTGTGTGTGTGTGTGTGTGTGTGTGTGATAAAAAGGGTTTGGACGAATGTAATGAAATGGTGGTTGTGATGGTGATTATTGCTGGTGATGGTGGTATTCTTGGAGGTTGAGGTCGATATGTTGGTTTTGGTGGTGGGAATGATGCTGTGGTAGTGGTGGAGATACTGGGGATGGTGTGTGGGAGCAAATAGTGACAATGGTGTCGTTGATAGGGGATATGGGAAGTGGGATAAAGATAAACGAGTATGGTGGCTATATACTGTAGTTGATAGTCATAGAAATGAGCGTGACGGTGATGGTATTACTTGGCAATATTATGGCTGGTTTTGAAGTATTTTAGGATTATATGATCGTCGCAGTCATGTTGTTCATTCGTGTGTGCATCTGTCTATTTGTCAGCAGAATGTTTCTCAAACTAATTAGCGGATTTCTATGAAACTCAGTCAGTACCTTCATTTGAGACAAATATTAGTATGGTTATCTTTTCGCCAAAATCCAATAACCCTCCCCCCCCTCCCCACCTCAGCCCCACAATACCCACTGCCTCAAAAAAAAAATATATATATGTATAATTATATATATATAATTATATATATATATATATATATATATATAATATATATATATAATATATATATATAATATATATATATATATAATATATATATATATATATATATATATATATATATATATATATATATGTATATATATATATATATATATATATATGCAGGATAAATTATAGAATACAAAATAAAAGATAAATAAAGTAAAAACATAAGTTAAAGGTTGATCTTCGCCAGACTCACTATGACACATGTTGGTTACCTGAGGACTTCACACACGAAAACTATGATAATCGGATGACCTCATTAGGAGATTTAGTGCTTCTGAGATGGGTGAGGTTTAGTGATTTAACACCTAATGTAATATGTAATTTTCCCTGAAATGCATAAACATTATGTAATACTATTATGCCAGATAATATGACATCCGAGCACATAGCCAGCCTCCAACTGCAAGACCACCCGACTCCAATCAAGTCACCCATACAACCCCGCCGTGCTCTTCGGACCAGCAGTGGGACAACAGAAAACGAGAACAACACCTGGCCGGGCCATTTTCTCTACTTGTGCTTTCACTCCCACTGCCACTAATTACCCCTCTACCTGACACTTTGGAGAAGAAAGGGCTTAAGTCCAGTGAGGTCCTAGGGGTACCTTTATTCCCTCTTCCCAAGAAGATCTTCATCAGCAAGAGGCACGAGGAAAGGATATAGGACCGGATGGAGATATTGTTTGGCACATTTCCCACTCCCTTGGTAGGTCCCCCTACCAATGCACACTTGCTGCATCCTCCGAACAAGGCATCAGGACGCCCGTCGACTGAAGCACCATCGTGTCCTTCGAATGTTTTTTTATCACTGTATCCGCCAAACCATCCTACACACCTGTTGCATCATCCAAGTAAGGCACCAGTACGTCCTTCGAATGAAGAACCATTGCATCCTCCGAATGGCTTAGAATCGCTGCATCTGCCGATCTTTCCTAAAGAGTTACGCCCTTCAAAGTCTCACCCTCCTCGTTCTCCTATCACCACATTAGCATACTCGCATAGTGAGGAACTAGGGCGCATTTATATGCATGGTAAATTACCTTCCTTCGCCGAGTGTACCAACAGCCCAGCAGACTAAAGGGCCCAGCAGACTAAAGGGTAAAGGGTAATTGTCACCGCAACTCCAGCAGCCACCAACGCCCCAACGTCAACTGCCAACAATTCAACGCCTACAGTAGCCATTTCAGCTGATGTTTCCGATACTCAAGATACAAATAGCGACTCTCTTCCCCCTCAAGACAACTTCCGTGTCGTGAGGAACAACGTTTGCCCCAAGACCAGGAAACACATACCGATTACCGAGTGTCAAAACCGTTTCCAGATATTCGCAGACTCAGATGACGAAGAGGAAATAGAAGAAGTCCGGTTCGTGGGAGACTCGATGATACGTGGTCAGCTCACAGAGTTTTGCGCCAGGGCACCTAAGACCAGGAAGCATTTTTGTATCCCTGGTGGTGGTGTGGATGACGTAGTTGCAGCAGTTGACGAAGTATCAAAGCTGGCCCCTGCAAATACAATGTACGTCATCCACGTTGGATCCAACGATATACAGCGAACCCGGTCGGAAGATTTGCTTTTAAAGTACCAGCAGCTGATCAAGTCGTTTAAGGAGAAGTCATCAAGGATCATCGTCTCAGGAATCGTCCCCCGGCTCGGTGTAGAGAGCCGATTTTACAACATAGCCACCAGCAGCACAAATCGTTGTCTAGCAAACCTCTGCAGGAAGGAGACCGTGGGACTCGTCGACGCCTGGGACAATTTCAGCTACGATGACTATTTGTTTTCGGATGATGGAGTTCATCTGAACCAGGTGGGAGCAGCGTGTTTTGGGCGTCTTCTCAACGATGCGGTGAAGGATTTTCGGAGAAGAAATCGGCCCAGCCACAGGACAACCAGGAAGGAGGACCGAAGACAGCGAGGACGGCAATCTACAAAGGAATTAAATACTAATCCGTCAAGAACCGCGAATTTGGATAAAGCTCCACCAACACGACCCAAATTCAAAACCGTCAGGGATAAACGACCGAGCGGACGAGGACAGCCATGAGTGTAAATGTAGCTCCGACCAGAACCAAAAATTCGATGAAAGAACGATTGCGAGTTCTAAAAACCGCAACTTTAAAGGTTTTCTATGCAAAACGCTCGTAGCATACGCAATAAATTTTCAGATTTAGAGGAACTAGTGTTTACAGAAAATTATTATGTGATTGCATAACAGAATCTTGGCTCAATACACAAGATAGAGACTTTTTAGCAGAGTATTCACTTCCCGGTTATGTAATGTTTGAGAACAGCCGAATAACTAAACATGGAGGTGGCGTTTTTAGTTATACCAAAGAAAGTCTTACCCCGACCCTCGTGTCAAAACCTCAATTGTGAACGTCCGACACATCTTTTGTGCTAATAAAGAATAATAAAGTACAAAATAATACTTGCGTTAATATACAGACCTCCAGCTCAATCAGTGCAAACTGACGAGAAATTTACGAACAAATTGCAGATGTAAGTAACTCACAAGATACCGTAATTTTTTTGGCGACTTTAATTTACCTGTGACCAAGTGGGGCGATACTCTTACTTCACACTCCGGACATGACTTGTATACGAACTTGCAAAGAGAGTTCGCTTTATCAATTTGTTCGAATGCCGACCCGTGGTAATAACGTTCTTGACTTGTACTTGCAAACAAAGAAGAATTGATAGAGAATTTGAATGTTGGTGATGAATTCAGTAACAGCGACCATCGTACGATAACTTTCACTTTAAAAAGTTTACTAGTAACGAACCAAATAGTAGCATCGAAAAAGTCCCCTAATTTCAAGAAAGCAAACTTCCATAAACTTAGAAGCTATGTTTAAAGAAGAACTGACTGGAGCTTTTTAATTAACAATAACGACATAATACATCTTGGAAGTTATTCGAAAACCACTTTACCTAAAAGCAGTGCAAGACTGCATACCATCGAAATACGGCGTCCAGGACCATAATAATAAGCCCAAATGGTGGAATAAAGATATTTCAAGCTGCCGGCTTGCTAAAAAATGTGCTAATGATAGATGTAAAATCCTCACAAAATGACGAAGAACGGGTGAAATTGTAGAGCTACGATGCAAAGCCAAAAGTTAATTAAGCAAAGTAAAAAGACCTAGAGTTACATATGGCGAATCAAAGTAAACCAAACCCGAAAGAATTCTATAGTTATATCAGAAAGAAAAAAGTAGTTACTTCAACTGTTGGACCGTATAGTCGATGAAAAAGGAGAATACACCAAAAGACCTGAAGTACAAATGAGTAATGCCCTCAATACCTTCTTTGCATCAGTTTTTACACAGAAGACCTCAGTGATATCCTACACCATCGCCGATTCAGATTGATAATTCAGAATGTTCTAAGCAATATCACCGTTTACAGAGAGAGAAGTATTGAATTGTTTTAGATAAAACTCAAGTAAAATAACTCGCCAGGAGCTGCTACAATCTCGCCTAGAGTTCTAAAGGAAGCTAAGAATGAGCTCTCCCAAACCACTGACATTACTATTCAATAATCCTTGCAGTCTGGAACTATGCCTGATCAGTGGAAGCTAGCCAACGTACACCGATATTCAAAAAAAGGCAGCAAATCCCTACCCAGTAATATCGTCCAATTAGCTTAACCTCAGTTGTATGTTAAAATGCTAGAAACGGTCATACGAGACAGACTCGTAAATCACTTGGAGGAAAATAACATACTTAAAAGATACTCAACACGGCTTTCGTAAAAAAAACGTTCCTGTGTAACAAACCTCTTAGACTTCTTCCACGATATCCTCAACCTCTCGACGATGTAGAGTAAAGCTGTAGATATTATATACCTTGATTTTCAAAAGGCCTTTGACAAAGTTCCCCACAAACGTTTACTGCTAAAACTAAAAGCGCATGGAATACAAGACGGTGTTGAAATGGATAGAAAATTGGCTCAGCAACAGAAAGCAAAGGGTAGTCATAAACGGTAAGGCATCTAAATGGACAATGTAAGTAGCGGGGTACCCCAGGGATCGGTACTAGGACCAATTCTCTTTCTAATTTACATCAACGACATAGATGAGGGTTCTCACCTGCACAATCTCAAAATTTTGCTGACGATACAAAAATTGGCAAATATAGGTACTCTCAAAAGAACAAGTTGACGATATGCAACACAATCTAGATAAATTGTCATGTTGGGCCCAAATTTGGCAAATGAGTTTCAATGCGGATAAAATGTAAAGTACTACATGTCCGATACCTAATGAGAAAGCAAACTATCGATGAATGGCACTCAGCTTAAGAAGGTAAACAGAGAAACTGATCTGGGAGTAAACATATCGAGTAACCTAAAACCGAGGTCAACAATGTTCAGAAGTTGTTAAGAAGGCAAACAAAATAATTGGCTTTATAGGCAGGTCATTTGAGCATAAATCCAAAGAAGTTATCCTAACCCTTTACAATTCCTTATCCGCCCTCTTCTGGAATACTGCCTTCAATTCTGGTGCCCTTATTACCAAAAAGATATAAACAAGCTAGAACGAGTTCAACGTAGAGTTACCAAAATGATACCTAGCCTAAAGAACCATCCATACGAAGAGCGTCTTAGAGAATTAAATCTATTTCCTGTAACCCAGTGCAGATTAAGAGGCGACTTAATTCAAGTGTTCAAAATCATCAAAGGCATCGACAATATGGACTGTAGTAAGTACTTCACTATCGACCAAATCTAATTACACGCGGGAAACGGTTGCAAAATTATTGGTAATCTTTTAACTCGCACGAATCTAAGAATTTCTTCTTCAATCGAGTTTGTCAACTTGTGGAATGGCTTCCCCGAGACGTATAGACTGCAGCACCGTTGATTCATTTAAATTCCGCCTAGACAATATCTCGCATCAAACCCGCGCGACTGGACTGAGTTGTAATGAATAACTTTATCCTCCCCTCAGTTACTAACCCATATGTTCCCTACTAACTTCCTAGTCCTGCCACGTTAGTGGCAGGGCAGTAGTTCCCTTTCCAATGTTCCCTTACCCACTCTAAACCACTGTTTGGACACTTGATCCTCAGTGTTTTGGAGGACAAGCAACCTAGAAGGGTCACTAGATCTGTTGTTGCTTGATTTCCTTTGTACTCCTTTGTACTCCTTTGTACTTCACATAGTCAGGAATGCGAGCTAGAATCACTAGGAGTAGCTGAAAATTCGGATTCCTGGGTCTATTCGCGGTGAAAATCGATACTCCTAGTGACTCTAGCGATATCCTAGTGATTCCTGTTAGACTCCCATTGACTCCAAACCAGTCCCGGCCGATTGGCCCTGTCCGACAAAATGTTCACCGTGTTTACGGTTCTCGCCGCGAATCGGACCACTCCCAGTGATTCCCAGTGATCCCCAGTGATTCCCCAGTGAGTCTTGGTGATTCTGGTGAGAAATGAAACTGAAACCGAAAGCTGTCCGCGAATCAGATACGAAACACCAAGAATCACCAGGACTCACTGGGAGTCACTGGGGAATCCCTGGGGATAACTGGGAATCAACTGGGAGTCACTGGGAATGGTTCGATTCGGGGTGAGAACTTTAAACATGGTGAACATTTTGTCGGACAGGGCCAATCGGCCGTGAGTGGTTTGGAGTCACTGGGAGTCTAACAGGAATCACTAAGATATCGCTAGTCACTAGGAGTCATCGAATTTTCACCGCGAATAGGCCCAGGAATCCGAATTTTCAGCTACTCCTAGTGATTCTAGCTCGCATTCCTGACTGTGTGAAGTATCCTTTAATAAATATATTATTCATATAAACCTGTAATACTTCTCACGTGAAAGTATAATATACAGTATACAGGTAGTTAACTTTTCTTGGTCAAACATTATAAATAGGCCTAGTATTAACCTGTGTAAGTACAATTTCCCACAAGACATTGTATTCACCCAGTGATTGTGTGTAGAGAAGGAAATTACGGTAGTTGAGGTAATTAAATAATGTGAACAATGTATGGTCAATGTTACAATACCCTACTTGTAGTCTACAAGTTCTGCAACTCCCCTTACCTAACATAACGAGAATGGTGGATACGTGTTTGTAGGTGTTTTGAAATGTCAAGTTCATTTGGTGGTGAACAGTGGAGTTTGGATTACTACTTCGAGGGGCGTTGTAGTCGCCGGGGTAAACTTTGAGCCAGCGTAATCATGGCTTGGTTGTTTAGGGGCCGTTGTAGTCGCCGGTTAATAATCTAGAAGTTCTGCAACCCCCCTGACCTAACCTAAGCAAACTAACACAACCTATAAGTGTTACCTATATTAGGTAATCGTATGAAATATTACATAACTCGGTAACGAATGAAAAGAAGAAGATGGGAAGGATAAACTATCCACTATTTAGACAATAGTTTAAATATATTTGTTTCGTAATATATAGTAAGCATGGATATTATGACCTTATGGTACATAATGATACAGACTCAGACTTATCGTATTATATTAATGTCTGTAATGATGTATGAATACAGTCATTGTACTTAATGATGATATTAGAGGACTGTAGTTATAGCCTACAAGAGACATACTTGAGGATAAATTAAGTTCAATGATAGGGTCAAACACATGCCTGGAGCCTCACAGTGGATGTACAATTTCCCACAAGACATTGTATTCACCCAGTGATTGTGTATAGTGAAGGAAATTACGGTAGGTGAGGTAATTAATAATGCGAACAATGTATGGTCAATGTTACAATAACCTACTTGTAGTCTACAAGTTCTGCAACTCCCCTTACCTAACATAACGAGAATGGTGGCTACGTGTTTGTATGTGTTTTGAAATGTCAAGTTCGTTTGGTGGTGGACAGTGGAGTTTGGATTACTACTTCGAGGGGCGTTGTAGTCGCTACCGGGGTAAACGTTGAGCCAGCGTAATCATGGCTTGGTTGTTTAGGGGCCGTTGTAGTCGCCGGTTAATAATCTAGAAGTTCTGCAACTCCGCTGACCTAACCTAAGCAAACTAACACAACTTATAAGTGTTACCTATATTAGGTAATCGTATGAAATATTACAAAACTCGGTAACGAATGAAAAGAAGAAGGTGGGAAGGATAAACTATCCACTATTTAGACAATAGTTTAAATATATTTGTTTTGTAAAGTATAGTAAGCATTGATATCATGACCTTACGGTACATAATAATACAGACTTATCGTATTATATTAATGTCTGTAATGATGTATGAATACAGTCATAATACTAAATGATGCTATTAGAGGACTGTAGTTATAGCCTACAAGAGACATACTTGAGGAAAAATGAATTTCAATTATAGGGTCAAAACCACAATGTTGGCCATGCCTGGCATACTCGCATCTCATTCCTAACAAATCCCAGTGATGCTCGGTGACTCCCAGTGACTCCTATCTAAATCCCAGTGATTCCTATATTACTCGTCTATTATATCGACTCGTATATTACAGTAATCCGAAATATTCAAATTTTCAATAACTCGCACTTCATTCCTGGTTTTATCCAGGTGATTCCTGGTGATTCCCAGTGACTCCCAGTGATTCGCAGGTACACTCCCACTGGTTCCTACGGTGTTGTGAGTCCACGGGGAATTGCAGACATTCGCGGTGTATTCCCAGGAATCACCAGGAATCATTACTCCTAGTGATTCTAGCTCGCATTCCTGACTGTGTGAAGTACCCCTTAGTCCATGACCCCAGCAAAGGCGTCCCGACGGACTAAAGCCGGATCCCTGATAAAAAGCAGAGGAAGAAGAGAACTAGGAGCCCTGGTCCACCCTTGCCCAAAACCCAAGGAAAATCAATACTTCAAAGTTAGAATCGCAGCTATAATACTAACATTTCCTGTTCTTCATTTTGCGAAATCCCTTTTCATATATAAACTAACACACCAAACACTCTCATCTTCTCCATATATGGAGAGATATTTATATATAATTGTTCTATAGGCACCTCCATGTATATTACTGAGTGTTTTTGTTTTTCTGTTTATGTGAATGAAGGAGACAAAAAGCAAATTGCCTGTGACGAATGTGTCCCCAAAATCCAAAAGAGTGACAGACAGACAAATTCAAGGGATGTTGGGGTCAAAATGCCTGGACAAACGAAGTTTAACACCTTACGAGCGGGCTAGGTGGTATGTTTGACCGTGCCGCACAGCGTTTTTTTTTTTTTACCATAAATGGGGTTGTTTCCGTGCTCTTTGTCATGCATAAACAAGACCCAGAGCGTAATACAAGTATCTATCCCTGAAAGAGCGTAAATTGAGCTTTCCAATGACACCCGAACCATCCTTCTACGATCACTGGTTGTCTTGCAACGATCGTGCAACCAAAGGGCAAAATCGCTAAAATACGGTAATTTCTTTATATAATTACGTATGTAGCGAGGGAGTGAGGGTGGATGTAAGTGGAGTAAATCTCAGTAGGTCCACGGCGGCCGTGGCGAGCGGTCATGAGGTAACCCATGCTCCTCCAGTCACTCGTCTCTCTCTCAGAGCCAATATTGCGCCAAAATTGCACTCGGACTTAAGGCGGGCCCCGCTACATAGTCCAAATTTTTCGATTCGGACTTAAGTCGGGCCCCGATCATTAAGGGTTAAAGCAGTCTACATCCTAGGATGAAGGAAAGATTGATTGAGAGATAAATTGTTGAATAGAAGACTGAGAAAATGTGTTAATTGATGGGTTGAAGAACTGGTGAGAATAGGATTGGGATTGTGTTGAAAGGCAGGTGCCTCCAACTCACCATAAAGGAAGGGGTATGAACTGAAAGAGCTCTGAAGAACACTGATTGTTACAATAGTGATAGAAGAGTGAAAGAGATGCATCATTGTGGTGTGTAGAGCGAAATTGTAGGACATTATTAAGATGAAGTGAGTTGATGGAGCAAAATACTTTTGACTCTACTCTTTCGAGAAGTGTGGAAGGTGAAACCTCCCCACACATGCAACATTACTCGATACATGGGCACACTATGCCCCGATACAGAGCAAGAAGCTTTGGAGGGGTGAAGAACCCACAGAGACGGTTGAGCACACCTAACTTCTGGGAAGCTGTTTTAGCAAGAGTGGTAGACCTATACTGTATGATCTTTCCAAGAAAGGTCGGGAGAAAAAGAAACACAGAGAGCACTGGGAGAAGAAGAAGGGTTGATTTGTGTATTGTTGAAGAATAAGGGAAATTCATGTGGAAGATCGTGACGGATAGAAAGAAGGATAAATTGAGTTTGGAAGCACTGAAAGCAACAAGATATTCTCTGCCTCAATCGGTGATAGTTGATAGATCAGAAAAAAGGCGTGCTATGACCTCATCACGTAAGTTTTGGAGTACTTGCATATTGGGTCGTTGTGGAAAACTACTGTAGTTGAATAGTGTAAGGTAAAGTCATCAGCATGTGAGGGGATAGGACTGGAGGTACAGTTGAGGAGAACGTTAATTAATATTAGAATGTAAACTGGAGAGAGAACAGAACCCGGAGTGTATAAAATATATTTCCTATTTACCGTCAAGAAATACATACAGCACCAAGTATCTACACAGCATTCCAGTTATACCCATTATCTCTTTACCCCTTCCATATACTGTAATTACATGCCTGTCCTCTTATCCAGGTTCCACTAATTTGTATTTTTACATAGTATGCTTATATTCGGATATTACTCGCCATGTTGGTTTGATGTACTTGTACGTTAAAACCAAGTAACACTTATGTTTGCTCTTAGTTTTTAGCTTGTTAAAAAAAATGTTACCCAAAAGTTCAGATTCCCATCAGTCAATATGACGCATCCACAGTGGCCATACAAGCAGACATGCAGATAGTGGAACCAGCTATCAAGCTAGTATACACAACAGAGAAAGAAAGAGCCGTGGCGCTTCTTGCTGATATTGGCACAAAATCCTTGTCACTTGTCGTGAGTAAAGTACAATATAAATTAACTTAGGATGAATTAAAGCAAGCCTTACGCAATGCGTTGTACCCCTCACTAAATGCGATAAGGTACGACAGAAACCTTGGCGAAACCTTAAACCTCCTCCGAAAACACACGGCCGAAACCTACCCACTGGCAACAGAGAAAACATGTGATAAGACAGTATTCGAAAAACTGATGTGCATCCTCCCCAAATAAATCAGTCAACACTTTGCAACGCACGACCCCACGTATATAGACAGAGACATAGTCACCATATATAAACTCTTGATCACACGTAATCAAAGTAATAATAATAATAATACTAAATGATTTGCAGTGTGAGGCTGAAAATCTAGAGTTTTTGTTAACCTAGGTACAATATAATGTTTATTCTATCTTAACTACGAGAGGTAACATGCGTCCTTTGGCGACTGTGAGGTGCCTGAGTTCCCATCGTAGTACATACACTATTGCACATGTGAGAGTATGTGTAAGCTAATGCAAGCTGATAGTTTAGTAGCTTGACTAGAGGGGGACCAGGATACAAATCCTCTCCATCAGGATAGCCAAAAAATTTTTTTATGATTCTGGGGGCCTTGAACCCTTGACCTCGCAGTCAGAGCGCAGCACCTTAGACCACTGGGCCATACTGACCCAACAGGTATGCGCGATAGTTGGTAAAGTATTCACCAAACAAAACTGGAGAAATCGCAACGGCTACGCCTCAAGCCCCCATGCTTATATTATGTCAGAGAGCACTGAAATAATTTAGGCTTGCATACATAAAGTCTGTAAGTAACAAAAACAATTATAATGTACAGTATATGCTGAGGGCTGAATTATTAAATGGCTGAAGTCTGAACAGAGTAAAGGATAAAGATACAATATATGGGCTGAGGGATGAATTATGACAGGGCTGAAGGCTGAACAGAAGAACTATAAAGGTGGCGGAGAGTTTAATTATTGTATGAATTATTAGAACAAAACAATATACAATGATAGTGGCTGAGCAGTCATAGGCAATACAAGTTCAAGGTAGATAAATTTACTAAGTTACACAGTATATGTACACTTGATGTCTCTTGTAATAATTAATTATGATTACTGGCGAACATTATATTATGATGATTGATAGTTTATCAAAGCCTTGGAACAATATGAACGCACAGTAAACAATATACATAAATCATTCTAAATATCGTTAACTTGAATATATATATATTTTGTTTTGTTCTATCTGAATGAGGGAGACAAAAGGCAAATCTGCCTGCGATGAGTGCCTTCCCCAGAGTTGAACAAGTGACAGGGCCAAAATCAAGGAATGTTCGAGCCAAAATGTCTGGACACACGGAGTTTGAAGCAATTTAAGTCATAGGATGAGGGAAAGACTGATTCTGGGAGAGAGTTTCAGAGTTCAGCTGTTGAATAGAAGAAAAACTGGAAATAACATTTCACTCTTGGGTTGGAGAGTTGCACAGAGTAGGGGTGGGATTGTGTTGCAAGATGGATACTATGTACCCTACATAGAGGGAGTGGTATACACTGAGAGAGCTCTAAGGAACACTGATTATTGTAATAGCAATAGAATAGTGAGAGATATGCAACATTGAAGCGAAGAGAGAGAGATTACAGAGAATTGGTGATTGGACGGGAGTTAATGAGATGAAAGGCTTCCTCTTCTACTTTGTCTAGAAGTGCAGTGTGAGAGGATCCTCCCTACACATGCGAACAATACTCAATATAAGGACGCAATGTGCCCCTTTACAGAACAAGAAGCTATGCAGGGATAAAGAATCCATTGAGGCGGTTGAGCACACCCAGCTTCTGGGAAGCTGTTTTAGCAAGAGTGGTAATATGATCTTTCGAAGAGAGATCAGAAGAAAAAAAGACGCCGAGAATTCGGAAAAAAATATGTAGTGTTGATTATTTTTATTGTTGAAGTATAAGGGATAGTCCTCTGAGACTTCTTTACTGGTAGAGAAATGGAAAAATTGGGTTTTGGAAGCATTGAAAGCAACAAGGTTTTCTCTGCCCCTATTGGAAATAGTAGTTAGATCAGAAGATAAGTGTTGCATGGCTTCATTTTGTTTGTTTTTGAGGGATTGCTGGCTGGAGCGTTTAAGAAAGCAAATGCGTACTGAAAGGTAGAGTCGCCTGTGTATGAATGGATGGGACAGGAGGTACAGTTGAGAAGATCATTTATGAAAATTAGAAAGAGAATGGGAGATAGGACAGAGCCCTGAGGAACACCGGAGTTGATAGGATGAAGAAGTGAGCGATGGCCGTCCACAGCAGCAGCTATGGAATGGCCGGAAAGAAAATTAGAGACAAAGGAACAGATAGAGGGATAGAAACTGAAGGAGGGTAGTTTAGAAATTAAAGTTTTGTGCCAAAATCTACCAAAGGCCTTCAATATGTCTAGTGGAATAGAAAAGGCCTCACCGAAGTCCCGAAACGAGGATGACCAAGCGTTAGTAAGATATGAAAGAAGATCACCAGTAGAGCGACCTTTAAGGAAGCCATACTGGCGATCTGAGAGCAGATTATGAGAAGAGAAATGCTTAACAAATTTGGAAGCAAGAATAGTTTTAAAAGCTTTAGAGATACAAGAGATGAGAGCAATTGGACGATAGTTGGAGGGTTGAGAGTGGTTACCCTTCTTTGGGACAGGTTGAATGAGAGCAAACTTCCATCAAGAAGGGAAGGCGTTAGAGGAGAGAGAGAGAGATGGAAGAGCTTGCCTAGGCAGGGAGTCAATACGGAAGCACAGTTTTTTAGTACAACAGGAGGAACACCATCCGGACCGTTCGCCTTCTTAGTATTAAGCCCAGAGAGGGTAAAAAGTACATCTTTAAAAGGGATTAGGATATTAGGCATGAGTAAGGAATAGCACCAGAATCATCCAAGGTGGAGTTTCTAGCGAAAGTTTGGGAGAAGAGTTCAGCTTTGTCAGAGGAAGAAGTGACGGTGGTGCCGTCAGAGTGGAAAAGGGGAGAGAAAGACGAGGAAGAAAAATTGTTGGAAAGATTTTGGGTTAGATGCCAGAAAGCTTGGGTAGAGCTAGAGTTGGATAGTTCAGTGCATTTGTTATTGTTGAAAGAGTGTTTGGTGAGTCGAAGAACAGATTTGGCTTGATTTTGGGCAAAAACATGGGAAGTACGAGATTCTTGAGTTTGAAGGCGACGGTACCGTTTGAATGCTTCCTCCTTATTGTGGTCAGCAGTAGAACAAGCATATGTAAACCAAGATTTTGTTTGCATTACATTGAGAAAAAGAAAATGGAATGTATGCTTCCATGCCCAAAAGGATTACCTCGGTAATTCGTTCAGCACTCTCCGAGGGTTCCCGGCCACGTAAGCAAAGTAATTTTATCGGAAATCAAAGAAGTACTGCCGGAGAGCCTCCCAGTCGGCAGCGCCGATATATATACTGTATACTGGATATAATAATAATAATAATAATCTTCTGGTTACTTATATAGCGCCCGTCTCTCCTCCTTCGAGGATTCGCAAGCGCTTGGCTTTCTTTAGTCTACCAGAGACCATTACCCATCCCCCTTGCTCATGGGGAGATGGTAACCGCCGGCTGTATCCCAGAAAAACTTTTCAATCTGATCGGGGATTGAACGCGAGACCTTCAAGGTGGGAATCAGGCACGCTATCAACTGAGCCAGCCGGACGGCTATATATATATATATATATATATATATATATATATATATGTGTGGGACATCGATTTGCCACGTGAAAAGCGCAGTCTCAATATGAAGAGAAAGACCAGATGTGTTCAGAAACATTTTGGTTGACATCTTTGACTATATTGCAACGTTTCGGAACCAGCTGGGTCCATCATCAGGCCGATAAAATAACATGCGACTTACAAAAATAGTATGTATGTTTTTAGTTTGATTGCTGAATATATTTGTAAGTCGCATGTTATTTTATAGGCCTCAGGATGGACCCAGCTGGTCCCGAAACGTTGCAATAAAGTCAAAGATGTCAACCAAACCAAGATGTTTCTGTTCACCCTGGTTTTGCTTCTTATATATATATATATATATAGATATATAATTAGGTAGTGACCAAATCATAATAATGTTTGTAAATTGCAAACACATGCAAACAGAAGCAACCAACTAAACTCTTCATAAACAAATTATATAAGGAAAATGCTGACCATAATAAGAATACTCCCTTCCCTCCTCCCCACCCACCCCCAAGCGTGGGGTCAGTTAGTTTTAAGACAAAAGAGAGACCGAGGGTGGTTGTGGTGGTGGACTGGGATAACATCAGCTAAGGGAGACTGTTGGTGGTGTTGGAGGTAAAGTAGGAGGGTGGCTGGTAATACTTATGGAAATACAGATGGAGGCAGAGGAGATTATGGGGGGAGATAATGTACCCTTTCGGTATTAAAACGCTATTATTGTCTTTATTCAGGCAGGTAATTGGCGATTATATACCGCTTAAGAACAACCTCAGGCAATGAAACCTGTGTAATTTATCAAATTTATAACTTCATCTCATACAGATAATTTTTAATCTCTACAAAACCATAGCCCGAATGTAATTAAAAACAGCGCCAAGGTATAATGAAACGGTTAAGGATAGTTTGTGCTGTTGTATATGTTGTTGTTGTTGATGATGGTAGTTGTGGTGGAGAAAATAAGCGTAGCATCGGAGGGTGGGGAAATCAAGTTTGTATATTGTTGCTGGTAACGTTGATGGTATATTGTTGCTGGTAACGTTGATGGTATATTGTTGCTGGTAACGTTGATGGTATATTGTTGCTGGTAACGTTGATGGTATATTGTTGCTGGTAACGTTGATGGTATATTGTTGCTGGTAACGTTGATGGTATATTGTTGCTGGTAACTTTGATGGTATATTGTTGCTGGTAACGTTGATGGTATATTGTTGCTGGTAACGTTGATGGTATATTGTTGCTGGTAACGTTGATGGTATATTGTTGCTGGTAACGTTGATGGTATATTGTTGCTGGTAACGTTGATGGTATATTGTTGCTGGTAACGTTGATGGTATATTGTTGCTGGTAACGTTGATGGTATATTGTTGCTGGTAACGTTGATGGTATATTGTTGCTGGTAACGTTGATGGTATATGTTGCTGGTAACTTTGATGGTATATTGTTGCTGGTAACGTTGATGGTATATTGTTGCTGGTAACGTTGATGGTATATTGTTGCTGGTAACGTTGATGGTATATTGTTGCTGGTAACGTTGATGGTATATTGTTGCTGGTAACGTTGATGGTATATTGTTGCTGGTAACGTTGATGGTATATTGTTGCTGGTAACGTTGATGGTATATTGTTGCTGGTAACGTTGATGGTATATTGTTGCTGGTAACGTGATGGTATATTGTTGCTGGTAACGTTGATGGTATATTGTTGCTGGTAACGTTGATGGTATATGTTGCTGGTAACGTTGATGGTATATTGTTGCTGGTAACGTTGATGGTATATTGTTGCTGGTAACGTTGATGGTATATTGTTGCTGGTAACGTTGATGGTATATTGTTGCTGGTAACGTTGATGGTATATTGTTGCTGGTAACGTTGATGGTATATTGTTGCTGGTAACGTTGATGGTATATTGTTGCTGGTAACGTTGATGGTATATTGTTGCTGGTAACGTTGATGGTATATTGTTGCTGGTAACGTTGATGGTATATTGTTGCTGGTAACGTTGATGGTATATTGTTGCTGGTAACGTTGATGGTATATTGTTGCTGGTAACGTTGATGGTATATTGTTGCTGGTAACGTTGATGGTATATTGTTGCTGGTAACGTTGATGGTATATTGTTGCTGGTAACGTTGATGGTATATTGTTGCTGGTAACGTTGATGGTATATTGTTGCTGGTAACGTTGATGGTATATTGTTGCTGGTAACGTTGATGGTATATTGTTGCTGGTAACGTTGATGGTATATTGTTGCTGGTAACGTTGATGGTATAGACTTAGACAAATGAGGGTGGTTGTGGTGGTAGTAGCTTAGATATATGAAAAGTGGTTGATCTATCTATCTATTGCCAGACGCGTTGCTTCCCTTAATGAGGGTGGCCATACACAGAAGGCCCCCAAGCGGACCTATTCCCTGTAAGAGGGACAACCCAAGCCAGTGTATTGAAGGACTTACAGGATTGACCACTCAATTTAGTATCCGTCCGACTCCGAGGCCCTCTACGTATCTTGTTAGCATTAGTTTTCTACAGTAGTGTTCAGCTAGTTCATCTACTAACCTGCCTTACACTTAGATAAGCAGTACGGATTTGTATCAGGTTTACTCCCCTAGATAGGTTGCCGACCAAGGCTGACGAGTCCCATCCACCCGGATATTTATAAGGTTGTCTCCCCTAGATGGGTTGCCGACCAAGGCTAACGAGTCCCATCCACCCATAGGTTGATATAGGGAGTATTTAAGGAAGGAGGATGGTGATGATGGTAGAGAGAGAATACTATGAGTTGTTGTTGTTGTTGTTATTGTTCCCTAAGCTACCTGGCCGAACAGCCCCGAGTGGTTATTGATGGTGGTGTTGATGATGAGGAGGATTGATAGAAGTGATGATAGTAAAGAAGCTGCACATAAACTATGAGGGTGTACTTGGACAGAGTGGAAGTGATAGGGGTATTCATTTTAGTGGCGATGGTGGAGAACGATAAACCTAAGAAATTATGGTATAATTGGTGAGAGTGGAGGTGATAGTAGTGATGATTTAATGATGGTTGAGAGCCTATATAGATGATTAATGATGGTGTTGGTAAATTGGAGAGAGGGGAGGTGCTTGTAGTGATGATGATAGCAATGATGGTGAAAATACAGAGGGTTCTGAATTGTAGTAGTTGTGCAGATGAAATGAGATGCCAATGTTGGTGGTATTTGCGGTGTAAAAATATAAAATTGATGGTAGTGATAGTGGAGTTGGAGGTGTACAACCATAATATGTATTATGGTAATGTAGACAGAGAAAGAAACACCCGGTTATCGGTGGTGGAAGTGAAACAAGTGGAGTAATGGTTGTACTAGTGGTGAAAATATATGTGGTTGGCAATACAAGTTGTTGAGTCGGTGATGCTGCAGGAGGTTGTGTTGGAAGCAATAGCTGCGTTTTCCAACACCACTACTGAATTATCTATAAGGCTTTGGCAGTAAACACGAAATATTTATCTGTGACATCAGAACAAATTTTACATAGAGTACTCCCATCGTCCAGCATTACTGGCTTCATACGTATCAGCCAACCTAAAATGGCCATATAATGATTAATTATCAATAAACGATACACTATACCATGTAGGAAGTCTAGGGGGAAAGAGAGCAACACGAAAATATAATACAGGACAAACAAAAGCACACACAAATGCTAGAATAACACTGAAAAGTCACTAGAATCGAAAAATCACAAACATTCCTTAAATTGGTCAACATATATATATATATATATATATATATATATATATATATATATATATATATATATATATATATATATATATATATATATATATATATATAAAACACCGCTAGAAATCACTATATCGTGATGTCGCTAGACGGAAGTTTTTCACTGAATTTAGCGGTAGCCGCTACATTGGCACCTCTATACGAGACCATGCATTCAATTTATTATACAATAAGGCCATATTTCGACATTATTACAATGATTTCAATGTTCTGAGATCATTACATTGGTTTATAAATTGATTTACACAATTTCATTTCCATCAGTTTGAAAAAATAAAATAAAATAAATTAAGAAGTTTAAACTATATTAGAGGGTTATTAATACACGGCACTTTCCTGCCCCGATAGGCTTCTCCGTGCGAGTGATCTTGATGTTCTTATTTTAAAGTCGGTCACAAACTCTATTATTTACATCGTATATTTAGGTTTGGCGAACAATTTGGAATTCCTAGTAGTATATTTGAACATATACAGGTATATAATTTACATATTCTCATAGGTATAGTAGTTCACTCGTTTTGTTTTGGATATATTAGCCCAATATCGAATGATCATGAATTATTTTGCTTTGCCGCATATGTAGACTATTTTAAGACTAGATTTAGATAGATAGGATGTTTACACTCGCCAATGAAATAGGATGACTTGCTTTTACATATATACTTAAAGCACGACAAAATTATAAAACTCAAATAAGATTGAGCTACACTCCTAGTTAACATTCCCTAGGAGCAGGCTGACTTGGATTGATATTTGACACCCTTAATGGTGGAATACCTTTCGTTGGGAGATAGTGGTGTAACAGAAAACGTGGCTGTTGTGAATTTATAATAAATGTGGTGCTATATAGTGGTACTATACTCTGTTCCAATTAGGTAGGCCAGAAATCGTGAAACCTAACTTCTGTATCTTAAAAAAGGGCTAGAGTAAATGGGATTTACATTTCCGCACCTATTCCATGACTGACTCTTACCATATGGTAGAAATTTGAGCTTTATTCTAGTTGCTTGTGAGTTATAGAGGTTAATGTTCAAGAGTTTTGGTCTACTTACTTGGAACAGGGTACAGTATGTGAGACTTAAGACATTCTTTGGCTATGCTGTAAGATGATTATTGATGGTAGTGGAGATTGGAGAGATGAGCGTTATGGTGAAGATAAAGGCAGGTGAGTGTAGTGATGGTGGGGGAAGGGAAGTAGCCATGGAGAGGAAGGGAGGGAGGTGGAGATGAAGGAAACAGGTGTGTGCATTGATGGTTGTGGTGATGGAGGCGATTGAATGTATAGCCTATTTGTTTTTAACCTGGCGAATTTACACTTGGCCTATTTGAGCTAGACAATTTTACTCCAAATCGATTAGCTGCTAATACTTTGTAGTATAATTCTTGCGTTTGTTTTTACAATTTTAAGATGTTATTCGGACACTACCATCAGCCAATCAGCTCCAAGTAGAGTTGTCTAGCTTAAAGGGATCAGGTGAAAATTTGGCATATAGTAATATTGACTGAAGTGTTATTAGTGAGAAACTGATAAGTATAGTGAGGGTGATACCAAAGTGAGTGGAGGGGTAGTGTGGAGGGGAGGAGGTGGGTGATGAGAATCCAAATGGTTTGGTTTGGTTTTGATGGTGATGATAAAAAAAGAAGGATACAGGGTTAACCCCTTCTGTACCGCAGCGTCTTTTTTATATTCTTCTAGCTATATTTAGGCGATTTTGTGCAGCTTGAGAAGGACCTGTGGTGGTAAAAAGGGTTAAGTGAGGTAGTTCGAAGCATGTTAATGGCTGGAGGCCCTTTTTAAACTGAATAAAAACGTTTATTAGTAGCCAGAATAAAGTTAAAAATACCTCTCCGGTACAGAAGGGGTTAAGAGAGTTGAGCTTACTAATGGTGGTTATAATGGAGATAGAGGCCAAGGGAATGTATTGGTGGAGGTTTTGGAGGAAACAAATCAACCATGGGATGGAAAGAGGAGGCAGGCTACAATCGAGATTATCTTATCTGGTGGTGAAAGAAAAGGAAAACATAAATAGGAAGAGGCAAATTCAATAGTGGTTTTAGTGAAGATAGATGCAGGTGAGTGTAGTTATCGTGGTGTGGTGGAGGGGGGGGGGGGGGGTGCAAAGGAGGAAAGACAATGAAAGGAGGGACTTGAAACATTCTTGAATTTGGTTGTGGTGGTGAAAGAAAATAGGAGGAAAGAGATATGCAGCGTTCAGAGGAGGTCATTAATTTATTCCAATGTACTAGAAGGATGGAATTTGATTGCCTGTATTTACATCACAAAGCTACCACAGGTACTTCATTAAGGGGAGATGGGCTGTTTTTTTAGATGGTGAAAGGTGAGATATAGGTGTCTTTGGTGGATATGCTGTAAAGGCAGGAGTGTAGTAATGGTGGAAGAGGGAAGAAACAGCCATGGGGGACATGGTGGTGGAAGGTGAGAATGGAAATGAGTTTGGTATTGATAGTGATATTAACAGATCAAATGAGAAAACGAGATTTAAATAGTGAACATCATTTTGGTTTTGGTGGAAATATAGGCAGGTGAGTGTAGCAGTAGTGGAGGTGGTGGGAGACTAGAGAGAGAGTGTGTGTGTGTGAGAGAGTGAGAGTGGGCAGGGGAGGCATGAGGGGGTGGAGGGGTCAGAGGAATGTACAAGCCCCTCCAGGCCATACGATGCCACACGATGCTCACCTATTTTTCACAACGCATCCTCCCTCCCGTCCCATCTCCACCGCCCCTCTCCGACCCTGAGCCCTGAGAATACCGGCCTGTAGGGAGCCCACCTCGCTTTTTTTCTCTTTCTCTCCCTCTCTCTTTGGTTTTTATCCATTCGGCCCCATTCAGCCTACTGTTTTAAGACGTTTATCCCCATCCAGGTGTCAATATTTTCTTGGCAAGCGGTAGCGAGCCAGCATATATATATTTTTGTTTTGACAACAAGCTAAATTTGTACATTTATCGATAGAAAAATGTATCCGGCGAAGCCGGATTTCTCCATTCAATGCTGGCTCGCTATCCCTCGCCAGGAAGAAATCGACACCTAGATGGGGATAAACGTCTTAAAACAGTTGGCTGAATGGGGCATAATGGATACAAGCCAGGGAAAGAGAGAAAAGAAGAGAAAGATAAAACAAAAAAGCCGGTGGCCCCCCTTAAGGAGGTGTCTACATTTTATAGATTTTATTTAACTTTCCCTTGAGGATCACGTTTTAGAGGCACCTTTTATATTTTAGTATTTACAAATATATAATGGTCATGGTAGGCATTTTATTTTGAACTCCACATGATTAATTAGTCCCAAATATCAAGTAGAGTTATTTTACTTGAGTTTATTATATGCAATACAATAAAACTAGTATCATAAGACTGTGATAATCAGAATTGTGGTGTAGGACAGATTTCGAAAGTAACAAGCTAATAATTGCGCTTTGATAACATAAATACAGACAATATGGACTGTACAGTACACGTATATATAAATAATGTTTTGAGTATAATTATGCTAAGATTCTTCCACGTTTTTACTCCTATTCTTTATTGCCATAATTGCTTTAAATACTTATACAGCTATTGGACGTTCATCTCCACAACTCAAATGCTAATTATATACATTATCTAAATTATTAAATACCGTTGTAGGTAGCGAATTTTTACATATATCTTGATTTTGTTTTCAATCAACAACTTAGTTCCCCATTTTGTGAGTAGCTGGGATGTATGTGGGGAAAAGAAGAGTATAGTGTGCAGCCAACTTTTGACTTATGAAAGCTTGGCATTGTTATACATTAATATGACATACTAGGTTTGATAGGATTAGACTTTAAAATAAAAAAAATAAAAAAATAATACATTCTTACTTTTTAACTCATATGTACAATTTGGCCCCTACACATTTAAGGGGGTAGTGCTTGTTCTTTGGTCTATATATTTATCTATTATTTTTATTTGAGTTTCCTCGCTAGACTTCCATCTAGCTGAAAAAAATACCCCCCTGAACCCCTTTCAAGATAAATTTGTACATTTTTCGGTAGAAAAATGTCCCGGCCGAAGACCAGATCATTCTAAAATTACAGGCTCGCTGTCGCTCGCCAGGAAAAAGATTGACACCTAAATGGCACGAAATGTCTTAATATTGACAAAGAAAGGGGGTGAAAGGTCTCAAAATCGCCAAACCCACAGAAAGAACGTCTTAAAATCTCGAAACTAATATGCTAAACATGAGGGAGAAAGGGTTCCCGAAAAAGCAACTACCTCCCCCTAAACAAATATCACGAATTCCTGTGGTGGTAATGCAAGTTCTTTGATAGCGATTTATTTTTGTTTTATTTAGAATATGATTTTTATGAATACATTGGTTAGTAAGAAAACCAATATATTGAATCCACTTGCACTAGCCAATACATAAAATAATAATTGTAGATATATTGATGATATACTTTATGTGTAATAAGTTAGAATATCTGAATATAGCTAATTACATTCTTCCAAATTCGATACCCCTCACACAGGGTAATAATGATAATACTTCATAAAACTTCTTAGTTAGTTAAACTCCCTGGTCCTTTGTGCTGGCCAGGTGGCGGACTGTTTTTTTTTTTTTTTTTACCTATTATTTGTTGTTGTTAAGTTTAAAAACAAAATATTATTGATTTTAGTGTTTAATAAATTGTAATTTTTCATGAATTGCAATTCTGGTTTGCTATTTTTTGTGTTGTGACTTTAGTTAATGTTTGGTTGCTGTGTTCAGCGTGCATTTCAGTTAAGTTGTCGAGTTTCATATATTTTATTACAGTTGGCAAGACATCAACTTGGGACAAATACTATGGAGAGCCGGCTGTATTATTTGTGTCTATGTGTATGAAGGAGACAAAAGGCAGGCTGCCTGTAACGAGTAATATAGCCACCATAACAGGTTAATGCATAGTATTAATGAGAATCATTGTCCATACCCATTCTCAAATAACACCATTACAAATGGTTAAACTCATGCACTCCCCTTGGAACTATATGTAGACCTGTGAGAGCCAATAATCCAGTCACTCACTCCCAACACTTATCCCAGGTTTATGTCGTGGCAATTGTACAGTCAAAATCAACAGTTAACGCTAAGCCTAATACTGGTTACTTGGCTATTATATTTATAGAGAGGAACATTTACATGATACTTTATACACATAATACTACTACGATGACATATTGTATGAGGAAGGTTGTCAGCGAACTATTGACATTGACTGTACGAATATGAAGAGCTGGTTAATTATACCACCAGAACAGGCTAGTGCACATTATTTATTATAATATATCGATAGGAGGAGGCTGTAGGCACCAGCCGAACAGGGCGGTACTCTCAGGGAGTGCTAGGTGGCTGATAAGGACAGCTGGAACTCCTATCTCACCAACTGGCCTCCCTTGCTGATCCTTTCTGTGCCTCACCAATATTGAGGGCAACCCCAGTCTGCCCTTGAAAACACCTTCTCTTTCTGTCATTACACTATATCACAAACACATCACAACCTTACACTACTCCATTAGTTTTTCAGAACGCCCCAGCCAGCAATCCCTCAACGACAAACGTAATGAAGCCATAGAACTCTTAAATTCTGATCTAAATACTATCTCCAATTGGGGCAGAGAAAACCTTGTTACCTTTAATGCTTCCAAAACCCAATTTCTCCATCTATCTACCCGTAAGGAACTCCCAGTGGACTATCCCTTATTCTTCTACAATACAAAAATCAATCCTTCATCTTCTCTCAATATTCTTGGTGTCTCTTTTTCTTCTGCTCTCAGTTGGACGGACCATATTACCAGTCTTGCTAAGGCAGCCTCCCAGAAGATGGGTGTGCTCAACCGCCTTAGGTTTTTTTTTCTCCCCTGCACAGCTTCTTGCTCTGTACAGGGGCATAGTGCGTCCTTGTATTGAGTATTGTTCACATGTGTGGGGAGGTTCCTCTCACACTGCTCTCTTAGACAAAGTTGAAAGGAAGGCCTTTCGTATCATTAACTCCCGTCCACTCACCAACTCTCTGCAATCTCTCTCTCTCCGCCGCAATGTTGCATCTCTCTCGCTACTATAATAATCAGTGTTCCTCAGAGCTTTCCCAGTGTATACCACCTCCTTTACGTAGGGCACGTGGTACCCGTCTTGCAACTCAGTCCCACCCCTGCTCTGTGAGGCTCTCCAACCCGAGAGTGAAACGTTACTCTGTCTTTCTTCTACTCAACAGCTGAGCTCTGGAACTCTCTCCCAGAATCAGTCTTTCCCTCTTCCTATGACTTAAATTGCTTCAAACTTCGTGTGTCCAGGCATTTTGGCTCGAACGTCCCTTGATTTTGACCCTGTCACTCTTTCAACTATGGGGGAGGCACTCGCTATAGGCAGTTCTGCCTTTTGCCTCCCTCAATCACATTGAAAAACAAAACAAAAATACCTTTTCAAAATGTAAAAAACAAAATAATGATGACTAACATACTACCCGCCTCAGAGTCCCCAGGGGTGGGTGGAGTGGGGTGGGGGTGGGGGAGACCAGAAATGTCCCCAGTGATTTGGCCCCTGATGCTGACCCATCGAGATGCACTGGAGCGCGACCCCCCACTCTCACTATAGATTTCTGCAACATTTGTGGCCTTTCCTCTAACTTCCACTCTGTGAAACACCACCTCTCCTCTGCCAACCCTGATCTTCTTTTTCTCACCGAAACCTAGTTTCTGGGACTACTGACAACAACCCTTCTCTGTATCCTCTTACTATCTCTATCCTCAGTTTCAAGCCAAAGTTGAATGTTGCATTTATGTGCGCAACAATCTTGCATTCTCTCGTGTTCCCCAACTTTGATTCTTCTGAATTTTCAACTCTGGCAAAATATTTCTTGTCACTCTCAAACTAAATATTTCTGAGCTGTTTATCTCTCCCATGATTCTACTGACTATCCAAAATTCTTTGACTATCCATCTCTCCTTTCTCAGAAATCTTCATCTTAGGAGATTTCAACTTTCACCACCGCCAATGGTTCTCCTCCCATTTCACTGACCAACCTGGTGAACAAGTCTACATCTTTTCTATCTTAAATGACCAGGGGCAGTTAGTCAAATCCCTCATCGCTTTGGAGATCTGTCCAACATTCTTGACATATTTTTAACTTCTAATCTTTCTACTTACGGTGTAAAACTTTTCTCTCCATTGGGCTCCTCCAATCACAACCTTATCTCTGTTACCTGTTCTATCTCTCCAGTACAACCACCCGATCCTCCCAGCCAGCGGCACATGTGGCACTTTGGCGCTGCCGACTGGGAGTCTTTTCAGCAGTACTTCTTTGATTTCCCATGGCATGATTTTTGCTTCCGTAGCCAGGGACCCTCGGAATGGGCCGAGCGCATAGCCGATGTAATCCTCTCAATTTGTTTGCTCTCAGTTTATTGCTAAAAAACTTGGTTTACTCAAACTTGTTCTACTGCTGTCCGCAATAAGGAGAAAGCATTCATATGGTACCGTTGCCTAAAAACTATAAAATCTTGTGCTATATATGTTTCTGCCCGGAATCAAACCAAATATGTTCTTCGATTAGCTAAAAACATTTTCATCAATAAAACAAATTCTGAACTTTTCAACTCTAGCTCTTCCCATGCTTTCTGACATCTAGCCAAGAACCTTTCCAACAATTTTACTTTCTCACCTTTCCCTCTTCTTTTCCAGTCTGAAGGCACTACTGTCACTTCTTCCTCTGAGAAAGCTGAACTCTTCTCTCAAACTGTTGCTAAAAACTCCACCGTGGATGATTCTGGTGCTATTCCTCCATCTCCACTCCCTTCTCACTTATTTATGCCTAATATCATAATCGCTTCTAAGGATGTACTTTCTGCCCTCTCTGGGATTAACCCTCTTAACACACGGTCTGGGGCTGCTAACGGTTTTTCACTTTAATTTTCAGCTCACCCTGCTATGATTTTTTGCCAGATACCTCCACATATGGACTAGTAGACCAGATGTATCGAGTCCTAAATGGACACCATGGCGTCTTTCGTGTGGTTAAATTTCGTGCAGGGCTTAAGGACACCATGGCGTCCATAGGCTATGTGCGCCAGGGCAAAAGTAGCTCAGGACGCCATGGCGTCCATACGTGCGCGACAGGGTTAATAGTAAGAAGACGTACGGACCGGATGCTGTTCCTCTTGTTGTACTCGAAAACTGTTCTTCCGTGCTGACTCCCTGCCTAGGCAAACTCTTTCATCTCTATCTTTCCTCTAACGTCTTTCGTTTTTGCTTGAAGTTTTTTTTTTCTTTGTGAGTGAGGAAGACAAAAGGCGTACTGTATGTGACGAGTGGCTCCCCCAGATTTCAAAGAGTGACAGGGCCAAAATCAAGGGACTTTCGAGCCAAAATGCCTGAACACATAGTGTTTGAAGCAATTTAACCCTTAATTAGCGGCTCACCACATAAGTCGAGTTAAATAAAGCTGGACTATGTGGCGGCGCTCGACATAACTCGAGTGGCAATTTCAGCACGTAATGTTGCTGAGAGAGAGAGACAAGTGGTGGCAGGAGAGTAGCGAGCGTATGACTGCTCCAGACCACCGCGGCGAACATACTGACACGAATCCCAGCTCCCTCCTCCCTCTCTCACTCGCTATATAAGGAATTGTATCGGGAAAGTGGCTAATTACATGCTTTTTGCACTCGCGTTGCACGGTTATTGCAAGAAAACTAGCCATCATAAAAGGATCGTTATGGTGTCATTCGAAAGCTCTGTTTATGCCCTTTCAGGGATAGGTACTTGTTTTACGTTCTGGGTCTTATTTAGGCATGAAAATGATCACGTAAACAGCCCTATTTTGGCTAAAAACACCCCGCTGGGCCGTACATATAAATAAACCGCATAGGCCGCTCGTAAGGTGTTAAGTCATAAGATGAGGGAAAGACAAATTCTGGGAGAGAGTTCCAGAGCTCAGCTGTTGAATAGATGAAAGATTGAGAATAACGTTGCACTCTTGGGTTGGCGAGTTGAACAGAGTAGGGGTGAGATTGTGTTGCAAGGCGGGTGCTACGTGCTCTACGAAGAGGGGGTGGTATACACTGAGAGAGTTCTGAGGAACACTGATCATTATAATAGCGGTAGAATAGTGGGAGGGCAAAGAGAGAGAGACTGCAGAGAATTGGTGAGTGGACGTGAGTTAACCCTCTCCGACATATGACGCAATTTTTGAGCCTATTGGGGATACTTTAAAGCCTTTGCTACCATCAGGGGTATTTAGAAACCTTTAGTTTAGTTACTTCAACCTCTGCAGTTGTCTTTGAGTTAGCTGTGGGCAGAAAACTAATTTTAGAGAGGTAATTATAATAGTGAGAGAACTCTATTTCTTATTGCTAATCTGGCAACCTCTGCGTCATACATGATTAAAAGGGTTAATAAGGCGGAAGGCTTTCTCTTATTCAACCTGTCCCAAAGAAGGGTGATCGCTCCCAGCTCTCCAACTATCATCCAATTGCTCTTATTTCTTGCATCTCTGAAGTTTTTAAAACTATTCTTAACTCAAAATTTCTTAAGCATTTATCTTCTCATAATCTACCAAGAGATCGCCAGTTTGGTTTCCTTAATGGTCGCTCTACTGGTGATCTTCTTGTTTATCTTACTATCTCTTGGTCATTCTCCTTTCGGGACTTCAGTGAGACTCTCTCTCTATTGCGCTAGACATGTCGAAAGCTTTCGATAGATTCTGGCACAAATCTCTAATTTCCAAACTACCCTTCTTCGGTTTCTATCCCTCTATCTGTGCCTTTCTCTCTAATTTCCCTTTAGATCGCTCCATAATTACAGTTGTGGACGACCATCACTCACTCCCTCAACCTATCAATTCAGGTGTTCCTCAGGGTTCTATCCTGTCTCCAATTCTCTTTCTAATATTCATTAATGATCTACTCAACTGTACCTCTACTCCTATCCACTTATATGCTGACGACTCTACCTTACATTATTCAACTAGTTTTTCACATCAACCAAGCATGCAAGCTCTCCAAAACAAACATAACGAAGCCATAGCATGCCTATCTTCTGATTTATCAATTATTTCTGATTGGGCAACAACAAATCTGGTTACTTTCAATGCCTCCAAGACTCAGTTTCTGCCTCTATCTCTCCATCACAATCTTCCACAAGATTATCAACTATTTTTCAACAATACATAAATCAACCCTTAATTTTCTCTCAATATTCTAGGTTTATCTTTTTCATCCGACCTTACTTGGAAAGATCATATTTACGCTCTTGCTAAAAACAGCTTCCCAAACGTTTGGTGCGCTCAATCGTCTCTGTAGGTTCTTCACCCCCGCACAGCTTCTTGCTCCGTATCAGGACACAGTGCGCCCCTGTATTGAGTATTGTTCGCATGTGTGGGGAGGCTTCGCCCATACCGCACTTCTCGAAAGAATAGAGTCCAAAGCTTTTTGTCTCATTAACTCACTTCCTTTTACTAGTTCCCTAGAATCTCTTTCTACACGCCGCAATGTTGCATCTCTCACTCTGCTATCGCTATTACAACAATCTGTGTTCTTCAGAGCTCTCTGTGCATACCCCCTCCCTTGTGAGGCACTCACCTTTCAGCACAGTTCCAATCTTATTATGTCCAGCTCTCCAAACCTAGAATTGGCAAATTTTCTGTCTTTCTTCTACTCAATAAATTAACTCTGGAACTCTCTCCGTCAATCAATCTTTCCCTCATCTTATGACTTAAACTGCTTTAAACTTTGTGTGATAAGGCATTTCGACCCCAACTTCCCTTGAACTCGGCCCCGTCACTCTTTCGGCTTTGGAGGACACACTTGTTACAGGCAACCTGCGTTTTGTCTCCTTCATACACATAGAACAAAAACATATATGGTTCTACTCATATTAACCAAAATTTTTACAGAAGAATAAACTGATCAGCTAACTTTCAAACTATATTATTATATGACACAGAGAGCATTCAATTTCATCAGTAACTCAAAACACTTGTCCCAGAGTCAAGCCTTGGCAACTGTACAATAAGTGGTATAAAGTTTTATGACAAAATCTGACACGTTCATTAAATATTTTGAAACACTCCCTTTAACCATATTATGCCTAAGCCGGCGTTTTCCCTCATTCATTTCTGTCTCAAGCCCACCATATAGTAACGTACCAGCTAATAGTGCAGGCGATTGTACATAGTACCTAACAACGTCCCATTTGATTTACTTTATTCCTACATATAACAAAAATCTGATGTTCTCTATTTTGATTGACTTATAACACTTATAGGCATTGCTGTATGTTGGCCTGAACCCGAAAATCTCGACTATTTCAAGTTGACGTCTGGGAATACGTAAAATAGTAATTGGAGGTAAGTCTAATAATCTCTCCACGTGTGTAGGCATAGCCTCCACGAGACTATCATCTGGTTCTTCGAGTAGATCTAAGGTTGTATTCCTATTGTACATCCTAGCTAATACAGTGGTTAGAGCGGGAGTCTGGCATGCCTGCTGATGCGGGTTCGAAAACATACCAGGCCCAGATATTTTCAGGAGGCTTAAATTCCATTAATTGTAAGAAATATTCCCTCAACACCCAACAAGTGTGCCAAGTTCTGATTAAATTGCCTGAATAACAATCTGGTTGCAGAGTCAAGTACTGTACAGCAAACCAACAAATATATACGTGAAATTTTGAATTGGATAACAAGTATATATTTACAAGGTGTTTTCTCCAAGAAAGTAGGTGAGAGAAAAGTTAATTTAAATTCTCAAGGAGCTTGGTAGCAGGGCGTATAACTAGAATAACTGTAAGGCGGGTGTTGTGGGAGGTAAAATTATTAAAGTATCGTAAACCAAAAGCAAACTCACTCAAAAATAATTTAAGTTAGCCTTAGGATTGCAAATATTTAAGATAGGGTGTGGTTTGTTAAATTTGTCTTCTTGGAGCCTAAGAAGGGTTTCAGAAAGACAGACTTATAGTAACTAATGTGTCCATGCAGCGGTGGTCAGATTTGGTGTCGTGTGTAAGGTAATCGTTTCGCCTGGACTGCAGTCCTTCTCTCGACTGCTTCTGGTGACTGGCAGTGGTAAGTGTGACGGAATTGGCCCCGTCTTTGCTGAAATAATCAGGCACGACCCGAATGAGCTACCAAAATCGGGGTTTGGTGACTCTAAGCAGGAGTGACGGTTTTGGTCACGTAATAGCCGATATGCTGAGGGCTACTTCAATGAATTACTCATTCAGTTAGGTAAATGCAACCAACAGGGTTGACGGAGTTCCTCATGCCAATGCAGAAATAGTCAGGTGTGACCCGAATTAATTACTCAAATTGGGGATTAGGGCAACTCATAACCAGAGTGATGGAGTTGCTCATATCTTGTTGGCTGAAGTACTTAAACCTTAACATCACACTATTACCAGAGAGGGAGCTATTGCATTACGCAGGTGAGCTGCCGTCGGAATCTACGCTGAACAAGTCATCCAATATTTCCCTCTTCTTGCTCATACTTCGGCTCAGGGCTAAAAGGTTCTGCTCCCTCTCCCCAAGTAATTGGCAGTTGTGTTTGTCTTGCCCTGGGATCAGTGGAAGTGGCGAGGTGAGAGGGGGCGTGGCAGATGGGCCAGCCTTCTGACTTCCATGGGACCTCGGGGACATGTTTTGGTCTGCCAGGGCTGTTGCCTTTTGTTGAGGAGGCGGACCACAGATCAAAGATAATGGTATAGGTAAACTTGTGTCCATAAAGGTTAACATTTTTGGTGCGGACTCCTTTATTGTGGCGAATCTTGATGTTGGACTCCAAGATTTCAGCATAACAGATATGTTGCTTTGATCAGGTAGAATTTATATCCAAATTCCAAACTGCATATCTTTTGCCAGTATTGCAACAAGTGTACTATGGGTATGGATATATCCGAGTGTAAATGAAGGTTTATGACACCAGTGGCACCAATATGGCGGAGGTTAACCGATCTCTGTTACTATAAGGTCTCTGGGTAGTATATCATAAACTCAACCCCCTCCCCATCACAACCCCATGTGGTATGTGTGTGGGAGGGGGATGGGGGGTAGCGGAGGGCCAGGTGAGGGCGGTCTAAAGTGTCAACAGGTGGGGGTGGAGAGGTGGTTGTCATTACAAAACAAATTACTCATGCAAACTAAACCATACCTCATTATCTCCAGCATACTGACTAAGACCAACACATGAAATATAGTTTATATTTTAGGTACACAACAATTTCGCCCCATCGTGAAAGTCACGAAGAAAGATCAAGCTGAGCCAAAATTGTTGTGACTCCGCAATAAACATTATTGTTGTGACTCCGCAATAAACATTATTGTTGTGACTCCGCAATAAACATTATTGTTGTGACTCCGCAATAAACATTATTGTTGTGACTCCGCAATAAACATTATTGTTGTGACTCCGCAATAAACATTATTGTTGTGACTCCGCAATAAACATTATTGTTGTGACTCCGCAATAAACATTATTGTTGTGACTCCGCAATAAACATTATTGTTGTGACTCCGCAATAAACATTATTTTAAATATGTCCGTTTAGTTTTCCATCCTTGTATTCACGGTATTGGATATTAATCTGCTTATACAGATTTACGTTTACCATTTTTGACCTATCCAACTCTTTCCTCTGCCTTCAACTCCCTTAATATAAAGAAAGATCCTTTCAGCACTCTATGGGAGTGCTAGATGAGAGCTATTTCAGAAGATTTTGGATCGGACATTTAATCTGGAGACGTTTGGAGGCATTAGCAACTTGGGTGAAACTGATCATCATAATTGATTGAATTATTACACAAATATTATTAAGCTGCCTGCATCTGATGTGTGTTTTTGGACTATCCCTGTTACATTCCATAAGTTTGGAGATTTTAAGACGATTCACCTAATTTGTTTGCCGATTATAAGACGCTCTACCTCATTGAGGTGTCGAATTATTCTGGGTGAGCGGTAGCAAATCTGCTATTTCGGGGAAACCAGCCTATGGTCGGGATATTTTTCGATCGCAAAATGTACATATTTATCTAGAAAGGGGTCTGAGGGTGTATTTTGGTTTTAAGGGGGTTTGGAAAGGCGGTATTTTAAGCATAGGGGGTATATTATATATGTAATGCTAAAATATGGTAAAATAAATCAAAGATTACAATAATAATGAAGCAAAATCATTAAAAACGTGGCAGCAGATAGTGTAATGCGGTTTGGTAGGTAAAGACATCATGTAAGACCACCTTTACTGTGCCACTGGGTGGTTCGTTGGCCTTTACACTAAAAGCGTTATTAAGTACGGCAGTTTTAAGCATTCTTACACTAACGTAACCTATAGTCTGAGTTTCCTTAGTTAACGACAAATTGCCATGTTCCATATCGATTATTCGGTTATTAGGAAGATCTTGGAGCAAAATAAGTTGTAAATTATGAATGTCTGTCATTACTAGATATTTAACCCATAAATGTCGGGGCGCAACATAAGTCGAGTATAATAAATCTGGACTATCTGGCGGCGCTCGACATAGGTCGTGTGGCAATTTCAGCACGTAATGTTGCTGAGAGAGAGAGACAAGTGGTGGCAGGAGAGTAGCGAGCGTATGACTGCTCCAGACCACCGCGGCGAACCTACTGACACGAATCCCACCTCCTCCCTCCCTCTCTCACTCGCTATATACGGAATTGTATGGGGAAAGTGCCGAATTTCATGCTTTTTGCACTCGCGTTGCGCAGTTGTTGCAAGAAAACTAGCCATCATAAAAGGATCGTTATGGGGTCATTGGAAAACTCTGTTTATGCCCTTTCAGGGATATATACTTGTTTTATGCTCTGGGTCTTATTTAGGCATGAAAATGATCACGTAAACAGCCCTATGTTGGCTAAAAACACCCCGCTGGTGGCTACATATTATATACCGCCTAGGCCGCTCGTAAGGTGTTAAGTTTATGTTGAAATAACTTTAAAAAGTTGACAGAATGAATATAAACACCATTTGAGGAGGAGCACTTTATTGACAATGAATATAAACACCATATGAGGAGGAGCACTTTATTGACAATGTTTCGCAGATGACCTTCTTCAGATAACTAACAGACACTAGGTCCTTGGACGCCTTAAGTATCAGTCATGACAGGTGGGGGATGTTAGTGACCTGAAGACGATATCTGCGAAACGTTGTTAATATAATGCTCCTCCTCATACGGTGTTTATATTCATTATATTCAAATGTTGTTAATATAATGCTCCTCCTCATACGGTGTTTATATTCATTATATTCAAACGTTGTTAATATAATGCTCCTCCTCATACGGTGTTTATATTCATTATATTCAAACGTTGTTAATATAATGCTCCTCCTCATACGGTGTTTATATTCATTGAAGTTTATATATTTGTCCACTAAGTATCGATACCTCAACTGCTAAGGGATTCAATCTCCCGCCAGGTGAAACAAAACAGATATTATCTAATTTATTTCACCTATTCAATTTCAATATACAGTATAGGTAATAAATCAAAATATATATTGCAAACCAATATGGTATTGCATGCTGAGAATGAATCAAAGGAGACGTGCTGTTGAATCGTAATAATTGAGTTGCATACAAATATCGTACTGGCGGGGTTGAAAGAATCTTGGTGTAATGTTGAAAGAATCGGCCTTCGGCCGGGACATGTTTCTACCGAAAAATTTACAAATTATTCTAGAAGGGGGATCTAATGGATGTTTTATTTTTAAATTTGATGGAGGTCTACGGAGGAAACTAGAAAACTAATGAATACATGCAAAAATCGCCAAAAAGTGAAGGGGAAGGGGTTATGTTTACATCCTTATGTTTTGTTAACCCGTGTGTGTCTGCTTGACTGATAGATATTTGATATAATAATGTCCAGTATTATTTGATATAATACTGTCCAGTATTATTTTACAAACAGTTTAAATATTTTTTGTAACTGCATTCCGTATCCTCATAAAATTCAAATTTTACTGATAATTGATTGCACCTTCAACCCATGTAGATTAATAGCCTCTTCAGCCTTCCTTTTCGTTATGCTAGACAAAAACAAGCATTTGTGGATTTTTTTAACAGGGAGAAATTAGGAGTTCAATATATAAATACAATAAAATACAAGGCAAGTTATACGATAGGTACAATACAATTTTGTTTTTATACAAACAATTAGGTCTCACACAAGGAGACATTACACTGTAATTACACTGTAATTGGGCGGGTGCCCGACCCCGAACGGGGTTGAAATAGGGGAGCTATCCCCCCGCCAAAGGCGGCTTTCTAGGGCCTTTCCTAGCTGATGCTGAGAGGATTGGGTTCTAGTCATGTGGTGATGGGCTGGTCTATCAGAGTGAGAACTGAGCGATCTCTGCCATACCCATAGCTTTCTCTGACTGTTCCTTTAACTTATATATTTTCTAGATCTCAAGTGACGGCGTCTTTTCCGTGGATTGACCTCCCAATCTACCAAGATTGGAAGCCAAAGCGTCACATTTTTCCCTTGCCCCTCAACTTTCTCTTCATAATTGCTGAGGGGCACAGGGCCCTGGGTGGGGCTTTGGTTTCCCGGGCGTTTCCGCACCCTCCTCAGCTCCCCGCCATGGAGTGGCTTCGGTCACCCAGGCTTTATTGTGGTCAGCAGGGAGGGTTCTGTGGGGGCACTCGGTTATGGCCTTGGAATTGCTCGGGGCCTTGGGGCTGTTCGGCCAGGCAGCTTGGGGAACAACAACAACAACAACACTGTAATCACATAAATAAGTAAATCACAGAATACAATAATACTGAAAGTACATCAAGTTGACTTGAGTTAGGGCAGTAGTTAAGTACATGCTTGAATGGGAGTCAAAGGAAAACGCACAGAATATATCATGGAGATAATTATGGAATTATATCTTTTCGCAGGTTCTTACACTTAAGCAAAGGTTGATTACAAGTACAATAATGTTAATGCAATATCTTAACGCAATCAAAATATATGAAAATGGTATTCACAAATATGTTCATGTTAATTCATGGGTATTTGAATTCATAATAATTTAGACGGCCCACATCAATATACTGAACTTCCTTTTCCTTCTTTAGCCTGATTGTTAATACTATATATCTTAAAATATCTAGAATGGGAGATTTCACAACAGATATTGTTGTTCACAGTAAATTCCTGCTATCAAATATCAATTGATTACATTGATACCAGTGTTCAACTGTAATACTAAGAATAGTAAATAGAGGAAATCAAGGAAAGTATGTGTGTAGTGTCTTCTTCAGCTGAAGGGCAAGATAAATTGTCACAAGAAAGGACACTAAAATAGAGAAAACACTGTTAATTTCGCTTCCGTGATTTTCCGGGTGTAGGAGGAGGACTTAGCAATTGTTCACTTCTTGTAAGTGTTGGGGACTTTTGTATTGTAATCTGCATTGGGGATTTATTGGACAGTCTCACACCACATCCTTTACCACTCAAAGAGCGGGTGGTGGAGTATATTTGACTGTTCCGCCCAGCAGGGGGTTTTACCGTAAACGAGCTTGATTCCGTGCTCGTTTTCATGCATAAACAAGAGCCTGAGCGTAATACAAGTATGTATCCCTGAAAGGGCGTTAATTCAGCTTTCCAATGACACCAGAACCATCCTTCTACGATCACTGGTTGTCCTGCAACGATCGTGTAACCGAAGGGCAAAATCGGTAAAATACGGTAATTTCCTTACATTATTACGTGTGAAACGAGTGAGGGAGGGTGGAGTAGGGTGCAGTACATCTCAGTAGCTCCACGGCCACCGTGGCGAGCGGTCATGAGGTAACCTACGCTCCTCCCACCGCTCCGCTCTCTCTCAGAGCACATTACATGCTCAAAATTGAATGCGACTATAGCGGGGCCCCGCCACATAGTCCTTGGTTCTCTTGCCCGGCTATAGCCGGGCACCGCCAGTTAAGGGTTAAGAGTTGTAGAGGTGATTCTCTGCTCACTGCTGCTGATCTTCTTGGACAGTCTCACACAAAATCCTTTAAGAGTTGTAGAGGGGATTCTCTTCTTAGCAAACTATTGTGGGGATTGTTCTGATGTCCCTATTTGGTTGCCTGCCATAGTGTTCACTTTGTCTGTGTTTCCCTGTTTGATGATGTTGAGGGTGAGAAGTGCTTGTTCTGGTTCTGCTACTATTTTGGTGGTGGTAGATGGCATCTCTGTTTGGTGGATAATGGTGCAGAGGCTGTTCCACGCAGGAAGGGCGCTCTGGAGCCTTTGTTATTGTGGTGTTTATGTCTTTCTGGCGCGGTTGCTGTGGTGGTAGTGATAGAGGCTATTTTCAATGTTAGTATTACACTTTTCATACAAGAAAATATAATGGGTAACTTTTAGGGCAGTTTTAAGTACTAATAATACATGTACTGTATGAATATCCCTTAACCTCTGGGCTGCGCATAGGGGGTAGTATACACCACACGCCTGTGCGGAGGTATATACACTGTTTCCTCACTAAAATCATTATTTTAATATAAATATCATTAATACTTATCCATATGCGCCTATTTTACGTTTAATATGAAGATAGTAACATGTTACAACAATAAAACAAGTCAGAAAAGTGTTTGGATGGTCAAAATCGCAAATTGAAAGAGAGAGTTTCATTTATCAAGTGTGAACCAGCCGCTGTCACACCCTCCTCTCTCAAGGGTTGAGGCAGTACTGAGCTATTGAGTCACGCACTCACTGTCTCTACCTTACGTAACAGACACATGAACACACACTAAGATTGGGTTGGAGATGTTTACACGAAAATATACCTAAGAATAAGGGAATAACAGGGAAAATAGGTGATAATTGAAGGGGGGGGGGGGGAAAGGGGGGAAGGAGGGGATGTGGAGGAGTGATATGTGGCATGGCCGAGGGGCAAAAACAAAAAAACAAAGTTTCAAGTGCTACTGGGGTGTTTTAAATGTTTGTTTTAGGCCTAGGATCATAAGAGTCTCCCCTCAATTCCCGGGTTAACACTACAATATAATGATAAAATAGCACCAGTTTCATTTATTTAGTTATTTTTTATGAAGGAGACAAAAGGCTATGCTGATTGCAACAAATGTCTCTTACCCCTCCCCCCCTCCCCCCCCAGTTGAAAGAGTGACAGGGAGCCAAAATCAAGGTAGGTAATGTACGTTAGATTAAATATATCTGGAAGCTCGGAACTTAAAGCAGTTTAAGTTATAAGATGAGGGAAAGGTGGATTGAGGAAGAGACTTCCAGAGTTTACTTGTTGAGTAGAAGAAAGACTTGGAAAATTGGTTCACTTCTGGGTTAGATAGTTGGACTGTATAGAGGTGGGAATGTCTTGAAAGGCGGGTGCCACCCATTCTCCGTAAGGGAGGTATACACTTAGAGAACTCTGAAGAACACTGATTATTGTAATAGCAGTAGAAGAGTGAGACAGATGCAACAATGCGTCATGTAGTGAGAGATCGTAGGCAATTTGCAAGAGAAGGCGAGTTGACGAGACAAAATGCTTTTAACTATACGGCACTTTTTCGAGAAGCATGCCATAGGTGGAACGTCCCAACACATGTGAATAGTACTCAATAAATGGGAGTTCAGAGCAAGAAGCTGTGCAAAGATAAAGCACCCATGGAGATTGTTGACCATACCTAACTTCTGGAAGCTGATTTAGCAAGAGTGGGTATATGGTCTTTCCAAGAAAGATCAGAAGGAAAAGAGACTCCAATAATATTGAGAGAAGATGAAGGGTTGATTTGCGTGTTGGAATGAGTACGAGTATAAATTTTAGTTCGAGACATTTAGACAAAGGGAGTCCTACTCCAAATGGAGTCCATCAAGAACCAAATTGGAAATGCACAGTGACTTAGCTAGCATAATTGCATGATTTTGCAAAATTAAGGTCCGTAATCTTGTTAGGGAGGTACTGGTATTTCTTTGGTCTATATATTTAATTATTGATTTATTTACTTATTTTAAATTTCTTCACTAGGCATCCATCAGACTGAAGACAAAAAGCACCCCTAGTTACCTTTTCAAGATAAATGTGTACATTTATTCGGTATAAAAATATCCTGACCGAAGGCCGGTTCCCTCTTACAATTACAGACTCGCTATCACTTGCCAGGAGAGAATCGACATCTAAATGACATAGCATGTATTATAATCGCTAAACTAATGAAGCGAACATCTTAACATCTCAGAATTAATGGGGCAACACATGAGGGAGAAGGGGGCCCACCGTCCAAAAAATCAACTACCTCCCCTTTAACCTAACAAGTGCGCATGGGGGTAATTAGACACCTCTCCCTGTGCGCATGTATTTGAGGTGTTTCCGTCACTAAAATATGCATTGTACCATTAATAGCATTAATACTTATCCATATGCGCCTATTATTGGTTGATTATAAAGGTATTAACCTGAAACAACAATAAAACGAGTGAAAACAGCGTTTGGATGGTCAAAATCGGAGATATAGCCCGCGAGTTGTATAATGTATGGGTGAGGCAAGCTGCTTTCCCGCCAATTTCCCCCAAGGCCACTGAGACACAGTCGATCGATACTCTCTCTCTCTCTCTTGCACTCGCTTGCCATCAGTGATGACAACGCCCTGCTTGCAACTCTTGTTAGCACGAAAATATACCTCAGAATAAGGGAATAACAGGGAAAATAGGTGATAACTGAAGGAGAGGAGGAAAGTGGGGAAGGAGGGGAGGTAGAGGACTGAGATTTTGCATGGCCCAGGGGCCAAAAAAAAAATACAAAAATACAAAAATAAAAATATATATTTTTATTTTTTTCGATGTCAAAAGTTGATTTTTTTTTTCTCTGACTCGTAAGAGTCTTCCTGCAGTCCGCCGGGGGAACTCTTAAGAGTCTCCCCGCAGTTCTCGGGTTAATGCTAATTGTTGCTCAGCAATACCTATGATTGACATTCCGACCCATTACAAGACTGTTCGGACACCAAATGTGTAGTGAATGCAGGTTTCCAATGTAGTAGAAGTAATTTACCTATTGTCTTACAATGCACTGACTCAACGCCTTTTGAGATGGACTAACAATGCAAACAATCCTTGTTGACTGTTTAGGTATAATACAAAAAGTTTGAGATCATTGAGCATTTGTTTTAACAAGTGCCGTTGAATATGCATCAGAGCAAGATATCTTGCCTGGCATGCCAAGCAATGTAACATCATGGTAGCAATTACAATCCTGTTGGTCCCCTTTCCCTTTTGGAAACTGGATGATCAAGCCAAGTTTCCAGTGCAGAGGAAATACAGCAATTTTCAATAATCCTATCTAATTTCTGCACTTGTAACTGTCCTGACAGGCATCTTAGGATGACAGTTAACCAGCAGGTGATTATTATTTAAATCCACATCCACAACATCTTTCAGGACTCCATTGATCTCCAATAGCACTTTCAGAGTCACGATCACCATCCCAATCCAACTCTGAATCCAGTTCACAAAATTGCACAGGGTTATTTAGTACTACACTCTCTATAGACACCCCTTCCATTTTACTCATCCTCATCAATCCCCCGCCTATCTTTCGCCAGTATCTTCACTGGCTGGAGACCATACTGTTTTATGATCCACTAAGACAGCCAACAGGGGAAAATAATAGCTTTGGGTCAAATGGCTAACTATGAGACAGTACGTCAAATCCCATTGGATCGTATGAAATATAACATAAATGAGCAGCTAGACCTTTCACGACAATGCTCAACTTCGTGCTTTTATTAATTTTATTTTGTCAACAAATATTTGTTCCTTCTTTGTTGTGAAGAACGTTCCCAATGACGTCACCTACAGCGTTTTCTTCACATGATGAAAACACAAAAGTTTGTTGACAAAACAGTCAACCTACAATAATGAAAACAACAGCTCATAAATACGAATTATTGACTCTTAATTTTAGTGGAAAACGCACCTTTACAAGAACTGATTATTTCATAATGGATAACTTTACCTCTACTCTAATGCACTAATAAACGATGGGTTTAATTCTAGCATAATAACAAAAGATTATTTGGCTTTGACTTGCTCATAAAAACAATAACGCAACAACTTTGACCTCAGACTCACTTTGATCTAAATCGGTTTGGTCTACATTATGAGGGACAGGACAAGTAAATACCGATTTTACAAATGCAGAAATTGGATATGATCAGGTCAGGTCAGGTGAAGTCAATTGCATGTGGGATCAGTGGGGTTCCATTACTTCTCACTTTTTGTCCTTTGGCTTCTTGTTACTTCTTATTCTTCTCACATGGTGCCCTTTTTAAATACAGGGCAGATGCTTATAGCTTCTCCACATTTGTATTGTGTTCTTAGTATTATCCCTAGTAGAACTACACATAACATTGTTACTGCATATTTTCTGTAGTTTGCTAAACAAAAAATATATCTATATATGCAGCAGTTGATAGGCTATAGGCTACAGTTTATTTAATGTATGCAATTTTGTATTAGTAATGTCAATTGTATTTAAATATTTATTTGGCATTATTAATTTAAAAATCAGGCTGCAATCATACAACTGCTCAATGTTGCAAGTATATCCTCCATATACATTTGCTTTTGCTGCGTCTGCTACCACTTCAATCTTCTAAAACAAATTGCGAAACAAAAAGCAATACCACCTCAAGCTCCAGGAAATTCGATTTTTTTTTTGTCAAACCTACAATGTCGTTCAGGGCTGCAACAGCAATAATGTTCTCCACCACCATAATCCCTGTTATTGTGGCATTCATTAACCTTTTCTGTATGGTTACTTCAATTTATGTTTATAACTACCTCCAAACGAATATCATCAGATTATGAAGGACCTGCTATACAGTTAGATTATGAAGGACCTGCTATACAGTTAGATTATGAAGGACCTGCTATACAGTTAGATTATGAAGGACCTGCTATACAGTTAGATTATGAAGGACCTGCTATACAGTTATGAAGGACCTGCTATACAGTTAGATTATGAAGGACCTGCTATACAGTTATGAAGGACCTGCTATACAGTTATGAAGGACCTGCTATACAGTTAGAGGGACAAAACATATATCATTACACCCTTCCCAAGTAGAGCAATATCTTCCGGCTGTAGGGATAATACAGTATGTAAATCGTTGTCTAACTAAAAAAGTTAAAGGTTCGCACTTTGATTGGATACACATACTTGAACTAAGAAATGTTTACTGTTTAATTTAATGTTGTCTATCTCCCATAATTTAATGTTGTCTATCTCCCATAATTTTCAGTTCTTCATGTTTGAAATAAGTATCGATTATTAAGCTTCATCGTAGCGAAATCTTTTGATGTGATGAATATAATATAAAGAACTAAAACTTTATCTCTACGAACTGGATTATATTAAGTTAGATTTCTTCATATATCAACAATCAGCTAGCTAGTCTTAGCTCTTCATGAAACAGGCAATATCTTCTCACACGCATAATAATAGGGTCTGTATTTGTCTAGATCACGGTAAATTGCTATGTTCACATCGTGATTATTCAGCAATTACGAAGACTTTGTGAAGACAAATGTTGATAACCATGAAAACCAAGCATTAATTAACATGATATAGTAGTTTCTTATTTTTTCAATTAGGTATCTAGAAATCATTTGGTAAGGAATTCAGTTTGCCGGCAGCTGAAATTAAATCGCCTATTAGGCCGATAGACATATTTGAAATAAAGGAGAGCTTTCTGTCCTATCCATAGCATAAAATTCTAGTCATTTTGCCAAGATTGAACACATATGCAGAACAAGACCTGGGTCCGTATAATCAGAGCATTTACGACTTTGTATCTCTCTAACTGTCTTATCTTCAAAGCTATTTGAAAAGAAAAAAAAACATCAAAGTGAGTTATAATATCTGACGGTTGTTTACATTTGTCTAGCTTTGCCGAGATTGAAATTATGTAACATGTAATAAGCTTTTAGTTCTCCCTACCAATCAAATGCCTACAGTGGCCAATAGAGGCTCTGAACGCAATTTAACCACGGTGCATTGCGGGAAATCGGCGACATCGCGGACCATCAGTGTTTTGGAGGGCAAGCAGCCTTGAGGGGTCGCTAGATCTGATGTTGCTTGATTTCCTTTGTACTCCCTTTGTACTCCTTTGTACCAATCCTTCCTCCCTCTCCTTCAACAAATCTTTAATATAAGCAGTTAGTCAATAAATCTGTAGCTGACACATATTATAGTTTATGCATACTGTTCTTTAATATAAGCAGTTAGTCAATAAATCTGTAGCTGACACATATTATAGTTTATGCATACTGTTGTTTTATATAATATTTAAAGTCACCCATAGTCACACATAACAAAGTCAGCAGGTATTTTCGCGCATAATGTTTTTGTTATGATAATTCATCAGCTATTAATTATGTTTGTAGTCATTATCAGCTGTCTATGGACTTTCCCTTTACTACTATACTATATAAGTACTTGAGGTAGTCGCATACTGTATAATATAAACATGTACCGTAGAATCACAAACAAAATCGTGATGAACTGCTTATCCTAGGTGTTGGGTATTGTGATTTCTTCAGTCGTAGCTCTGACGCTAGTTCAGAAACGTCCACCAGAGGTCTCAAGTGAAGTGTTGGTAAGGAAAATGTATTGTTCTGTTATTCGTCATTCCTTTTGACATAAAAGTGAGAGAAAGATAAGCAACTCTCTGCAATATCTCTCTCTCCGCCGCAATGTTGCATCTCTCTCGCTATTCTATCGCTACTATAATAATCAGTGTTCCTCAGAGCTTTCCCAGTGTATACCACCTCCTTTACGTAGGGCACGTGGTACCAGTCTTGCAACTCAATCCCACCCCTACTCTGTGCAACTCTCCAACCCAAGAGTGAAACGTTACTCTCAAACTTTCTTCTACTCAACAGCTGAGTACTGGAACTCTCTCCCAGAATCAGTATTTCCCTCTTCCTATGACTTAAATTGCTTCAAAGTCAGTGTGTCCAGGCATTTTGGCTCGAACGTCCCTTGATTTTGGCCCTGTCACTCTTTCAACTATGTCACTCGCTATAGGCAGTTCTGCCTTTTGCCTCCCTCAATCACATAGAAAAACAAATGGTATAGGACAAGATAAAGAGGCTTATGACGTTGCTTGATAATGAAGGTGTACAGGAGGAGGAGGAGGAGAAAATTTAAGACAAATTATGAATACAGATAGATATAAAATAATTATAATGTGAGAAGCTTGAAAAAGACATAAGACAATTAAAAAGCAGTAACAAGTCGTGGAAGATTAAAAGGAGGAGACAAGCATCTTAAGACAAAACATAAACCGCCTTGAGATGAGAAAGAGAGAAGAGACTAGCCACCAAAAAACGCGCGCAGCGGCAACGTTAGCCGGCATCAATAATTAAATGAATAACTATCATTACAATCAACGCTACTTTACTGCAGGGGCGTTATAAGTGATGGTTATGCTGGTGGTGGGGATGAGCTGGATGGTGGTGGTGGACGGTGTGGCTGGTGGTGATGGTGGTAGTGGGGAGGAGCTGATGGTGATGGTAGTGGTTGTTGTTGTTGGTGGTGATTGGTATGGGAAGAAGCTAGCTGGTGGTTGATATTGGTGGCTGGTCATGGTGTGGTTGGTTGTTGTTATTGGTGTTGATGGGTATCGGGAGGAGCTGGCTGGTGGTTGATACTGGTGGTGGCCATGTTTGGTATTGGTGGTTGGTTGTTATATTGGTGGTGATGGGTATCGGGAGGAGCTGGCTGGTGGTTGATACTGGTGGTGGCCATGCTTGGTATTGGTGGTTGGTTGTTGTATTGGTGTTGATGGGTACCGGGAGGAGCTGACTGGTGGTTGATACTGGTGGTGGCCATGCTTGGTATTGGTGGTTGGTTGTTATATTGGTGGTGATGGGTATCGGGAGGAGCTGGCTGGTGGTTGATACTGGTGGTGGCCATGCTTGGTATTGGTGGTTGGTTGTTATATTGGTGGTGATGGGTATCGGGAGGAGCTGGCTGGTGGTTGATACTGGTGGTGGCCATGCTTGGTATTGGTGGTTGGTTGTTGTATTGGTGGTGATGGGTATCGGGAGGAGCTGGCTGGTGGTTGATACTGGTGGTAGCCATGCTTGGTATTAGTGGTTGGTTGTTGTATTGGTATTGATGGGTATCGGGAGGAGCTGGCTGGTGGTTGATATTGGTGGTTGGTTGTTGTATTGGTGTTGATGGGTACCGGGAGGAGCTGACTGGTGGTTGATACTGGTGGTGGCCATACTTGGTATTGGTGGTTGGTTGTTGTTGTTGTTGTTGGTGGTGGTGGTGGCAGGATAACTGGTTATTGGAGTTAAGTTAGGGATACGTGTTGTTGTGGTGGTGGTGGTGGTATTAGTGATAGTATACATAGAAGGATTAGATACCTAAGTGGTGGTGTTGGTAGGATTAGCTAGCTATTTTCGTAGGTATTGAATTTAATGGTGGGATTACCTGGCGGTTGATGATTGTTGAAGTAGATAAAGTGACTGAGGGCGGTAGTTTTGATGGGAATATCTGGTGGTGGTCGGAAAAGGTCTGATTGGTTGGCATGGATTGGTTGACCTGGCTGGGAAACTCAGATAGTTGGTTATATCGCTTGATTGAATGGAACTGATAAGTTGGTGGATTTGAAAGGATAGACTATGGGATTTTTTAAAGATTCGTTGCTTGTATTTTTTGGAAATGCTGAATTATTTATGGATTCATTGAGTTTGCCTTTGTTTTTTGCTATTGTTATCCCCTTTTCTAATAAAAATTATGAATGTTTTATTATATTGCTTTATAAATACCGACAAAGTTAAGAGTGCTTGGACTGTATAAGGACTGTTCTTGGGTGGCTTGTAGTGCGGGGATTTGAAGGAATAAATTACCGATATATGATCACAACACTATTACATATTATGACACATAAGCCTTCCTAGATGTTTCTCTACGGATTCCATCCTCTATATAGTTGTTCTAGAATACCTCCCATAATAATCTACAGCTTTATCGTTACATAGGCTACATAACATTCCATCAAAATAAGTAATTATTTCTTAACAACATTAATATAATCCAGGTAATAAATGTAATCAATATTTGGTCAAAATATATTTTAAATTGTGTTTATCATTAGCATACAGTATTCCGCCATGCGAAATCAAGTACGATATATAGTGTAACTAAGTACGGTTATGATCGGCATGAATCAATAATATCATGTAAAGTATAATAAATAGCCATCACATTTCGCAATTCTTTAGTTGAATGTACAGTAAACTTAGATGCCATGCCATCATGAGTTACTCATACCTTACCTATCTTATGATTAATTAAAGTTTGAGTAACTCATGATGGCATGATTGTAGCTTAACCATAATATCAACTGTAGTGTGTTAAGTAACTTTCCTGATTCTACCCCTATACTAAACCCGTGGGTAGAGGTTTTGCTACTTAGAAGCAGTGGATTTCTGTTGATTTGCAGTGCGTCGCCGACAAGTTGGTCTTGTTCGTAACGTTTTTTTCGTGCGACACCCTGTCGAAGTCACCCAAATATTGGCGACAGGTCGCCGATCACTTGCAGACACGTGACCGACACTGCTCAACCGTCGCACCTAAACTACATTCGGAATTATTTTGGAATTTCCAAATATCATCGTAAGTCTCACGACCACGTTCCCAACTCCAGCAGAACTCCTGTGACCATTTGCAGACATAGCATGATAGTTGAAAGAATTTTCGCAGTAATGATGAGACAAGGGTAAGAAACGGCATGTCGGGTCTTGCCGACAACGAAAATCGGTCATGTGCAGTGCATGTCCAGTGCCTGACCACCCTGGTCGCACGACCCAAGTATGGGGGCCGTGTGCATACGGGCGCAGTTTTTATACATATTTAAAGTTTGTGTTTACAGAAAGGATATTCGTAGCCCACCATATTAGACATTCTGAAGGATACTCATAGTTTGTAAGTTAAAAAAGTGGAGATAAGACGACAAGGCATATAACCTGTGGAGCTTCGTCCATGCAAGGCGTGGTGCAAAAGTCGACCCGAGCAAGTCGAACTCTCATTATGAGAGGGCACAGTCCGAGGCAAGCAGATGTCCCCCCATGGAGAACGAAGAGATCCCTAATGTGCAACTGTGGGAAGCAGACGTCGGCCTAAGGTGTAGCTGGTTCACGAATGTGCAACACCAGATTTACGAGACAGCATTTGGAAGAAACAACAAGGCACCGGACAGAGCAAAATTATGCAGGCTTCTACCAGAAGTACATCAAACTTCAGCTAATGTGACTACTAAAGCCAAGTATTGCGCACCTAACTCATAAACCCCCTTGTGTCCTAAGTTGCAAATCGTGAAGCTCTCCCCTGGCAACTGTATTAATTGTTTCGTAACTCCACTAGTCGTATACCAGCGTTCCGGTCCCTGTTTGTTCTTACATTGAAATAGTAATCACACCATCTTAATTGAATCAGAATTGTATGCCAGTAAGGATAACTGCTCCCCTTTTCAGTCGCCTCATGTAATATACCTGTGTTCTCTCCCTACCGCCCAAGTGTCCCTCTTCTGTCACAGGAGAAAGCTTACCGGATAAAGAACTAACTCCAATTTCCCTGACGCCTCACGTATCCTGCCAGATCGTGCAGACCGTGTTATAACTCTTGTCAAATCAGTGATTGCTTATTGCTGATAACCCATTACCCAGACAGCAATTCTAGGGTTTGGTAGTGTTAAGGGCCAGGCAACGGAGTGTGCATGCGGCATCCTCCATCCTCCTTGAACCGTTCTCTCGGCATAATATATGGAGTATTGTGTTATAAGATTGATTATTTTCATTAACGAGTGTATAATTATGAGTATAGAGTATTGAGATAGGGATAAGAAGTGCCCACAACATCTGGTAGTATTATACCTCAAAATAGGAATTGTGTATAGTTTCAGTGTAACTAATTACTGTGATCATATAGCTTACAACCTCTGTGAGGAATATATACAAATCTTTTTGTTGCATATCCCGCCATTAAGTTAACCTGAGGATTCACGTGTGACTGTTCACCCAGTTAAGTTATAGAGTCGTATGAGCTGTTTGACCCTCTGTCAATCAACCAGCATTCCAAATATATCGTTAATATAATATATATACTGTATATACTGTATATATATACAGTATATATATATATATATCTATCTATTGCCTGATCCCCGAAGGGCTGGCCACAAATGAACCGCCCCCATACACCTCTGTCCCCAGTCAGTCGACGCCCCTCCTCCCAACCAGCACCGCCTTCATTCATATATTTCCTCACTCCATCCTTCCAACACTCCTTCGGTCTACCTCTCCCTCTCTGTCCTTGCACTTCGCTCTCGTACACCCTCTTAGTCATTCTCTCGCTTCCCATACGTTCCATATGGCCGAACCATCTCAAGTTGTTCCTTTTCACACTTTCCAGCACATCTACCTCCACACCACACCTCCTTCTTACTTCCTCATTCATCTGTCTATCCCTCCATGTAACTCCCCTCGCACTTCTCAAGTAACTCATTTCCACCGCTCTCACTCTTGGTCTGAGTCTCTTCCCGAACGTCCATGCTTCGCTTCCGTAAGTTAGTGTCGGGATTACCACACTGTCATGCAAAGACTTCTTCACTTCCATACTGACCACTTTATTTCTTGTTACTGCTTTCAACGTTCCTACAGCCCTCTTCCCCTGTTGCACCCTCTCCCGCACTTCTTCATCCATAGTCCCATCTTTACTCAACACACTGCCCAGATACTTAAAAGAGCTGACGATCTCCATACCTGAGCGTTCAACTTCACCTCACACTCTGTGACTTCACTCCTTTCGAAGACCATAACCTTGCTCTTCCCCGCATTTACCTTCAAATTCCGTTTTTCGCACACTGTTCCAAACTTATTTACCAGACCCTGCAACTCCCATTCATTATCGCTTATTAGAACTGTATCATCCGCAAACAGCAGTATAGGCAGCTTCCACTCAATTCCCTCCCTTTTCAGCGATACACCAACATCCACTGCTCTTCCTAGTATTTCTTTCATGACTCCATCCATATATACAGTAAACAACAATGGGGACATCACACACCCCTGTTTCAACCCAACACTCAGGTCAAAGAACTCGCTCTGCTCATTCTCCACACATACTGCCGCCTTTGCACCCTCATACATGCTCTTCACTGCTTTCAGCAACTTGCCCTCTACTCCGTATATTCTAAGTACTTTCCACATGCCTTCTCTATCCACTCTGTCATAGGCCTTCTCCAAGTCCATAAAGGCCACATACACTTTTTGTTGCTTCTCCAGATATTTCTCCACAACACAATTCAGGGTTAAAATCTGATCTACACATCCTCTTCCCTTCCTAAAACCTCCCTGCTCGTCGCCTATCCATTTCTCCGTTCTCACTCTCACTCTTTCAATCACTACTCTACTGTACACCCCTACTACGCTTAAAAGACATATTCCTTGGTGGTTACCACACACTCCTCTTTCCCCTTTGCCCTTATATAGGGGGACTATTATGCCAGTCTTCCAGTCATTGGGTGCACTCCCCTTCTCCCATGCTAGTTTGCACATTTTCCATACCCATTCGATCACTATCTCACCACCATTACCTCAACATTTTCCCACACACTCCATCTGTTCCTGGTGCTTTCCCCAACTTCACTCTTTTAATAGCTTCCCACACTTCTGACCTTATGATCCCCACCTCCTCCTCCACTACTTCTCCTCTTCGCCCTCTGTTATGCTGGCCAGCTTGCCAGAATGTACTCGTACTCGCTAGCGCTCGCCAGGGCAGTGAAATGGGCTATAATAATCGTAGAACGATGTTCTTTCTTGCTTAGTGTTCATGTTGCCACAGACAGATCAGTGGTGGTCTTTATTCTTGTCTGTGACACTTGGAAGTATTTTATATCATTGATAGAGTATAAGATATGTAGTGTGAATTGTAAGGAGAAAGAGAGCGAGAAGGAGCAGCGAGGTGGTAATATGTGCGTGTGTACTGTATGTACGTGTGCCTCCCTCGCTCGGGCGGAGGTTCCCACGCTCGTGATTGGTCGGCTGGCCTGACGCGTCATATGACGCCTGCTCTTCATGACGTAGTCGTCTGTGATTGGGGGCCGCTGTCTTAGTAGGGTGGTGCGGGCATCCTTCTCGCGTGTCTCTTCAGAGCTTGGTATGGTGTGCTTGGTCCTGGACGTCCCTTGCAATTTGTCCCCAATCTAACCCGCTTTACTTCTGTTTCTCTCTCTGAACTTCTTCTTTTCAATACTTCTCATCTTTATTAATTTACTTATCCCTTCTGGTTCTGCGACTTCCATAGTCGGCCAGTCGTATTACCAGCACCATTTCTCACATATATGTTTTGCACTAGCTTTAGGGATTATTAGAGTCATAGTCACATGGTATCATAGTATTGGGCTGCTTCTAATTATTGAGTTGTTCTTTCCTACTATTTAATTAACTCACTCCATGATAATCAGTAGATCACGTACTTTGGCTCCTCCTCATCCTTGTTTGCATGTTTCTGGTGAACAAATTGAGGATGTGTCAGGTTTGCGTTTGCTTGGAGTGACTCTCGATCCTAGGTTGACATTTGAGAATCATATTCGTTCCTTGTCTTCTACTATTGCTCAAAAGATTGGTTTACTTCGCAAGTGTTACAAAACATTCGCTTGTGAAACCACAGTCATAAAATCTTGTTATGCTTTTATTTTGCCTCATTTTGAGTATTGCTCTCCTGTTTGGAACTCGGCTGCTGACTGTCATTTGAAATTGCTTGATAAAGCTCTTAATTCTATTAAATTTATTCTCCCTGCTCTATCTCTTGATCTTCATCATCGGCGTCGGGTTGGTGCCCTTAGTCTTTTATTTAAAAAATTTAACAATACTCAGCATCCATTGCATAGTGTTTTACCAGAACCTTTTATTCCAATTCACGCAACAAGATTTACGAGGAGTCTTAATGACCTTGCCATGACTCCAATTAATGTTTCTACATCTCAGTTTTCTCGGTGTTTTATTCCTTCAATGATTCCCTTTTGGAATCATTTGCCAAACGAGGTTGTACAGTCAACCCATATCTCAGCTTTTAAGTCCAGAGTTAATGTTTTATTACAGCAGTAAATTTTTTTTTTAATCATGATTTGCTTTTATTCTTTTTAGAATGGTGTTTTAATTGACAAACTGATCTTTTCTTCTGGGCTCTCTAACTACTGTAGCCCTTTTCCATTTGCTTAGTTGTCTTAGTCTCTCTCCAGTACTTACGGGTATTTTGTGGGGATTCATCTTTTATAGGTGTATCTACACCCTGTTGGGAGGCTTAGACAGCTTCTATAATAATAATAATAATAATAATGCTAGACAGTGGAGGGTATCTTTGGTCATTGTCTGAGTTATGTATGTGGCAAGTCAGAGCCTGTACGACTTCGACGGAGCTAGGTAGCCTGTATCCTTTGTACATATTTTTCCTTTGCGAGTGTAGTAGCATACAAGCGAAGGGCTTTTGCCTACTCTTACTTGTATGCTGGCTACCTTATTTTGTTGACCATTGTGGAGCGCCAGGGTAAGACCAGATACTTGAGATCTGGACTTACCAAGAGAGCCTCCTAGTCACTTAACGTAACATAAGGGAAATCTGTTCAAGGGGAGACAGTAGGCTACGAGCATGCTTGCGCTCTGCCTAGGCTCCTTGTACCTTTTATGCCACTGCTAGACTTTATTAGTGAGAAAGACAGCATTGTGTTTATTAACTTTAATTGCGTATGCTTTAGGAATTATTCACGCCTTATTTTAGCCTAGGTTGATGCATAGTGCACAACCCAGTTTGACTGTTATATTGGCTAAGGCAGTACTGTTTTGAGTGGCTATTATTAGTGCTGTCACAGAGTTGTTGCACTCCCTTGTTTTATATAATATATGTATCCTACTTTTTTTTTTTTTTTTTTTTTTTTTTTTTTTTTTAAAGAGACAATGAACGGAGGAAGGAAAAACACAGATAAAACAAAAAGGTCCATGTGCCTAAAGGCATCCTCCATTCATAAAATGTTTGTAACAACTGGATTTAAACATTTGTAGATTGTAAGTTTGTGGAAAGCAATTCGAGGGAAGTGAATTCCAAAGAGTAGTAGCTCTGGGGATAAATGAATTCTGATAAGCAGAAGTTCTGCATTGTGGAGGAGAAAGTGTAAATTCATGGGCGCTCTCAGCTGCCCTAGTTCTACGGGGAAAGATGTGGAGAGGCGGCACAATTGAAGCAAGTTCCTCAGAACAATTGCTGTGAAAATATCTGTAGAATAATGCAAGGGATGCAACGTTTCTTCGTATGGATAATGTAGGAAGGTCCTGTGTGATTGCAGGGTTATTGATTAATCTAATAGCTTTATTTTGAATTTTGTCCAACTGCCTCAATGCAACCACTCCACTTCCACCCCACAGAGGTGAACAGTAATCCATCTGAGAACGCACATGACTTTTATATATCACGGCCAACTGCTCGCCAGTGAAGAATTCTCGAACTCTTTACAGGAGTCCCAGTTTTTTAGAGGCATTCTTAGCAATGCTTCTAACATAATGTGTCCAGCTCAAGTTAGTAGTTAATGTTACACCGAGAAGTCAATACTAGGGGAAGTGGGAATATTTACATCATTAAAAAATATATGGGAGTCAGTGAGATTCTGTCGGTTAGAAAATTGAATGTACTTGGTTTTCTGTGCATTAAAGGAAACTAGATTTTTTGTCCCCATCCATCAATTCTAGAAAGGTCCTGGTTCAGAGAAATTGCAGTGTTTATTTTTGAATTTAAAAGATCGGGTTGGGTGAAAGAATTGGTAAATGTGAAGGAACTGTGGAGTGTTGAGTCATCTGCGTAGGAATGTATTGGATTATGAGTGGTAGATATGAGATCATTGATATGAATGAGGAACAGAATTGGGGCCAAAACTGATCCCTGGGGAACACCAGCATTTATTGAGTGAAATTGAGAATAAAGGCCATCTACCATTACACGTATTTTTCTGTTATGAAGATAAGAAGAAATTAGTGGAACTAATGATGCAAGCCCGTAGTGTGACATCTTCGACAATAAGGATTGATGCCAGACTCTATCAAATGCCTTTGATATATCCAGTGCTATTGGTGTATTTAAGATACACGCTCTGGTGTCCTGCCCCTGCATTATTTCTGTTCTATATTCGACGAGCATCTTAGAGCATCAGACGTTTTCAGAAGATTCCATATCTAATTGCTGTAGGACTAGACTTCCAATGTTTTCATAGAGAATTGAAGAGTTTAGTGTTGAGTTCAGACTCACACTAAAGTTGTTGTTGTTGTTGCTGTTCCTCAGGCTGTCTGGCCGAGCAGCCCCAAGGTCCCGAGCAAGGCCAAGGCCATAACCGAGCGCCCCCACAGAACCCTCCCAGCTTACCACTAATAATGCCCAGGTGACCGAAGCCACTCAAAGGCGGGGAGCTGAGGAGGGTGCGGAAACGCCCGGGAAACAAAAGCCCCACCCAAGGCCCTGTGCCCCTCAGCAATTATAAAGGGAAAGTTGAGGGGCAAAGGAAAAATGTGACGCTTTGGCTCCCAATCTGCCAGGGTTGGCAGTAGGGAGGTCAATCCACGGAAAAGACGCCGTCACTTGAGATCTAGAAAATATATAAGTAAAAGGAACAGTCAGAGTAAGCTATGGGTATGGCAGAGAATGCTCAACTCTCATTCTGATAGACCAGCCCATCACCAGGCACACTAAAGTTAACGTAAGCATATACTCCTTTATTAAATCTTGTTATAGTTTACTTAAGCATTGTTATTACTTGAGAGCATTTTATTAACGTAAAGTACTCCTGTTGTGAGTAGGCTTTGCTGTCACCGGAAAGCCTTTGTAGAAGTGCACTATCTATCTATCTATCTATTGCCTGATGCCGTGATCCCCGAAGGGGTGGCCACGAACGAACCGCCCCCATGCACCTCTGTCCCCAGTCAGTCGACGCCCCTCCCCCCAACCAGCACCGCCTTCGTTCATGTACTTCCTCACTCCATCCTTCCACCTCTCATTCGGCCTACCTCTCCCTCTCTGTCTCTCCACCTCGCTCTCGTACACCCTCTTAGCCATTCTCTCGCTTTCCATACGTTCCATATGGCCGAACCATATCAAGTTGTTCCTTTTCACACTTTCCAGCACATCTACCTCCACACCAGACCTCCTTCTTACTTCCTCATTAGTCTGTCTATCCTTCCATGTAACTCCGCATGCACTCCTTAACCCAGGAGCTGCGGGAAGACTCTTAAGAGTTCCCCCGGCGGACTGCGGGAAGACTCTTAAGAGTCAGGGAAAAAAAAATCAATTTAAAACACCGAAAAACAAAAAAAAACAAAAAAAACAATATTGCCCCTGGGCCATGCCAAATATCACTCCTCCACCTCCCCTCCTTCCCCAGTTTCCTCCCCTCCTTCAGTTATCACCTATTTTCCCTGTTATTCCCTTTTCCTGTGGTCTATTTTAGTGCGAGTTGGTAGCAGGGTGTTGTCATCACTGTTAGCAAGCGAGTGCAAGAGAGAGAGAGAGAGAGAGTATCGATCGACAGTCTCTCTCCAGAGGTGGAGAAAAGTGGTGGGCTGGGAGGTTGCCTCAGCCATACATTGTGTAACTCCCGGCCTGTATCGCCGATTTTGACCATCCAAACGCTGTTTCCACTTGTTTTATTGTTGTAACAGGTTAATACCTTTATAATCAACCTATAATAGGCGCATATGGATAAGTATTAATGCTATTTATGGTAAAATAAATATGTTAGTGATGGGAACAGCTCAAATATGTCAGGACAGGAGTGTGGTGTCTCATACCCCCCATGCGCACTTCAGAGGTTAAGTAATTCATTTCCACTGCTCTCACTCTTGGTCTGAGTCTCTCAACCAACGTCCATGCTTCGCTTCCGTAAGTCAGTGTCGGGATTACCACACTGTCATGCAAGGACTTCTTCACTTCCATACTGACCACCCTATTTCTTGTTACTGCTTTTAGCGTTCCTACAACCCTCTTCCCCTGTTGTACCCTCTCCCGCACTTCTTCATCCATAGTCCCATCTCTACTCAACACACTACCCAAGTACTTAAAAGAGTTGACGATCTCCATAGCCTGACCGTTCAGCTTCACCTCACACTCTGTGACTTCACCCTTTTCGAAGACCATAACCTTGCTCTTCCCCGCATTTACTTTCAAATTCCGATTTTCGCACACTGTTCCAAACTCATTTACCAGACCCTGCAACTCCCATTCATTATCACTCATCAGAACTGAATCATCCGCAAACAGCAGTATAGGTAGCTTCCACTCAATTCCCTCCCTTTTCAGTGATACACCAACATCCACTGCTCTTGATAGTATTTCTTTCATGACTCCATCCATATATACATTAAATGACCATGGGGACATCACACACCCCTGTTTCAAACCAACATTCAGGTCAAAGAACTCGCTCTGCTCACTCTCCACACGTACTGCCGCCTTTGCACCCTCATATATGCTCTTCACTGCTTTCAGCAACTTGCCCTCTACTCCGTATAATCTAAGTACTTTCCACAAACCTTCTCTATCCACTCTGTCATAGGCTTTCTCCAAGTCCATAAAGGCAACATACACCTTTTGTTTCTTCTCCAGATATTTCTCCACAACACAATTCAGGGTAAAAATCTGATCTACACATCCTCTTCTCTTCCTAAAACCTCCCTGCTCGTCGCCTATCCATTTCTCCGTTCTCACTCTCACTCTCTCAATCAGTACCCTACTGTATACCTTCCCTACTATGCTTAGAAGACATATTCCTCGGTGGTTACCACACACTCCTCTTTCCCCTTTGCCCTTATATAGGGGGACTATTATGCCAGTCTTCCAGTCATCGGGTGCACTCCCCTTCTCCCATGCTAGATTGCACATTTTCCATACCCATTCTATCACTATCTCACCACCATACCTAAAGTGCACTAAACCCAGTTAATTGATACCCCGTTATCCAGTAGATTGACTTTGGAGGGTTTAAGTGTTTTGTTCACCTGCGTAATAGTTCGAGGGTTTGGAATTAGCGTACCGTTGTTGCAGATATAGCCTATCTTCTAGTCCATTATTAAGTGCCCTTGTTTATTTCGTAGTGCCGGTCGGTCGTAACAAATGGAGACCTTAGTCCAGTATATAATGAACTGAATATTGCATTTTTTTTTTGGAGAAATCTTATTGCCATTTGGGGTTAAATTTATTTCTCGCATTGTTGGCAGTGGACATTGTTTTGAGGATATATAGAACTTGTTGGAGATTATTGGTGACCTAGTATTGCACTCTAGAACATCTTCGAATATTTTTTGTGAATAAAGCTACACGAGAGTTTGGCTACTTTTGTCTTGACTTGAGTATTTTTGTTGTTGACTCCATCATTTCACTGAACGGGTCTGAGCATAGTGAGGGCACAGTGCGAGAGACAGGCGAGGAGGTGGAGAAGGTGGAGTTGGTTAACGGCGTTCGGGTGGTGAACAATGAGGAGGATGCTCAGAGGTTTTTGGAGGAGCCTGTGTCGGCGGACCGGGTGTCGGGGCTGGACCGGTACGGACTTAAGTGTATAGCCACGGTCTTAGGGTTTTCTGGTACTAGCGGTTTGTCGAGAAGTGAGCTGGTTACCTGTGTGCTGGGTTGGGTGCATGGGGGTTCGGGTGGAGCGGGAGCTTTGGCACCTTCGTCCCAGCCCCCATTCCACTCAACTCCTATCATGGCCCCCCCTCGGGTTCCGGAGCCGGGTACCGCAGGCCGATGTCCGCTGGCGGTTGGGTATGCCTCTAAGTGACTCACAGGGTGGGTCCCCGGTAGTAGCACCCCCTCCTCAAGGTTTGTCTCCCGAGATGTTGCTTCAGCTCGAGCTCGCCAAACTTGAGCATGAGCAGTGAAAGCATGAGGCTGAGCTTAGGCAGAAGCAGCAGCAGCGAGAGGCTGAGCTCAAGTATCAGGTCGAGTCTGCAAGGTATTGTGCCGATGTTGACCTAGAGAAAATTCGTGTAGAGGTGACGAGGAACCGAGTCGTCCAGGGGGGTCGAGCCCATGACCAGTCCCTGTCGCATCTACTAAAGTTGGTTCCAGTGTTTGATGAGTTAGGAGTTACAGAATTCTTTCTCCGTTTTGAGAAAAAGTGCCTGGAGCACCAATGGCCCGAGGAGAAGTGGGCAGCCCTTGTTTCGTCACGATTGACGGAGAAAGCACTCAAGGCGTACGATGCTTTGCCCCTAGATTCCTGCGTGAATTATGAGGCGTTGAAAGAGGCTGTCCTGAGGACGTATGAGCTACAGCCAGAGACCTATAGGCTAAAGTTTAGGGCTGTTCCTAAAAGAAAGGAGAGTACTTTCCAGGAACACGCTAGAGAGCTGTCAGATGCATTTGAAAATTGGTTGAGGTCGGAGAAGGCAACTACTTTTGATGCAGTAAAGCAATTAGTGTTGTTAGAGCAATTTTTTAAATGTACTGGCAGTGACTTGACTCTTAACCTGAAGGAAATGCAACCTAAAATTCTGCAGAAGGCGGCTGAGCTGGCTGACCTCAGGGTGTCATTGATTCGTGGGTGCGGGTTTGCACAGAGAGCTGAGGCAGGTAACCAGGGGCGTACCACTCCACCCCCCCGAATTAATGACACAACAAATTATCCTATTAAGAGTACTGGTGCCAATTTTTATCCCAAGTCGAAACCCTTCCCGTTAAAGAAAGGCCAGGGCCCTTCCTCACCTCAGAGGAAGTCCAAGAGCGAAGTGGAGTGTTTCAGGTGTCACGAGAAGGGGCATATTGCGCGCTCATGTCCGAGCACACCGCCTACAGCAGTGGTGTCACTAGTGAGCAACATCGGTGTGTCTTTGAGGTCTTCCGCGATTGCCCGGGGTAATATGTCGGTTGCGAAGTCACAGTCGGCGCAGAAGTAGCAGGAGGGCTCGTCACCCGTCCGAGATGCTTTTTGTGGTCATAGGGGGCACGGCACTGTGAGGTGGGATGGTGTGGAGCATAGGCTTGAGTTGCTGCGTGATACGGGCGCTTCCCAGACACTTATTAAGAACTTCACTGGCAAGCCTATTAACGCAGCTCGGGTTGTGGTGGTTCAAGGTATCAATGCTACGCGGTCTTACCCGCTGGTCAGAGTGGAGCTTGAGGTGGATGGTGTGACACGGGAGTTGGATGAGGGTGTTGTGGAGAAATTGCCAGTTGAGGGGGTCGACCTCCTTCTCGGTAACCACTTTGCGGTGCCTGCTTCCGAGGTTCCACCCTTAGCCGTTGCCGAGAGGGCGGCCGACACGAGTAGGGAGGGGCAAGAGGGGCTCGAGAGATCTCAGTCCGCTCAGGTGTCACAGCCTAGTACCCAGGTTTCAGACCAGCGGAGGAAGGGTCGGAAGGAGAAAGTCAAGGCTGGTGGTCGGGTTGAAAGTTTGGACCCAGCAACACTCCTTGGTGACTCGGTACTTGCACCAAATTTGAGCTCCGGAGTGGCCCCAGAACCTGTCCCCCCAAGTGACATGGTAGGGCGTGATGGCACTCCGCGACAGAGTAGTTCCCAGGTGCAACTAGAAGATCTTAGTCTTGAGAGTTGTGGGAACGGGGCTATTGAACTCGATGAGGACGGGGAAGCATGTCATGTGAACCTGTTAAAGGAGTTTGTGAGGCAACCACCTGAGCAGGCTACTGTCCCTGTGTTGGTCTGCAGCGGCCAAGGTGGAGAAGGAGAGGGGGGCAGTGAGGCACAGGTGGTGAAAAGTTGGGATTGTCATGTCTCGGCAGAGCAGTGGGCGGGGAACACAAGTCAGGTGGCTGTGGAAGCGCTTGAGCACCTGCCTGAGCAGCAGTGTGCAGCGATCCAGCACCTGCTCGGTTCATACCCCACTGTTTGTGCCGAGCACCCAGGCCTCACAACTCATGCGGTGCACGATGTTCCGCTGGCAGGTCACTTGGGTGTGAGTAAACCGTTGGCCTCGTTGTTTCAGTTGTTCAAGGTGGGCGACGAGGCTTTGGCATGGTTGTCAGGTCAGGGTTGACCCATGGCTGCTAAGGGTGGTGGTCAGTATCAGGCCATTAAGCAGATTGGTGAGGTTAACTATGAAGTAGATACGCCCGATCGTCGCATAGCCTCCCAATGCTGCCCTAGTAAAATGCAACAGCCCTACCATAGACCGGCTGTATCTGGCCGTGGCGCTGAAGGCGGTGATGCTGCGCAGGCAGATGTAGTCGCAAGGAATGCGGCGGTGCGCATGTACGGTATCGGCGGGGAAGCATTAGCACTTATGAACTGTGGGAGTGACTGCACAGGTGGTACAGATTGTCCCTCTCATGACCTGACTGTTTTAGGGGCAGAGGTGGAGAAGGAGGGAGACTATAGTTTAGAAGCTGCGGTCTTGGCTGGGTTGTGGGAGGACACTGAGCATGTTGTTCTTCGAGATAAGTTGCAACCTCTTGTTCCTAAGCGTCAAGAGAAGTTGTTTACTAGGCTGTGGCAGTACGTCCGCATGGTTGTTGATTCTCCAGGCCTGATGTACGGGGTAGAACCCGACATGGAGGCTGGAGACAGTGCAAGGCTCAAATTGGCTCCCTACCGTGTAAATCCTGCTCAACAGCCTGTCGTGAAAGCAGAGCTAGTCTTCATGTTGGAGCGGGATCTGAGGGATAAAGGATATCGTGAGTGTTCGTTGCCAGTGATTTTTCAACCTGAGTTGAGTGGCAAGATCCGTGTTTGTGTTGTTGTTGTTGTTGTTGTTCCCTAAGCTGCCTGGCCGAACAGCCCCGAGTCCCTGAGAAAGGCCATGGCCACGATCGGGCTTTTGCACAGAGCTCTCATTGAGTGTAGATTGTGTTGTTGGCGTAAGTGGTTGTGTGAAATGCAGTCTTCTTTGATGTGTTTAATGGTATGGGGTGCTGTGTTACATCCCAGGCAGGCGTCGACAACGGAGTCATCCAGTCTCTTCTGATAGCTCAGGAGAGCTGGATGGTGTCCGCATCTCAGCCTGGCCAGGTGGACTCTGTCCTCGCGAGGAAGGGAGGATTCGGAAGGATGGATTTCGGGAGGTCGTGCATGCAGCTGCGTGTTGTCTGTGAGTGAGTGGATGGATCGGTGAGAGATATGAGTATGGATGTGCTTCTGGAAGTTGGTTCGGGGTGGGCAGGGAGGGAGAGAGGACAATAATTGTGAGTGATACCGTGTGCTGGGTGTTGTTTTGATATTTCTTGGTGTCTGTGGGTGTGTTGCCATGTAGTTTAGTGGGTGGTCTTGGTTCGTGGAGGCTGCTTCCAGGAATTGAGTGCCTCTCATGTCCAGATGGTCTTTGACTTTGAGAATTTTGGTTTCTTGATGTAGGTGATCTGTGGGTGAAGTAGCTGTGCAGCCTGTAATGATCTTCAGGGCTTTGTTTTGAATAGTCTGTAAGGTCTTATGATGTGTTTCAGCTAGGTTAGAAGCCCAGGCTGGGCTTGCGTATTCCATCACTGATCTTATGTATTGTTTATATACTGTGGTGGTAGTTTCTTTGTTGTGTCCAAATTTTGTGTGAGCAAGTGACCTGAGGGCGTTAAGTCTGGGTGTCAGTTTCTTTTTAATGTTTGTGAATGTCATATGAGTATCATATGTTACTCCTAGGATTTTGGGTGTGTGTGTATGTGTTAGGGGTGTGTTGTTTATGGTGAGTTGAGGGATGTATTCGTGTTCTCCTGTCCAACTTGTGAGCAGGGTTGCGGTGCATTTGGCTGGGGCTAGATTAAGTCTGTTTGTAGTGCACCAGCCATGTAGTGTGTTGAGATAGGGTTGAAGGAGATCTGTTGCTCTTTTTGGGTCATGGTGTGTGCATGTGAGTGTTATGTCATCTGCATAGGAGGCTAAGTTTATTTGGGGAGTATTGGGTGTAGTTATATCGTGCATGTACAGATTGAAGAGTGCGGGCGATAGGAGCAAGTGGGAGTCCTTGTGGGACTCCGTTTGGAAAGTTTCTGATTTTAGATGACTGACCGGCAAAAGATACGTGTGCACATCTGCCTGCTAGGAAGTTGGCCAGCCACCTTTTTGTGTTGTTGTGCATGTTTGTGTTGTAGATTTTGTTTGTTAGGTTGTGGCGGGGGATGGCATCGAAGGCTTTACTAATGTCGAGTGTTGCTAATAGTGATCTGTGTGGTGGTCTAGCTGAGTTGATGCCATCGAAAGCTCTTTGTGTAAGGTCTGTGAGAAGAGTGTTTGTGGAGTGCAGTGGCCTAAAGCCATGTGTGTTGGAGCTAGGGGTAGGTCAGGTGTAATTAGTTGTAATACTAGGCATTCCATGACTTTGGAGGGGGAGCAAAGGAGTGTGATTGGGCGGTGCGAGGAGGGTAGCGTGGGGTCTTTGTTGGGTTTGGGGAATGTGATGATGATGCCATGCTTCCAAATGTCTGGTATTGTGTTGTGTGAATAGCTGTAGTTTGATATGTTAGTGAGTGCTTGTATGCCTTGTGGTCCTAGGTGTCTGAGGAGTATGTTGCTTATGTTGTCTAGGCCACAGGCGGGTGAGTGCTTGAGATTGTTGATGATTTGCTTTGTCTGGTGATTGGTGAAGGGTGTATAGTCAGGGTCTGTGGGGAATTGTCTCTTACATCGGATGACACGTCGGTCGTCTTTGTGAGGTTTTAGGTGGCTGACATGTGGAAAGTGATTGATGAGAGTGTTTGCTTGTTCTTTACATGAAGGAGTAGAGTCTGTTGTTGTGATTGCAGCATGTGATTGTGTTGTGTTGCTGTTGGAAAGTGTGATGCTGTTTAGTGTTTTGTAGAGTTTTTTGGGGTTTGTTTTGTGATCAAGTGTTTGTAGGAAGTTATTCCAATTTAGTTTTTGTTGTTCTTGTATTTTGTTGTTAGTTTGGGTGTTGAGTGCTTGAATCTGTTGTGTGATGTCTTGTGTGTGGGGTGCTGGGGAATGTTTCAGTATGTCACATTGTCTGATGAGGTTTTGAATTTCTGGTGTGAAGTTGGGGTTGTGTCTTTTTCTGTTACCTCTTGGAATGTGTTTCTTGTCAGCGTTTTGGATAGTTTTATTGAGTATGTGTACAACATTGTTGATGTTAGTGATGGGTGTACTGTTTAGAGTTGTGAAGTGTTGTTCTGTCTCATTTGTGAATGCTTCCCAGTTAGCTCTTTTATAATTGGTGTATGTGTGTTTGTGGCTAGCTGGGGTGAGTCTGGTTTTGGTGGTGATAATGATCGGGAGGTGGTCAGAGCCTAAGGTTCTGACCACCCTCCAGGATGTTGTGGGGGCGAGTTCTGGGGAGCTAAAGGTGATGTCTGGAGATGATGGGTTATAGAGGGCTTGGTGATGAATATGGGTATGTTGATGGATGTCGTTAAGGATGATGAGGTTATCGGTTTGGTTTTGTAGTACCAGCCCTCTGTCTGTGTCGGGGTTGTCGACAAACCAGGCCGACGTCTTTGCGTTGAAGTCACTACCCAGGATGATGTGTGGGGTGTGTGGGGTGCTTGTGATGTGTTGTAAGTGTGGTCTGTATTAATTTGGTACTGTAGGGGATGTTTGGGGAGGGATGTATGTGTTTATGATGGTTATGTTGGAGTTGTTGCCAGTGCGTATTTTAATTGACTCTATTTCTGTTGTGTTATCATTTGGGGGGAGGAGGGATTTGGTTTGTACACTGGTTACTATGTATGATATTTCTTTGTGTACCAGGGTGATGAGTCCACCGCCTCCACCGACAGCCCGGTCTTGTCTGATGGTGGTGAAATTATGAAATGTGGGTGTTTTTTGTGTTGTGCGGAGTATTGTTTCTTGTAAGATGGCAATGTGTATGTTGTGTTGTTTGATGAAGTGTGAGAGTTCGTGTTTCTTTGTGTTGATGCCATCTATGTTCAGTTGAAGAATGTTAATGTTATGTGCACGATGTATGTTGGGTGCTGCTGCACGAGGATGGGGTGGGGGTGGGGGTGAGGGGGGGGGGGCTGGGGGTGGGGATGGGTGGGGGGGGGGGGGGGATTGGGGAGCAGGAGATGGGGGTTGGAATGGATTAGGATGGGGTGTGGTGTGTTGAGTTGAGGATGTGGATGGTATGGGAAGGTTAGGTGGGTTAGGGAGGAGAGGTGGACGGGTTTTAGGGGGGGGAGTGGATGATATGGGAAGGTTAGGTGGGTTGGGGAGGAGAGGTGGACGGGTTTTAGGTGAGGGATTTGACTGGGAGAGGGAGGGGCATGAGGAACAGGTCCAGGTGTTTGTGTAGTGTTTCTTGGAGGCAAGTGTTGTGCAGGTGAAGTGGGTCCAGTTCCTGCATGAATTGCAGAGAACTGAACCCTTAGTATGGCGACTCGAAGTGATGGGTTTTGAGCAAGTTGGACATATGTATGTGTACGTGGGTCCTGGGTTGCTCTCAATGTCTCCGGCTAGAAGAAGTCTTCGAGAAATGACAGCTGGAGAGTCATTTCTCGGTGTAGGAAAAACTGTGTGATGTGTGTGTGTGGTGTGAGAGGTGTGGAAATTCCCGGCACGACCGAAGCCGCTCCAAGGACCTGTGCCCCCAGGGAGGGGGCAGGGGATGGTTGTGACGGTTTGGCTCCCGAAACTGCTCCCCGCGGCCGGCATCCGGTTTTCCTCCACTGGTCGTTGATTTTGTCTTCGGCCGTGGAGGGTCGGCAGCCATCCGCGGTTGGCAGCCTCGGGAGGTGGCCCCACGGAAGCCCTTGGTGAAGCTGGCCATGTTTGTGTTGATTGCAAGAGTGTGGGTGCATTATCCCTGACAGACGCCTATCCATTACCCAGAGTTGACGACCCCATAGACCGCATCGGGGCTGCCTCGTTTATCACTAAGGTGGAAATAGTGAAAGGTTATTGGCAGGCCCCCTTGCCGGAGAGAGCGAAGAGAAGTGCCAGTCTTGTGATGGACTGGGCAGTTTATCAGTGTCAGGTGTTGTTTTGCTGCCGGAACACAAGTTGGATGTGTGGCATGTTAAGGGCACTGATAATGTTCTGGCTGATTGTTTGTCACGGGAGGGTATGTTTTAAGGAGAACCCTCGCCGTTCAGTCAGTGTTTGTTTGAGTTTGGAGAAAAATTAGGCTTGCCCCTGTACTGCAAAGCCGCCAAAAACACTATTAAAAAAAATATGAAAACCTCTCATAAAAACTCTTTCTTTTTGATAGTATATAAGTGCAGTATGTTACAGCAAGAATATAAGACACTCTGAGTGTTTGTCTTAGTAGGCTAGGCTTGGTGAAGCTTGCTCGTTGAGCGTAATATTGTTCTATCTATCTATCTATCTATATGCTCAGGCCCAATCCCCATTTTGGGGGTAGCCGCCTCAAGACAGAGCAAGAACAGGGAAAACACAAAAACAACATAAAACAAAAATAAACACAGATAAAAAACACAAACTCACACACATCCAGGTCACCCAGGAGAAGACCCAGAGACCAGGGTTACCAAGGTCGCTCCAGCACTCCCCCGGCCCCTGACCACCCGGAGAGGTTCCGATCTCGGTAGGCAGACATGCAGCGGAGCCAAAGCCACAAGCCCTCCCACCACACTTCCAGGCACACCCTTCATATTAATTGTCCCCCCGGGCCAGGCGCCTGATGGACTATTATCTAGTCGAACTTGCGCCCGACCCCTTACTCCAAATGACCACGTGTTCACTCAACTATTCACAAGCATTCTCCATTCACTCCTGTCCACCACCACTTCCCCTGCCTGATCTATAGTCATTCCTCTATCATCCAAAGCCTTTTTTACATAGTCTCTCCATCTCAATGGGGGTCTTCCTGCCCTTCTATCTCCCCTTGTACCTGACTCACATATTCTCTTTGTAAGCCTTTCATCTCCCATTCGTTCAACATGACCATACCAGCTCAGCACCCTTCTGTCCACTCTGGCTGACAAATGTTCCTGCTGCCCGACTCTCCTACATATCTCTTCATTCCTCAATCTGTCTCTACGAGTAACTCCACACATACTCCTCAAGCAGCTCATCTCCATCACATCCAGCCCTCTTTTCTCCTTTTTCTTCAGAGCCCATGTCTCAGCCCCATACATCACTGTTGGCACAACAATTCCTTGATACAGTGCACTTTTTACTTTCACTCCAAGATTTCTCGTCTTCCACATACTTCCCATTGCTCCGAAAACCTTCCTTCCTTCACACACTCTCTGTTTTACCTCCACTCCTGCTTATCGTTCCTCCTAGATATTTAAAACACTCTACTTGTTCCAATATTTCCCCATCCAGCCTCACATCTAGATTCACCCTATGCTCTCCCCTATTACACACCATTACTTTACTTTTATTGATGTTCACCTTCAGTTTTCTCCTTCCACAAACCACACCAAACTCTTTGACTACCCGCTGCAGTTTCTCATCAGAATCCGCCACCAATGCTGTGTCATCAGCGAACAGCAACTGATTCAACTCCCAATCTCTACCATTCTTTCCTACTAAACCCAATCCTCTTCCCATAGTTCTCCTTTTCACCTCCCTCACCACACCATCCATAAACATATTAAACAGCCATGGTGACATTACACAACCCTGTCGCAAACCTACCTTTACCTCAAACCATTCACTCAACTCACCATTTCCTACTCTCACACATGCTCTGCTCCCTTCATAAAAACTCTTAACTGCTTCTAACAAATTTCCTCCTATTTCATAAATCCTTAACACCTTCCACATTGCTTCACGGTCCACACGATCATACGCTTTTTCCAAGTCCATAAAAGCCCAAAATATCTCCTTATGCTTCTCTAAATACTTCTCGCATAACTGTCTTACTGCAAACATCTGATCCACGCACCCTCTTCCCCTCCTAAAACCACACTGTTCTTCTCCTATTGCAACTTTCGTACACTTTATTATCCTCTCTATCAACACCCTGCCATACAGCTTTCCAACCACTGACAATAAACTAATACCTCTATAACTTGAACACTCCTGCCGATCTCCCTTCCCCTTGTACAACGGCACAATACATGCACTCTTCCAGTCTATTGGTACCATTGACACAACAAAGCACACATTGAAAAGTCTCACCAACCAATCTATTATCACATCTCCACCCTTCTTTATACACTCCACAGCAATACCATCCAAACCTTCTGCTTTTCCCGCTCTCATTTGTTTCACTGCTTCTTTCACCTCATTTTCCTCAATCCTTTCATTCATTCCCTGCCACCTGGGTGGCCTGGGTAACCTATCTCCATCCACCTCTGCTTCAATCACTGCTTCTCTTCCATCTCTTGTAGTTAACAAAGATTCAAAATACTCGGCATTTCTTTTCCTCACTTCAACTGGTTCCACTAGTAATTCTCCATTTTCATCTTTCACTGACTCTTCCCTCTTTTGTCCTCCTTTCCTTACTTTATTTACCTCCTTCCAGAACATCTTCTTTCGTTCTTCAAAATTCTCACTCAGCCTTTGGCCCCACCTTTCGTTTGCATCTTTTTTCGCTTCTCTAATTTTCCGTTTTGCCTCTCTCCTTTTCTCCTTGTACCTCTCCCATACCTCAACACTACCATCCTGTAAAACCCTCTCAAAACACTGTCTCTTCTCCTCAACTGCCTTTCTCACCGTATCATTCCACCACTCGCTTCCCTTCCTGATACCTCTGCCTCCTACTTTCCTTTTGCCGCATACTACCTCTGCACTTGCTTTCACTCCTTCCTTAAACTGTTGCCATTCAATCTCTACTTCTCTCTCTTCCATCTCTCTCACTTCCATCCACTTTTCATTTAGTCTTTCCTTGTACTCCCTCTCTTTTTCACTCTTCTCTAACTCACTAACTTTTATTACCTCTCTTACTTCACGCTTTTTTTTTTTTTTTAAGAGACAATGAACGGAGGAAGGAATAACACAGATAAAACAAAAAGGTCCATGTGCCTAAAGGCATCCTCCATTCATAAAATGTTTGTAAGAACTGGATTTAAACATTTGTAGATTGTAAGTTTGTGGAAAGCAATTCGAGGGAAGTGAATTCCAAAGAGTAGTAGCTCTGGGGATAAATGAATTCTGATAAGCAGAAGTTCTGCATTGTGGAGGAGAAAGTGTAAATTCATGGGGGCTCTCAGCTGCCCTAGTTCTACGGGGAAAGATGTGGAGAGGCGGCACAATTGAAGCAAGTTCCTCGGAACAATTGCTGTGAAAATATCTGTAGAATAATACAAGGGATGCAACGTTTCTTCGTATGGATAATGTAGGAAGGTCCTGTGTGATTGCAGGGTTATTGATTAATCTAATAGCTTTATTTTGAATTTTGTCCAACTGCCTCAATGCAACCACTCCACTTCCACCCCACAGAGGTGAACAGTAATCCATCTGAGAACGCACATGACTTTTATATATTACGGCCAACTGCTCGTCAGTGAAGAATTCTCGAACTCTGTATAGGAGTCCCAGTTTTTTAGAGGCATTCTTAGCAATGCTTCTAACATAATGTGTCCAGCTCAAGTTAGTAGTTAATGTTACACCGAGAATGTCAATACTAGGGGAAGTGGGAATATTTACATCATTAACAAATATATGGGAGTCAGTGAGATTCTGTCGGTTAGAAAATTGAATGTACTTGGTTTTCTGTGCATTAACCCGGGAGCTGCGGGGAGACTCTTAAGAGTTCCCCCGGCGCACTGCGGGAAGACTCTTAAGAGTCAGAGAAAATAAAAATCAACTTTTGACATCGAAAAAAATATATTTTTTTATATTTTTTTTTTTTTATTTTTTTATTTTTTTTTGGCCCCTGGGCCATGCAAAATCTCAGTCCTCTACCTCCCCTCCTTCCCCACTTTCCTCCTCTCCTTCAGTTATCACCTATTTTCCCTGTTATTCCCTTATTCTGAGGTATATTTTCGTGCTAACATTAGAAATCCGATTGGAGGGTGTGGTCATCACTGATAGCAAGCGAGTGCAAGAGAGAGAGAGAGAGTATCGATCGACTGTGTCTCAGTGGCCTTGGGGGAAATTGGCGGGAAAGCAGATTGCCTCACCCATACATTATACAACTCGCGGGCTATATCTCCGATTTTGACCATCCAAACGCTGTTTTCACTCGTTTTATTGTTGTTTCAGGTTAATACCTTTATAATCAACCCATAATAGGCGCATATGGATAAATATTAATGCTATTAATGGCACAATGAATATTTTAGTGACGGAAACACCTCAAATACGTCAGCACAGGGGGACGTTTCCAATTACCCCCATGCGCACTTCAGAGGTTAAAGGAAACTAGATTCTTTTGTCCCCATCCCATTCTAGAAAGGTCCTGGTTCAGAGAAATTGCAGTGTTTATTTTTGAATTTATAAGATCGGGTTGGGTGAAAGAATTGGTAAATGTGAAGGAACTGTGGAGTGTTGAGTCATCTGCGTAGGAATGTATTGGATTATGAGTGGTAGATATGAGATCATTGATATGAATGAGGAACAGTTGGGGCCAAAACTGATCCCTGGGGAACACCAGCATTTATTGAGTGAAATTGAATAAAGGCCATCTACCATTACACGTATTTTTCTGTTATGAAGATAAGAAGAAATTAGTGGAACTAATGATGCAAGGCCGTAGTGTGACATCTTCGACAATAAGGATTGATGCCAGACTCTATCAAATGCCTTTGATATATCCAGTGCTATTGTAAGTGTTTCACCATGTTGGTCTGTAGCTTGGTTGATTTGATGCGTAAGAAGGCAAAGCATGTCTGCAGTTGATCGACATCGTCTAAAACCATATTGCCTATCACTGATTAATTTATTATTCTCAAGATGCTTAATTATGTGATTATTTAATATAATTTCAAAGACTTTACCAAGAGTGGAAGTTATAGCTATTGGTCTGTAGTTTGATGGATCTGAAGAGGCACCTTTTTTAGGAACTGGATGGATGTTTGCTTCCTTCCAGGGTACTGGGAAGCATGAGGTATGAGTACACAGATGGACAAAATTTGCCAATACAGGAGCGAGCACCAAGGAGCAATTCTTAAGTACTATTGGAGGAATTTCATCTGGACCAGGAGCCTTATCTACCGAGAGATTCTGCAAAATAGTTTTGACATGTCTGGTGTGGATCTTAAGTGAGGGAATTTCAGGCGAATTAAAATTAAGTACAGGGACATCTTGATTTATTTCATCTAAGGTTGAGTTGGTGGAGAAAATATCCGCAAGAAGGTTAGCTTTACCTCGTGGGTCACTTACAAGATTGCCAGTCGGAGATTTTAATGGTGGAATGGATGAAGCAGTAGTGAAGTTGGATTTAAATGAGTTAAGAGTAGACCAAAATATTTTGTTATCATTTGGATTATTTAGAAGTTTATTTGCCTGCTTGTGGAGAAAGTTTGATTTAGTTAGGTTTAATACAGTTTTGGCATGATTTCTGATGTTTCTAAAGTAATTAAAGGCTTCATGTGTTTTTGATCTTGTGTATGCATTGTAGGCTATTTCTTTTTGTTCAGTTACTCTAGCACAATTATGGTCAAACCATTTAGGTGAATTAGATCTTTTACTGTACTTTTGATGAGGAATAAAGTTTCCATTCCAATTTTTACAAAATCTTGTATGTGGCTCAAAGTGGAGTGTGCATCATTAGAAAATAAAGAGGTCCAGGGAATATCAATAAAGAAACCTTGAAGACCCTCCCAGTCTGCCCTATCGTAATGCCATTTAGTCACCAAAACAGGTTCAGAGTGGGAAGGTGTGGTAGGTGATAGACAGGTGGCCTGTATCAGACAGTGATCAGAAGATCCAAGCAGGGACCTCACTGTAACATCATAATTTTCTGAATTGGTTGTTAAAAATAAGTCCAGTAGGTGGGAATTATGATTAGGATTATCTGGTACACGGGTTGGTTGGTTGACTAGTTGAGTGAGATTAAATGAGTCTGCAAATAGCTCACATTCAAGACCAGCATCATCAGTCCTGGCTGAATGAGTGAGCCATTCAACATTATGGACATTAAAATCACCCAACACAGTGATTTCAGAAGAAGCATTTAAGTTGAGGACACTGAGTTGTGAGGACAGAGAATCAAAAAGACTTTGCTCTGGAGGAGTATTTGGGGAACGGTAGATGCAACATATGTATTTAAATTTACCAGCAGAAATTAATTTGTATATAGAATAATCAAAATAGGGACAATTGAAACTAGTAACCTCCTCCAGGGCAATTTCAGATTTTGCGAAGCAAACTCTTAGCTTTCCCTCCACCAGGTAATGATCTGACATACCCTCTGCCTCACCTCTCATCACATTCACATCCAGCAGTCTACACAATCTTTCCCTTGTCACCAGCACATAATCCATCAATGCCCTCTCTACAATCTCTCCCCTCACAAGTCTATGCCAGGTGTACTTGTGTATACGCCTTTTTTTGAAGAACGTATTACCTACACTCAATCTACACTCTTCACATACATTTTTCAGTCTTTCTCCACTCTCGTTTACACCATCCACACCAAAACTACCGATGACTTCCTCAACAGGCTCATTTCCTACCCTAGCATTTAGGCCCCTAAAACTATAACATTTTCATTTTCATCAAACCCTTGTAGACAATCTCTCAAATCCTCCCAGAAACCCTCTACCTCGTCTAACTCTCTTTCACTTCCTGGTCCATACGCACTTACAAAAACCCAGCTTTCACCCTTAAACCGCATTCTCACCCACATTAGCCTTGATGACACCTCTTTCCACTCTTTTATAAACTCTCTCAAGTCCTCCTTCACAATAATAGCCACTCCTTCTTTCCCCCTGACTCCCTCGTCTACTCCAGACTTTCTACCTATCACGTTTCCAAAATCCACTTCTCCCTCTCCTTTCATCTTTGTGTCATTCAGTGCAAGGACATCATACATCCTTCTTTCAAATAACCTTCCAATATCCTCTCGCTTCTCATTCGTACTACATCCACGCACATTCAAAGCTCCTATTCTTAGGGTCCGGGACCACGAACGCGTTCCCTCGCCCCTATCTCGGTCTCGTTTTTTTGGTAGATATATTTAAGGGGAGAAGGATACCAGGCCCCCCGCCCCCGATCCCCTTTAGCCGACTTCTACGTCTCGCCGGAGAAAAGCGGTGGTGGAAATTTCTCACCCCTCCACCACAGAGGAGGCTACCTGCACCAGAAAGTGGCGGGCGTTGGGGCCGCCGCTTCCCTACGCCATTTGAAAAAATTAGAGATGCAGAAGGAGAAAAAGATAGAAGGGGCTATGGGAAGTAGATATATTAATATAGTAATATTGTTAAGTGTTACTATTATTTTGGGGAAGTGTTGTGTAGATTTTTTTTTCATAATGAAGTATTTTATGTTTGTGATCGTGCCTTGTTTTCACAACTTGGAGAGTAGCTGGGTGATGCGGGGTTGGTGGGCATTCTGTCTGGTCAGATGTGGCGTTTACCTGAGGTTAAATCGTCCCACATCTTGGGCGGGGTGTTACGCTGGCCAGCTTGCCAGAATGTACTCGTACTCGCTAGCGCTCGCCAGGGCAGTGCAATGGGCTATAATAATCGTAGAACGATGTTCTTTCTTTCTTAGTGTTCATGTTGTCACAGACAGATCAGTGGTGGTCTTTATTCTTGTCTGTGACACTTGGAAGTATTTTATATCATTGATAGAGTATAAGATATGTAGTGTGAATTGTAAGGAGAAAGAGAGCGAGAAGGAGCAGCGAGGTGGTAATATGTGCGTGTGTATGTACGGGTGCCTCCCTGGCTCGGGCGGAGGTTCCCACGCTCGTGATTGGTCGGCTGGCCTGACGCGTCATATGACGCCTGCTCTTCATGACGTAGTCGTCTGTGATTGGGGGCCGCTGTCCTAGTAGGGTGGTGCGGGCATCCTTCTTGCGTGTCTCTTCAGAGCTTGGTATGGTGTGCTTGGTCCTAGAATTCCCTTGCAATCTGTCCCCAATCTAACCCGCTTTATTACTGTTTCTCTCTCTGAACTTCTTCTTTTCAATACTTCTCATCTTTATTCATTTACTTATCCCTTCTGGTTCTGCATACGACTTCCATAGTCGGCCAGTCGTATTACCAGCACCAGTTCTCACATATATGTTTTGCACTAGCTTTAGGGATTATTAGAGTCATAGTCACATGGTATCATAGTATTGGGCTGCTTCTAATTATTGAGTTGTTCTTTCCTACTATTTAATGCAAGACAGTGGAGGGTATCTTTGGTCGTTGTCTGAGTTATGTATGTGGCAATTCAGAGCCTGTACGACTTCGACGGAGCTAGGTAGTCTGTAACCTTTGTACATATTTTTCCTTTGCGAGTGTAGCAGCATACAAGCGAAGGGCTTTTGCCTACTCTTACTTGTATGCTTGCTACCTCATTTTGTTGACCTTTGTGGAGCGCCAGGGTAAGATCAGATACTTGAGATCTGGACTTACCAAGAGAGCCTCCAAGTCACTTAACGTAACATAAGGGAAATCTGTTCAAGGGGAGACAGTAGGCTACGAGAATGGTTGCGCTCTGCCTAGGTTCCTTGTACCTTTTATGCCACTGCTCGACTTTATTAGTGAGAAAGACAGCATTGTGTTTATTAACTTTAATTGTGTATGCTTTAGGAATTATTCACACCTTATTTTAGCCTAGGTTGATGCATAGTGCACAACCCAGTTTGGTTGTTACGTTGGCTAAGGAAGTACTGTTTTGAGTGGCTATTATTAGTGCTGTCACAGAGTTGTTGCACTCCCTTGTTTTATATATATGTATCCTACTTGTTGGTGTATTTAAGATACACACTTTGGTGTCCTGCCCCTGCATTATTTTTGTTCTATATTCGACGAGCATCTTAGTGCATCAGACGTTTTCAGAAGATTCCATATCTGATTGCTGTAGGACTAGACTTCCAGTGTTTTCATTAGAGCATTGAAGAGTTTAGTGTTGAGTTCAGACTCACACTAAAGTTAACGTAAGCATATACTCCTTTATTAAATCTTGTTATAGTTTACTTAAGCATCGTTATTACTTGAGAGCATTTTATTAACGTAAAGTACTCCTGTTGTGAGTAGGCTTTGCCGTCACCGGAAAGCCTTTCTAGAAGTGCAATAAACCCAGTTAATTGATGCCCCGTTATCCAGTAGATTGACTCTGGAGGGTTTAAGTGTTTTGTTCACTGGCGTAATAGTTCGAGGGTTTGGAATTAGCGTACCGTTGTTGCAGATATAGCCTATCTTCTAGTCCATTATTAAGTGCCCTTGTTTATTTCGTAGTGCCGGTCGTAACACCTCCCATATCATATCCAACTATGTTTGCTAGCTCTTCATTCCTTACATTTAGCAACTCATTGAAGTACTCCCTCCATCTTTCGACTCTCTCTTGCTTCTCAGCTAGCATTCTCCCATTCTTATCTTTCACACCCTTACTGTTTCCTTTGCTACCTTCCCTAACTTTCTTGACTTCTTTCCAGAACAGTTTCTTACACTCCCTCCATTTTACACTCAGATTCCTTCCAAATTTCTCATCTACTCTTCTCTTACTTTCCTTCACTACTCTCTTCACCACTCTCTTTCTCTCTACATACCTCCCTCGTTTCTGCCTCTCCAAATCTTCATTCCCTCTACTACCCAACCACTCTCTATACGCATTCTTCTTGTCTTCCACAGCTATTTTTACCTCTTCTGTCCACCATGCTGTACCTTTCACTCCCCTCCCTCTTCTCCTCACTCCACACACCTCCTCACATTCTGCACAGATCTCTTCCTTAAACACCTTGCTTATCTCATCCACTTCCTCCATATCTTCCAGGTCGAACCCACCTAGTCGTCTTTCTACTGCTCTCCTGCACTCTTCCCTGATTTCCTCCTCCTGTAGCCTCTCCAACCTCCTCACCATTCCACCTTCCTCTTGCCTCCCTCCAGCTCTCCTCACCCACTTCTTGTGTTTCCTAACATATATATATATATATATATATATATATATATATATATATATATATATATATATATATATATATATATATTCTGACATACGGAGCCCTGTATGTGTTTATTTAAGAGTTAGATTTAAGAGTTCAAGGAGTGCCGAATTACCCGGGCGGCGAAGCAGACCAGCGAGCGAACCAGCGAGTGGGAACCAGCTCGCCTGCATACCAGCAGACAAGCCTTCACACCTGCGTGCGTCATATGGGGGGGGAATTTTGATGGGTGATTGACGTCATTACACAACCTGGCCCCTCCTTTCGGACCCTGCAAACTACTTCGATGACCCGACGCTATGACGATCATCGATGCCATTGGACCACGCATCTGCTATGCAACTAGAGGAGCTGTGATTGGGGCGCGCACCATCCCCGCCTCCTGATTCGTTCCTACACTATCATTGCATAGTATATAAGACCCGAGTAGTGGGCATTCAAATCAGTCTCATTTGGAGTTGGGAAGGTGAACAATTAGCAGCTGGAGGAAGACCGGGGTGAAGTATTATAATGGGATTGTGACTGTCAGTCAGATTATATAAGTGTGTGTTAAGTGTGTTCGGTGTAAACACTTATGTTGGTTAGTGAGATACGTGATTGGGAATTAACGTTAACGCTACTATTATGTACTTAACTATTTTAGTTGACTGACTTGTGGACTAAAGCAACTCTTTAAGTAATTGGGTTATGATGAAAGTAATACTATTGTTTTATATTAATACTTACGAGTTCTTTCATTTTCTTTTAATTAAGCTTACATTGCTGGTAAGAACAAGAACGGTAATACTATCGTCTCCTATTAGTAATATAATCTTAGACTAACAGGGCTGTTTTAATGTTACTTCTAGTGATTTCCTAAGCTGAAGAAAATTGTTTGAGCTTCAAATTATTATTTTTGCTTTTCATATTATTTGAGTGAGACCTGAATCGAATCTATGAAGCGATCCTGTAACTGAATTTACTCATAAGCAAACCTCAATGTTACGTGGTTAAGAAATACATTTATCTAATTATTAAATATATATCTAACTTTGTATGTGACTTTGATATTAATCCTGATAATAATAATAATATAATACTATTAACGTAAGACAAGAACCAAGAATAATAACTACATTAAATATAAATAAAAGGACATGATATAAGAAAACTATCTATTCATTTCAAAAAGGGTAGGAGACAGAAATATTCTTACCTTAATATTTATCTTTCAAGACTTGATATATAATTAATAGTCCTTCTTTAGATATAACTTATTCGGTTCATAACCATAGCCTACTAAGCTTCGGTTAAATAATAATTCTTTATAAATACTACATGACTTTAATTAGTTTCAGTATTTTTTCATAATTAAAGAGTATCAGTCAATAAAGGATACCAAGTCCTAAGATCCAAAAGGAAAGGAAGCAACAACAGAAAATAATTTTATTAGATTTTACTTTAGTTTTGCCTTCAGCTGACTGATACCTTAATATATATCTCTGTGCTATCTAGATTCATCAAGTTAACCACTTGAGGATCAAGATACGTAACAGAAGAGTGGCGACCTCGCCAGGATTCGTTTCATACAGTTTCACTCGGTTTCATTACCGTTTCACTACTTAAAAATCAAATATTAATCATGCCTGATATAATTAATGACGAAGATGCTCGGATTTTCATAGAATCAGAACCCACAGCCCCTGATATTGACCGTCTGTCAAAACCCGAACTGAAAGTGCTTGCCTCACATCTCCAGTTAACTGTCTCAAACATGTCCAAAGTAGAGGTGGCTCAGACCATAAAATCCCACCTGTTCCCTGTAGAAGGCGGGGAGGGTGACGGAGCTGTTGGTGGGATCCCGAGTAATCCTAGCCAACTTGATGAACAATTGCCACCTGGTTTTACCGTTGATCAAGTATTCGAACTAGAACTAGCCAGAATAAAGACCGAACAAGCCAGAATAAATGCCGAACAAACCAGAGCAAATGCCGAACAAGCCAGAGCAACAACGGAACACTATCAATGTGAATATCGTATAGCTCAACTAAATGTCAATACAAATGCTCCCTTAATTGCTCCCCCTCTGTGATTGACTATGACCAGTGTCATTCCACCTTTCACTGAGGATAATGTGCAGGATTTCTTTGTTTTGTTTGAGGAAGTTGCTGGAGGTATGAGGTGGACAAGAGATCAATGGCCTTTTATGTTACAAACCGTTTTGACAGGGCAGGCTCGAGCCATGTATTTGTCAAAAGTAGCAGAGGTTAGGCAGGATTATGATAATCTCAAAGAAGCTATCCTAAAAACCTATCAATTACAGCCTGAGGCTTACAGGCAATCTTTCCGTAAAAAACAGAAGAAAGTAGAAGAAACTCATAAGGTATTTGCCAGGACCATGACTAAAACTTTCAATCATTGGGTCTAGAGTAAGAAAGTCACAAGCTACAACGATCTGAAGGAGTTGGTCCTGTTAGAAAATTTCCTATGGAAAATTGATTCTTCTGTAGCCTATTATTTGACGGGGAAAAAGGTAGATTGTCTTGCCAACGCTGCTGACATGGCTGACACATACGTGCTCAACAACAAATTTCGTGGAAAGAAGCCCTACGATAATTCTAGTTCTAATTCTAAGTATCCCAATCACAAATCTGACAGACCCAGTCACAAGCCTGTAACATCTTCCCCAGCTAGCCAAAATAGAATTGTTCCCCCAACTAAAAATGCGACTCAGGGCAATGGTAACAGAGGTGGGGCCCTAAGTAATAGTAATGCTCAAAGAGGGAACGTTCCCGTATCCCCTAAAGTATGTACTTTTTGTGGCAAGAGAGGCCACCTAGCTTATCAGTGCTGGGCCAAGGAGAGAACCGAGAGATCGGGGCAGACAGTTGCCGCCGTATCTCAAACTCCATATGTGCCTTTAATGCAGGACTCCCGACAGAAGGAGAACCTAGCACCAAAAGTTCCTTTAATACAGGACTCCTGACAGAAGGAATACCTAGCACCTAACGTAAACCATCTAGACAGGGGTGTAGTAGCATGCGTGGTGCAACCCACTAGGGTTAAGCCAATAATAATTTCTCCATCAGTGCAGGACAGTTACCGTCCCTTTATTTCATCTGGCAACGTGAGATTAAATGGTTGCATGCATGAGGTAAAAATTCTGAGAGACACAGGTTCTACTAGCACCCTCATGGTGAATCCTTACACTGAGTGCCCACCTGGCGAACCAGTTATAATGAGAGGTGCTGGAGGCCAATTTTATGCATACTTGGTAAAAGGCGAAATTGAATGTGAGTTACTACAGGGTGAGGCCACCATAGCTTTGTGTAGGTCCCAAGATATCCCTGTGCCCGGGATAACACTCCTTTTGGGGAATGATGTAGCAGGTGAGAAGGTCCGACCAGACCCCATTTTGTCACTTTCCCCTGTTAACGAGCCACTAACCGGTGAGCTCGAAAAGGAGATGCCAACAGTTTTCCCTGTGTGTGCTGTCACACGTTCAATGTCTCAAGTAGCAGTTCCCTCAGACAGAAATGTACCGAATGTAAGAGTTGATGAAAGGGATGATGAGAGTGTGAATGACGCTCCAACTGTGACTGAGGTGGATTTATCTGACACCTTTATGGCTCATCTTGACCCTAACGATGACCAAGAAACCCCTCCAAATTGTCCTAGTGGCCTGGTAGAGCTACAGAAAGATGATAGAGAATGCAAGGAGTTAGCTGCCGGGGCCGTGAGTGAAGAGGAATGTGAGGAGGAGGGTGGTGAATGTTTCTACCTCAAAGGAGGAGTATTGTGGCGTAGATGGAGACAGCCACACAGACCAATCGATGACGGGGCCTGGGACGTCCATCAACTAGTAGTCCCCAAACCTTGTCGTAGATATATCTTGGAAATGGCACATTGTATACCATTGGCAGGACACCTAGGTGTGAGAAAAACTCTAGACAGAATCAGAGCCCACTTTCACTGGCCAGGAATGCGTGCAGAAGTAGTGAAAGTTTTGTAGAGTGTGTCACACCTGCCAGATGACAGGAAAACCCAATCAGAAGGTGCCTGTACATCCTCTGGTGGCCTTGCCCGTCTTCGAGAATCCTTTTACTCGGGTGGTAGTGGACATTGTAGGCCCATTGCCTAAGACTTCCCAAGGTAACATTTATTTATTAACGATTATGGACATGGCAACTTGCTACCCAGAGGCTATACCATTAACCCTTAAAAAGCGGCTCACCACATAAGTCGAGTTAAATAAAGCTGGACTATGTGGCGGCGCTCGACATAACTCGAGTGGCAATTTCAGCACGTAATGTTGCTGAGAGAGAGAGACAAGTGGTGGCAGGAGAGTAGCGAGTGTATGACTGCTCCAGACCACCGCGGCGAACCTACTGACACGAATCTCACCTCCCTCATACCTCTCTCACTCGCTATATACGGAATTGTATCGGGAAAGTGGCTAATTACCTGCTTTTTGCACTCGCGTTGCACGGTTATTGCAAGAAAATTAGCCATCATAAAAGGATCGTTATGGTGTCATTCGAAAGCTCTGTTTATGCCCTTTCAGGGATAGATACTTGTTTTACGTTCTGGGTCTTATTTAGGCATGAAAATGATCACGTAAACAGCCCTATTTTGGCTAAAAACACCCCGCTGGGCGGTACATATAAATAAACCGCATAGGCCGCTCGTAAAGGGTTAAGGACTACCTCTGCTCCAACTGTCATCAAGGAACTGCTCAAATTCTTCACCAGAATGGGTTTCCCCCATGAGGTGCAAAGTGATCAAGGAACTAATTTTACCTCTAACATTTTTCAGCAGTCCCTGAAGGAGTTGGGTATCGAGCATGTTAAGTCGAGCACCTACCACCCAGAGAGTCAAGGGGTTCTCGAATGGTATCATCAAACTTTGAAAGCCATGTTGCGTAAATATTGTACAGAGACCGGAGTTGAGTGGGATAAGGGGGTACCTTTTCTTTTATTTGCTACTCGTGAGGTTCCAACAGAATCCCTTGGGTTTTCCCCTAATGAGCTAGTTTTCGGTCACCAGGTAAGAGGTCCTTTGCAACTATTGCAGGATAGCCTAGTTGGCCAGGAGGGGAACCAAAACCTCCTCAAGTATGTTTCAGATTTCAAAACCCGGCTGAGATCCTCATGTGAGTTTGCAGCTCAAAACTTGACAGTGGCTAAAAGCTCCATGAAGAACTGGTATGACAGAAAAGCCCGTGAGAGGGAGTTTCAGCCCGGTGATGAAGTTTTGGTCCTGCTCCCCCTTTTTGGCCAACCTTTATCTGCCAAGTTCAGGGGCCCATATAAGATCATTCAGAGGGTGAGCATTACCGATTATCTAGTAACTACCCTAGACAGGAGAAAGCCCACGCAAGTATTCCATATAAATATGTTGAAACCCTACCATAGGTCCCCTGATTCCTCTCCTCCAGATTCTCCCACTGTGGCAGTGAATGTCAGGACCTGTGGACAGCCTGGTGCGGACGAAGTCTTCAGTTCTCTTACTGACCCGCAACAGACTGTTCCAGAGCCTGAAGGTATCCATGCAGACTTTGACTTGTCAAGTAGCCTATCCAACTTTAAGTATAACTCAGTAGCTTGGGGGGAATTACCATCTAAACGATGTCATCTTCCCTCTGATCAAGTGAACCAACTAATCTCTGTTTTATCTCAGTCTCCCAGTGTGTTCCGTGATACTCCAGGGCTCACTTCTTTGGCCGTGCACGACATCGACGTAGGGGATGCAACACCCATTAAACTATCCCCCTACCGTGTCTCACCACAACGCAGGAGTATACTGCAGGTCGAGCTTGACTTCATGTTGTCAAACGAGCTGATCACTAGGGCCTTAAGCCAGTGGAGTAGTCCGGTCATACTTGTGCCAAAGCCAGACGGGAGCCATAGGTTATGTATGGACTATAAGCAAGTTAATGCTGTCACAAAGAACGATACCTACCCACTAATGTTGGAATAAAGATATTTCAAACTGCCTGCTTGCTAAAAAATTTGCTAATGATAGATTAAAATCCTCACAAAATGACGAAGAACGGCTGAAATTTGTAGAGCTACGACGCAAAGCCAAAAAGTTAATTAAGCAAAGTAAAAAGACCTTAGAGTTACATATTGCGAATCAAAGTAAAACAAACCCGAAAGAATTCTATAGTTATATCAGAAAGAAAAAAGTATTTACTTCAACTGTTGGACCGTTAGTCGATGAAAATGGAGAATACACCAAAGACGAAGTACAAATGAGTAATGCCCTCAATATCTTCTTTGCATCAGTTTTTACAACAGAAGACCTCAGTGATATCCCTACACCATCGCCGATTCAGATTGATAATTCAGATGTTCTAAGCAATATCACCGTTACAGAGAGAGAAGTATTGAATTGTTTAGATAAACTCAAGGTAAATAAAACGCCTGGACCTGATACAATCTCGCCTAGAGTTCTAAATGAAGCTAAGGATGAACTCTCCAAACCACTGACATTACTATTCAATAAATCCTTGCAGTCTGGAACTATGCCCGATCAGTGGAAGCTAGCCAACGTAACACCGATATTAAAAAAAGGCAGCAAATCCCTACCCAGTAACTATCGTCCAATTAGCTTAACCTCAGTTGTATGTAAAATGCTAGAAACGGTCATACGAGACAGACTCGTAAATCACTTAGAGGAAAATAACATACTTAAAGATACTCAACACGGTTTTCGTAAAAAACGTTCCTGTTTAACAAACCTCTTAGACTTCTTCCACGATATCCTCAACCTCTACGATGAGAGTAAAGCTGTAGATATTATATACCTTGATTTTCAAAAGGCCTTTGACAAAGTTCCCCACAAACGTTTACTGCTAAAACTAAAAGCGCATGGAATACAAGACGGTGTGTTGAAATGGATAGAAAATTGGCTCAGCGACAGAAAGCAAAGAGTAATCATAAACGGTAAGGCATCTAAATGGACCAATGTATGTAGCGGGGTACCCCAGGGATCGGTACTAGGACCAATTCTCTTTCTAATTTACATCAACGACATAGATGAGGGTCTCACCTGTACAATCTCAAAATTTGCTGATGATACAAATATTGCAAATAGCGTACTCTCAAAAGAACAAGTTGACGATATGCAACACAATCTAGATAAATTGTCATGTTGGGCCCAAATTTGGCAAATGAGTTTCAATGCGGATAAATGTAAAGTACTACATATCGGATACCTAAATGAGAAAGCAAACTATTCGATGAATGGCACTCAGCTTAAGAATGTAAACAGAGAAACCGATCTGGGAGTAACAATATCGAGTAACCTAAAACCGAGTCAACAATGTTCAGAAGTTGTTAAGAAGGCAAACAAAATAATTGGCTTTATAGGCAGGTCATTTGAGCATAAATCCAAAGAAGTTATCCTAACCCTTTACAATTCCTTAGTCCGCCCTCTTCTGGAATACTGCGTTCAATCCTGGTGCCCTTATTACCAAAAAGATATAAACAAGCTAGAACGAGTTCAACGTAGAGTTACCAAAATGATACCTAGCCTAAAGAACAAACCATACGAAGAGCGTCTTAGAGAATTAAATCTATTTCCTTTAACCCAGCGCAGATTAAGAGGTGACTTAATTCAAGTGTTCAAAATCATCAAAGGCATCGACAATATGAACTGTAGTAAGTACTTCACTATCGACCAATCTAATTACACGCGGGGAAACGGTTGCAAAATTATTGGTAAATCTTTTAACTCACACGAATCTAAGAATTTCTTCTTCAATCGAGTTGTCAACTTGTGGAATGGGCTTCCCCGAAACGTTATAGACTGCATCACCGTTGATTCATTTAAACTCCGCCTAGACAAATATCTCGCATCAAACCCGCACGGGGACTGACTGCGTTTGTAAATTAATCTATCTATCTATCTATTGCCTGACGCCGTGATCCCCGAAGGGGTGGCACGAACGACGCCCCATGCACCTCTGTCCCCAGTCAGTCGACGCCCCTCCCCCCAACCAGCACCACCTTCGTTCATGTACTTCCTCACTCCATCCTTCCACCTCATATTCGGTCTACCTCTCCCCCTCTGTCCTCCACCTCGCTCGGATTACCACACTGTCATGCAAGGACTTCTTCACTTCCATACTGACCACCCTATTTCTTGTTACTGCTTTTAGCGTTCCTACAACCCTCTTCCCCTGTTGTACCCTCTCCCGCACCTCTTCATCCATAGTCCCATCTTTACTCAACACACTGCCCAGATACTTAAAAGAGTTGACGATCTCCATAGCCTGACCGTTCAGCTTATTGTAAATTAATAACTTTATTTTATCCCCCCCTCAGTTACTAACCCATCTGTCCCCTACTAACTTCCTAATCCTGCCACGGACATTAGTTCCAGGGCAGTAATTCCCTTTCCAATGTTCCCTTACCCACTCTAAACCACTGTTTGGACACTTGATCCTCAGTGTTTTGGAGGACAAGCAACCTAGAAGGGTCACTAGATCTGTTGTTACTTGATTTCCTTTGTACTCCTTTGTACACTACCACGGATCGACGACTGCATTGACCAGATTGGTACAGCCACCTATATCAGCAAGATTGACTTAATGAAGGGGTATGGGCAAGTAGCTCTCACCCCTAGAGCGAGGGAAATATCATGCTTTGTAGTCAATAATCAAGCCTTCTGCTGTAACGTAATGCCCTACGCCTTGAAAAACGCTCCAGCTACATTCCAGCGCCTCATGAATTTGGTGACTGAAAGGGTACCTGAATGCATTGTCTACATCGATGATATTCTTATCTTTTCACAGTCATGGGAGGAGCATCTTTACCAACTTAGATTGCTGTTCTTAAATCTTGCTGATGCCAATCTGGTGGTAAATCTTAAGTATTGCACCTTTGTAAAGAGTACGGTCCAGTATCTGGGATATACGGTAGGTCAGGGGCAAGTTGCACCTCCTCAAGCAAAGGTAGAGTCTATACTAGAATTCCCAACTCCTAGCACTAAGAAACATATCCCAAGGTACCTAGGAATGATTGGTTATTATAGGCGTTTCATCTTAAACTTTTCTAGGTTAACAGCTCCCCTGACAGATCTTCTCCGTAAGGATGTGAAGTTTGAGTGGTCCTCCGAATGTGAGGAGTCCTTTAATGCTACCAAATATATTTTATCAAATTATCCTGTACTCCGAGCTCCTGATTTTAACAGATCTTTTTCCCTAGCAGTGGATGCGAGCAATACCGGGGTTGGTGCAGTATTGCTACAGGATGACGACTGTGAAGTATTGCATCCTGTGTGCTATTTTAGTAAAAAAAATAATTCTGCTCAACGTAACTATTCATTCATTGAAAAGGAGCTGTTAGCATTAATTTTATCCCTTCAATACTTTGCTGTCTATGTGCAATCTGCCTCTGGTGCCATCACTGTGTATACTGACCATCACCCCTTAAATTTTTTGCATAAGTTCCAAAATAAGAACCAACGACTGACCAGGTGGAGTTTGTTGCTGCAGGAATACTCCCTGGATGTTAAACATATTAAGGGGGTCCAGAATGTGCTAGCCGATTGCCTATCACGTATCTATTAAAGATTGCATTTACCAGGTTGGCCTCATACAGCAGTAAGATTAACTTAATGAGAGGATTTTGGCAATTAGCTCTCCCTTGTAGCGAGGTAAATATCATGCTTTAGTAGTGCACTTTCAAGCCTTCAGCTGTGAGATAATGCCTTGCAGTTCGAATAACGCTCCAGCTACGTTCTGATGTGGTACCTGGAGACGTAGCCTACTTTGGGTGATATCCTTATTATATCCTCATTATAATCTTGCTGTTGCCAATCTGGCGGTGAATCTAATTATGTATTATGTATATTATGTACTATACTCCTTAAAGGTGTGTGTGCATGCTATTATTTTCCTCCACAATCATTACCGGCAGTGTGCACTATAGCGTTTGGCGCAATATTTTCGGCTACAATGGCTTAATTATTTATATAATGGCCAAAATAGGATATGGGGACACTTTTCTGGATTCGGAGTTTAAGCGCTCTGATGACGTATTCCCAGCAACACAACAAGCTCTTCTGACAGGTGGAAATGGAGGATAGTGACAGTAGTTCCGATTCGTTTGCCAATACTGACGGTGATAACCGTGATTATGGCGAAGAACCTCAAGTGATGAATATTGGTGGTGTCCAGGCTTATATGTATGAACCTGTAGGACGAGATCCAGCAGCAGGAGAGGAGGGAGAAGCAGCTGGGATTACCGCCCGCCTTGTTTACACTACTCGGAGCTGCGGCGGACGCTAGCGATCATGTCCCCGTCTATTTTGATTGCATTTGGATACAATAATGAAAGCCCGCCCCTCATGCCTCCATGACTTATTGTCATCATCATATACATTGCCAACAGGGTGCACATAACAGAAAAAAATCGCCGTAAAAATAGAGGGAACTTAACCGCGGCGATCGACTTATGTAAACATGATGACCGTACGCCTGGTCACTACATATCCTTCCCAACAATGTTTGCGCCACTCACTGTTTTTTTTGTTTTTTTATGTTAGCCTAGTTGCTAGTAGTTGAATTTCAGCCAATAAATTTCTTTAGCCTAGGTTAGGCCTATATCCATCGAAGCTGACGGTATAATTTGGGCTAGGCTTAAGTTAGCCCATATTATCCACTCTCCTGACTCCTGAAACTGGCAAGCACATATGGGTGGGAGGGTGGTTTGGGGGATGGTAGGGGGAAGGTAGAAGTGTAATTGACTCTGTTACAAATATGGAGCCGATTGGTGAGGTATATAGTTTCGCCACCACAGATTTTCATTGTTTTATGTGATGATCTACAGATAGGCTGGAAGTGGGTGGTGGGAGGAAGTTGGGGTTGTGGTGGGGGGAAGACAGAAGGGTAGGGGACTTGTCACACAAATATGGAACCAATTGGTGCAGTCGTTTCACCGTCACATATTTTCCTTTTTTTCCTTTGTGATGGCCTGATGCGGCGACCCATGGTCGGCGAGTGGATTGGAGGAGGGGGTTGGGGTGGTGGTAGCAAGAAGCCAGAAGGGTAAGGTACATGTGGTAAAAATATGAAAGCTATAGGTGCAGTCGTTTCGCTGCTACGATTTTATTTCGGCGAGTCCGTATATATACGAACCTGGCACTGGGCGTGACAAGACCCCAGTCCGTATAGGCAATCAGCGGGTGCATCTAGCCATACCCATGCTCCACCGCACTTTATTGTCAAAGCATTCATCACGAAAATGTCCATTGCATATGAAGCTTGTTTTGGGCTTTGCCTCCCACACTCTGGTTCTTTGTATAAACTTCATCCATTTGTTACAATGGTATGGATCACTTGGAAACTTGTGTAGTGCTATGTTTGGTCCAGGGATGTTGCTACACCCGAAAACAGCACACCTATTCACCATTTTTGCTATACTTGCTGATGTTTACTTCCCAAATGTTTGCCTGGGCCTATGTCACATCCTCATGTGGGTACTAGTTGCAAGGGGTCGCAATTCAATATCTATTTTTTATTTGTTCTCTAATATTGAAGATTAGTTTTGACAAAGGAGTAGTCAGGTTGATTAATGGAGATCTAAACATCTCTTTAAATACATTATAAATTAATTTTAATTTCGCATGCCCCACCACCTTTAAACTCTTTTCTAGGGGGGAGGTCTGACATACGGAGCCCTGTATGTGTTTATTTAAGACTTAGAGTTAAAAGTTGAAGGAGTGCCGAATTACCCGGGCGGCGAAGCAGACCAGCGAGCGAACCAGCGAGTGGGAACCAGCTCGCCTGCATACCAGCAAAAACAAGCCTTCACACCTGCCTGCGTAATATGGGGGGGGGGGGGAAATTTGATGGGTGATTGAGTCATTACACAACCTGGCCCCTCCTTTCGGACCCTGCAAACTACTTGGATGACCCGACGCTATGACGATCATCGATGCCATTGGACCACGCATCTGCTACGCAACTAGAGGAGCTGTGATTGGGGCGCGCACCATCCCCGCCTCCTGATTCGTTCCTACACCATCATTGCATAGTATATAAGACCCAAGTAGTGGGCATTCAAATCAGTCACATTTGGAGTTGGGAAGGTGAACAATTAGCAGCTGGAGGAAGACCGGGGTGAAGTATTATAATGGGATTGTGACTGTCAGTCAGATTATATAAGTGTGTGTTAAGTGTGTTCGGTGTAAACACTTATGTTAGTTAGTGAGACATGTGATTGGGAATTAACGTTAACGCTACTATTATATACTTAACTATTTTAGTTGACTGACTTGTGGACTAAAGCAACTCTTTAAGTAATTGGGTTATGATAAAAGTAATACTATTGTTTTATATTAATACTTACGAGTTCTTTAATTTTCTTTTAATTAAGCTTACATTGCTGGTAAGAACAAGAACGGTAATACTATCGTCTCCTATTAGTAATATCGCCTTAGACTAACAGGGCTGTTTTAATGTTACTTCTAGTGATTTCCTAAGCTGAAGAAAATTCTTTTAGCTTCAAATTATTATTTTTGCTTTTCATATTATATGAGTGAGACCTGAATCGAATCTATGAAGCGATCCTGTAACTTAATTTACTCATAATCAAACCTCAATGTTACATGGTTAAGAAATACATTTATCTAATTATTAAATATATATCTAACTTTTTATGTGACTTTGATATTAATCCTGATAATAATAATATAATACTATTAACGTAAGACAAGAACCAAGAATAATAACTACATTAAATATAAATAAAAGGACATGATATAGGAAAACTATCTATTCATTTAAAAAAGGGTAAGAGACAGAAATATTCTTACCTTAATATTTATCTTTCAAGACTTGATATATAATTAATAGTCCTTCTTTAGATATAACTTATTCGGTTCATAACCATAGCCTACTAAGCTTCGGTTAAATAATAATTCTTTATAAATACTACATGACTTTAATTATTTTCAGTATTTTTTCATAATTAAAGAGTATCAGTCAATAAAGGATACCAAGTCCTAAGATCCAAAAGGAAAGGAAGCAACAACAGGAAATCATTTTATTAAATTTTACTTTCGTTTTGCCTTCAGCTGACTGATACCTTAACCTCTGAAGTGCGCATGGGGGTAATTAGACACCTCTCCCTGTGCGCATGTATTTGAGGTGTTTCCATCACTAAAATATTCATTGTACCATTAATAGCATTAATACTTATCCATATGCGCCTATTATGGGTTGATTATAAAGGTATTAACCTGAAACAACAATAAAACGAGTGAAAACAGTGTTTGGATGGTCAAAATCGGAGATATAGCCCGCGAGTTGTATAATGTATGGGTGAGGCAAGCTGCTTTACCGCCAATTTCCCCCAAGGCCACTGAGACACAGTCGATCGATACTCTCTCTCTCTCTTGCATTCGCTTGCTATCAGTGATGACCACACCCTGCAACCGGATTTCTAATGTTAGCACGAAAATATACCTCAGAATAAGGGAATAACAGGGAAAATAGGTGATAACTGAAGGAGAGGAGGAAAGTGGGGAAGGAGGGGAGGTAGAGGACTGAGATTTTGCATGGCCCAGGGGCCAAACAAATAAATAAATATTTTTTTTTTTTTTTTTTTTTTTTTTTTTTTTATGTCAAAAGTTGATTTGTTTTCCGCCGGGGGAACTCTTAAGAGTCTCCCTGCAGTTCCCGGGTTAATATATATCTCTGTGCTATCTAGATTCATCAAGTTAACCACTTGAGGATCAAGATACGTAACAATATGTATATATATAATCTAATGATAATGTCGGGCAGGTTGAGAGAGGTATCCTGACCATGATTCGAACCCACTCACTCCAGGTATATGTGGGACAGTTGGGCACTGTAACCACTCGGCTCATGGCCGCTAATGACCGATTGGTTACGGTGCCAAACTCTCCCAACCTGCCCGACATAGACATATATATTTTATCGAACAAGGATAACACAATTATATACCTAAAATGTTAAAAAAAAATGAAAATAGAACACAGCAAGATGATCAAGTTCAATAGGAGTAATACACATAACCATTGATAATAACTATTGTTTTCTACCTGGAACAACTTCCCACAGATGTATGAAAAATCTTTCTGTGTGAGCAGTTAAGAAAATATTCTTTAATATTATGCATACTTTGTAATGACTAGAGGAGTACATACTCTCTCTCTCTGTTTTTACAAAGAATATCTTCCCGGAATGAACGCAAGGTCTTTGATGTACTATTCCTTGTATTGAAACATACACGCACACACACTCATCCTTTCTTACTCTCTCTCTCTCTAATAGTTATTGTCACGTTTTCATATGAACAAGGTTATATTATAAACTTATCTCAAGAAACTCTTATTGTCTGGTTCAGATAAAGGTACTGAGGGATGAGCCTTTACAACGGCACCTTGTATCTATATTTCGAAATGTGTTGAGAGGGGAGTCGAAGGGGTGTTGGAGAGAGAGGAAGCTGTTGGAGTGGCTTTGTTGTGTGTGATATTAGTCTGTATACGCTGTTGAGGTTTCCCCCTACCCATCTCCCTGGATTACCCCGACTGCGAGCGAGCATGTGAAACATGCTAGGACGTACTACCACACCCAATAAATAAATCCTCCTTGGCTGGGATCGAGCCTGGGTCAAGCAGATTCACATGTGAGCGTGCTATCCACTCGACCGCGGTGGCTCGATGAGTAAAATAGATCTATGTTGCACATGGCCGTAATGTTCTGTGCTGGATTGTAACATAGCTTGGGGTGATTGTAGACACAAAACGAGCCGGACAATACCCAGGGGAGGCCTCATAAGCATGTGATATTGATTTGCTGAAACTTCTGTTTAATTTGCCTAGCTTCCCTCACTGTTTCTGTTTGTGTCTCACCTACACAGAGAGTAATCCAGTAGCTCTCACAAATACCTCCTCCTCCTATCCACCTCTCTCTCTCTCTCTCTTCTCTTTTCTTTTTTTTGCCAACTACTAAGCATATTTATGTGTCATGTGGTGGGTATCTGGCCCCGGACTCTACAAACTAACCGTAATTTACGGTACCAGTAGGCCTCGTAAGTCTGAACTATGTAAGCGTAGACTTATCTTACCTGTTTGTCAGGATTTTATTGAACTCTGATCTATCACTTGGGTTTTTGTGTACAAACCTTATCTCGCTATTAAATCATTAGATTAGGTTTGATTAGCTTGTGTGTAGTTACAGTAGTGATGTTTAAAGTGTTATTAACATATAATGGGCACATTTACCCTTATATCCCTTTCTATTTAGGTTTTTGTTTTTTTATTAAAAGAGCACAATTATAATTGTTTAGGTCTAGGATTTGTCATAGTGTCCTAAATGAAAGTAGTTGATATTTGCAGTGGACATCACCTATTTCTACGCACAAAATGAAGCCTTTGATGAATGATGCTAAATTTTAGTACCACTTTACTTTACATCGCATAATTTTCGTTCAGCTTTTAGTTCACAACTATTTCACAAATAATATGGTTTAGTGTTGTTCACTAGTCCTGATCACTTCAACTAGTAAATCAGTTGAAACAAACGTTCAATTTGAAGCACTTTCATATCAATGACCATGTATTAAAAAGTTCAGCTGTACAAATAGCTGAAGAAGTTATGTCATTATTGTCACATTCCTCACTCACTCTGTCCTAGAATTATTGGGATTAGAGAAGGGCATTATGCCAAATCCCAGTTCTGTCATGTTTGTGAAGGTGCCGTAATAGGGTTTTTTAGTATGATGTCTATTCGTCAATATACAATCTCAAGTGTAAGTAACTATTACTTTATATATAGTACTCGACTGAATCGGAGTCGCCTATTTGGTGCTGCCAATCAATGTTCAGAAAATTAAAATCCCCCATAATGCACACATTGCTAAACCTTGATGCTATTTTAATTTCCTCCCATAACGATGCTCCGCCATTTCTACTCATATTAGGCGGTCTATATATAACTCCAATAACTATGGTCTCACTACCTTCGTTAACCTCTACCCAAACACTTTCATTATCATTATTTAGTCTAATACCTGATTTAATACAGCTTTTTAATGTACTCCTGACAAACACTGCTATACCCCCGCCCCTCCTACTTGTTCGGTCATATTTAAACAAACTATATCCTGGAATATCAAATTCTGCTAAAAAAATATATAGATTCTGTATTAATCCACGTTTCAGTTAGCGCTATTATGTCTATATTTTTTGTGCTAACGAGTGCTCTAAGTTCGTTCATTTTGTTACATAAACTACTACAATTTGTATAATATACCCTCAACCTATTACTTTTATTTGCAACTAATTTTCTATTGTGTTTAGCTAACTTATTATTTCCTGTTGAACTACTAGCTCTAGACGGAAATTCTATTCTATCAGTATTCTCATCTTTACTATCAGTTACATGTGTAGTGTTATCGATACTACTATTACACATCACTATATCCGCACTATCTTGACTGATTATTTCTATTTTACTCACTGGTTTGTCACATGAAGTACCTGCTCCATATGAAGACAGTATTTTACTTACACACCCAGGTTTTTTTTAACGAAACCCCTCAACAATCTTGTCCAGTGAGCTGGCTAAGGTCGAAACTCCTAGTCGAGAAAGATGTACTCCATCCTGGGCATACAGTTCATCCTTACCATAGAAATGGGTCCAGTTATCTAGGAATGGTATTGACTTTGCCTAGGAGGACCATTCCTTCCATACCCCTCTTCTTGGCAGGATACTGTGTACCACAGGAAATCCACCCTTCTCCTTGATCCTCTCCAGCATTTCCTGGTACTTGGTCAGCAACTCCTCAGTCCTGCATCTCCATATGTCATTGGACCCTGCGTTGATGAAGATGATGGGGTCCTCTCCACCCACTCTAGGACACCATCCATCTTCTCTGCCACCCTCCCGACTCCGGCTCTAGGTAGGCAGACAACTTCACTAACATGAGTGTTAGTAGCCCCGTCAAGGTATTTGAATTGAATCACCGACAATGAACTTAGCTTTTTTCCGTTGTCGGCGTGTAGCAGGAGTTGGAGCAGCAGTTGTTGCAGCAACAGCAGCAGACTCCGCCCCCCCCCCTCCCCTCTCACTGCCTCGATGATCGCCATCACTCTCATCAGCCAAGGTGCTGAAGTTGTTGTGGGTCTTGAGTGGCTGCCTCTTCAGCTTGCAGGCCGTTGCACTTGTTGACACCACTTTCCAAAGGGCTTCACGATCCCTGGGAACACTTCCGGTAGCCTCACACTTCTTCTCTGCCATAGCTAGTCTCAAGGCCAAATTTTCATCTTTGAGACACTGAATCTCCTGCTCCACACTCTCCAGTCTTTCTTGCAAAGCAAGACAAAGCTGGAGAGTATGGGAGGAGACAGCAGACTCATCAACAACAGCCATCACTAAGAAAGTTCACTAGGACCTCACTAAGGGTAAAACAGGGACACTAGCGGTCACTGGGGACGTCCGCACTGGTCAAGGGTCAGAGAACAACTGAGCAACAAATATGCAAGCTTCTATCTGCTTTCAAATTTGTTTATTTACTACTGAATAATTGTCGTGTGTATATATGTATGTACTGTATATACTTAGGTACATACTCCATAGCTGAGGGTGGCCGACTCGAGACAGATACCGAACAGAAAGTTCCAATTATTACGGTCCGGAACCACTTGCGCGTTCCCTCACCCCTTTCTCTGTCTTGTCTAGTAAGTTCATTTTACAAGGAGAGGAGGATTCCTAGCCACCCGCCCTCAAATTGTCCTGTAGTACAATAATGTATGCACTCTGCTCACATAGTGAACTACAATTCAATTCTCGAGTATGATGACACGGATGGGGAGATCTACATACACCTGATGCCTCTGTTTACCAAGCAGTGAACAGAACCCTGGAGCCATTTGTGACATCCCTTCTGTGGTAACCTGGATAACATGCAGTAGCCTCTGCTCCAAAGGGTTGACACGGAGTTCACTGCTGGGCAAAGTGCAGCCTAGTGTAAATGTCCAATCTAACTAACTTAAAAGTTTAACTTAGTTCAATGTTGAAACTCCTCAGATGTGTCCAGTTCAATTAGTTTTAGCTAATAATTAGTGTTACGCGTATAACTAACATTAGGTAACCAAACGATTTATAGATGTTGTTGACTAGTTTCTGTTCTATATACAGTATGTGTGTGTGAGTGGGTGAGTGTGTGGCGTTACACTAAAATGTTCGTACACCCACCGTCCCACGGACAGAATAAGCGGTGTCCCACCTTCAAAACTGCAAGTTAATTATCCTCTTGGTTTAGCACAATCATACTTCTAAACCATAATTAACTAAACTTAAACAAGAAGGACTAGTTTAGATCGGCTACGGATTATATATATATATATATATATATATATATATATATATATATATATATATATATATATATATATATATATATATATATGTATATATATATATATATATATATATATATATATATATATATATGAAGAGGACAACCAAACTCGTGATAGAAATCATCTTTATTTTCATTTTGGAAGACGTTTCGACATATGTTCATGCCATCATCCATAATCTATGAATGACATATTACAGGATACCTCTAAATTCACAAAGCTACTATATTCTGATATTTTCAAACTTAAAACTAAAATAGAAGATAAACTAATCAGATTCGTAAACATTTTATTATCCTTGAACATAATTAACGAAATTGAATCTAAGTCTCTCAAACCCACAGGTTCGAATCCAGCCACTATGTACGGACTCCCGAAGGTTCACAAACCTTCAATTCCCCTCCGACCTGTTGTAGCAGCTTACAATTCTGCCTCCCATAAGTTAGCAAAGTTTTTAGTACCTATCCTGTGCCCTTACACAACCAATGAATACACTGTAAAACACTCATATGATCGGTCTCAATAGTTGTCTACCTGTAAAATACCAGATTCATATTTCATGGTCAGCTACGACATTAAGTCACTTTTCACCAACGTCCCTCTCGACGAGACTATCAATATTTGTATTAGACTAGCATTTAATGGTATAGATTCGTTCACGGGCATGACCAAATCTCTTTTTAGAAACCTTTTTGAGTCTTTGTGTTAAGGACAACTTATTTATTTTTAATGATGAGCTATATAAACAAATTGATGGTCTAAGCGTGGGATCACCACTTTCCCCAACCTTTGCTAATATGTTTTCAAGTTTTTACTAAAAGCAGTGGTTAGTGAATTGCCCTCCTAGTTTTAAACCTTACCTTTACCGAAGATGATATGCTCGTAATATTTAAAAAACAAAAACATGCTACTAAATTTTGTGATTATCTCAAAACTCTATTACATCGTGCATACTCCTTGACTTCATCCTACGATTACTTTCATAAAGAAATTTTATTTCTAAAGAACTATTTCTGCGAAAATGGTTACAGTTTAAATCTATTCTATAGACTAGTAAATACATTTTTACTCAACAAATACCAACCCAAATGCGATGTTTCCACTGTAAATAAAGAAGTTATCTACCCAAGAATCCCATATTTAGGTGACATGACGAAGAAAATAGAGGGCTGTCTAAACGATAATTTATGTAAATTTTATTCTTTAAAGTATTCAGATTTGTACCTATGAACCAATTTAGAATTAGCTCACTGTTCCCTTTCAAAGATCGTCTGCCAGCTGACTTACGCTCGTCGATAGTATATTGTTTTTGTTGCCCTAGTTGCCAAGCAGGGTATGTTGGAAGCACTATTCGCTCCTTCAAAATTCGTATCGCCGAGCATTTAGGTCAGTCTGGCAGAACGGGTCATAAACTTCAGAGTCCCCCACACTCAGCAGTTAGAGAACATAGTAAGTCGTGCAAAATGATTCCCAATGTTAACCATTTTACCATATTAGACAGTTGTCACCCAGATAATATTAGAATATTAGAGTCCCTTTATATTAAAAACTCCAGCCCCAGTTAAATAACACCCTGTCATCGTTCCCTTTATATGTAGCATCATTTTGATCATTCATTTGACTTTATTTATACATGTTGTGAGTTGTAGGGTTATTGTCAATATTAGGTGATTTGTTCTTTTTTAATTCATGTACACCTGACATGATTTACGCACCTCGCTAGGAAATGTAGAAACTAATAACTCTTCCTATAATATATCTATTATGAATAGTTTTCTTCATTATCAAATAAAGTAGACGTGCCGTTTTGCCCAAAATCAAAACGGCATACCCAACTCTGCGATGGGTTACCATCATCACTACTAATACCATCATCAATCACAATCACAATCATTACTACTACTGCCATCATCACTAAAACTGCCACAATCATCACGACTACTGTCATCACCACCATTACTATGATCATCATCACTACTACAATTACAATCACCACTACTACTGTCACCATTGTCACTACCATCACTACTATCATCATTGATACTACAACTATCAACCATCATTACTACTATCATCACCACCATCTTACAATCATCGTTACTACTGTTAACATCATCACTACTACTATAACCATCATCATTACTACTGTCACAAGTATTACCATCATGTATCCTATCACCATCATCTCTACTACTGCCATCATCACCATTACTATGATCTTCATCATCACAACTATTGTCATCATCACTACAACTTTCACCATCATCACTAATACTCACACCATCGTCACTACTGTCATCATTATCACTACAACTATCATCATTACTTGTCACCAGCATCACTACTATTATGACCATCATCACTACTACTAGTACTGTCACCATCATATCTACTACTGTCACCATCATATCTACTACTGTCATCATCATCACTACTATCATCATCAATACAACTACAACCATCATCACAGCAATTATCACCATTATCACTACTATCACCATAAATCCAAATATTACTACCATCACTTCTAATGCCAACTAAACTCACTTAACCAAGCAAATACGTAGCGAGATGTTTTCGCTCCCAGAACGCCATCATTGCTGGGGGAGCGGGGGGGGGGGGTCGGGAGGGGGGGGGGGGGGGGGGGAACCATATTTTGGACCTAAAATCATAACTATTGCATAAATTCAAAAAATCTTTTTTGACTGACGTTTGCATTCACGCAACAAATGTTCGTGTGTAATTTGGTGAAAATCCGTCCAACGGTCTAGGAGGAGTTCCGAGACAGACGGACGACGACGACGACGACGACGACAGACATTTGTTTCGTGTGGTACCCACTATACGGGGGGGGGGGGGGGGGTACCAAACTCTGATAAATAATTAATTAGAACATTATTACAAGCTATGTACATAGTCTCAATTTCTAGAATAGATTAATTACCTCTGATTTCTTATCAACTATGTTTTTCTTTTCGTTCCACATTATTTCACCAGTTTAACTTGACCTACTATGGGTTTCAGAGGCCGTGTTACATCGTTTTTCGGGAATAACTTATTAACAAACAGTTGGATCAGTATGATATTTGAACACAGCTTTTTTCACACCGTGCCCTAATTTTCGTCAATATAGTGCATTACCAAAAGTGTAGAGATAAGCCACTTGTCCCTGTGTCATGAGGTTAATGTCACACATTAATGACTAAGAAACGGACAAGCTACCATGGCTTACCCCTGAGAACCACCAAACCATTATTGCTCCTCCATCAAACACGGTAGTTATCAGCCACCACCCTACCCTATTATTGCCCTTAAATTCAAGTTAGCTGTCAATATTAAGTATAAATATACAAAAAGTATGTATTGTTGTATATTTCTATTTTGATATTGACAGATAACTTGAATTTAAAGGCGATAATAGGGTAGGGTGGTGGCTGATAACTACCGTGTTTGATGGAGGAGCAATAATGGTTTGGTGGTTCTCACAGGTAAGCCACGGTAGCTTGTCCGTTTCTTAGTCATTAATGTGTGACATTAACCTCATGACACAGGGACAAGTGGCTTATCTCTACACTTTTGGTAATGCACTATATTGACGAAAATTAGGGCACGGTGTGAAAAAAGCTGTGTTCAAATATCATACTGATCCAACTGTTTGTTAATAAGTTATTCCCGAAAAACGATGTATCACGGCCTCTGAAACTCATAGGGTAGTTGTCATATACTGTATGTACGAACTGTTTAAACTAGATTTACCCTTTCGAGAGTTCCATGATATATATGAACACTCATTTTCAGCACTTCTTAGTATATTCTGATTTTCCACTCTATTTGTTCGTGCAGTCTCTTATATTTAGTATAGTTTAGGTATTGTTGATTCGCAAGTAGATTCCATTTTTGTACTTCAAGTTTCATTTATTGTTCACAGATTACTGATGATGGCATGAACATATGTCGAAACGTCTTCGAAAATGAAAATAAAGATTATTTTTTATCACGAGTTTGGTTGTCCTCTTCCTATTGAAGCGAAGCTTCCCCAGGAACGTCCCCGTGTCTGAGATTATATATATATATATATATATATATATATATATATATATATATATATATATATATATATATATATATATATATATATATATATCTGTTATGCCACGTTATAATAAAACGTGAACAAATCTGATTGCGATTTTCACCTTAGGAATCAGCGCTAATCAACAACTTGGGTTCCTCTCCGCTGGGAAACAACTAGCCTTAACTCTAGTACTTCACTCAAGTAATAATCAATGGATCAAAATACACAGTAATGGTTCACAAGTTTATTACTTAATAGCTAGGGTACATTCTCAATATGGCGTTGGAAAATAATATATGGATAACATTCATATAAACAATAATAATGTTACAGAGAGAACAAATAAATAATAATACACAGAGATGTTAAGTCTCAATCACAATAAGTAGTGTCTTGAAAGAAAATACTGAAAAGCTCTAAATATGGCTTCACTCAGAGTAAATGATAATTACTGCGATAGCATACATGCTGTACTGAAGGTATGTAAATTATTATGTTCCTTCCAACAACCAATTATACTCCTAAAATCGATTAATGAAATTTACAAACACATGTGGCAGTCCGTGGATTCGAACCCAGGACACTACTTGAATTCAAAACGAACAATAAGTTATGGTAACTTGATCTAGAGATAAAACTCTAAGAATTCAAAGAGTAATAATTATGAATATAAATTCATGAATACATAAGATTTAGATAATAGTCATGTATGCGTGACTGAACGTCAAAGCGAACAATAAGTTAATGCAACTTTAATAACATAGAGCTAAAATAACTCAAAGGTACACAAATGAATCGTACTTCATACAGCGTGATAATAATAATAGTCGTATATAAATTATGTGACTGATGAGAAATATCTGTGAATAAACTATCTATGATAGTGATGTACGCAGATGATGAAAATAGCATAAAAACTAGGTCTGAATAAGCGTTCACTGGTTTTTACGTGTAGGTGCATATATTTATTCCCGGACAAACATATGTAAATTTCCACGTAAAGAATACAGGAGACTGTACTCGAGGAAGTATATAAATATTTATTCCACTATAGATGAGTAAGTGTTCTCCCTTAACAGAGCAACGGATAATAAATAAATAGGGAAGAATGGCCAATCTTCGATTATTACGTTAAACTATGAACCTCAACATACCAAGTTAAAACCTAATTGCAATCATCATTACCATTACGAAACAAAAGAACATTTAAAAGGTTAGGTAGAAGAAAGGCACTGGTAAAGCATTTGGCGAGCACGTTTCACTTGTCCAAGTTGTCCAACGGTTGATCACAGGGACCCGGAGGCTTCACACATGCTCACTACACGTAGGTTCTGGTCCAAACAACTTGATGCGCCTGGCTCTATCATCGTTCTTCTTTCTTTCTACATGACACTCTCAAATACTGTCAGCACTGAGTTGGGTTGTTGAGTTAACTCGTGATTTATTACGAGTATCGGTTTGGTACAGTGATACTAATCTAGCATCTAGATTAGCATCAAGGCTACTAGATTCACCTGAGGTATTAGAACTCCCTGTATGTGTGTTGGTCATTCCCGAAAAACCGGATGTTTAATACTTGTTAACAGCACAGGAAGTTCTTTACTAGAGGCTTCACTTGACTGATCTCTTTCTAACCTAGGGATCCCGATATCGTATGTAGGCTGCTTGCTTGACTTACCCTTGTTCAGTGCAGGTAGTAACTCCTTTTTGGTCGGCATCAGGGGGGCTTTGATATCAGGGTAATAGGGGTGTGAGTGATATCCTGATTTTGAGTTTAGGGATGAAAGGAGTTGTACTAATATTAGTTGACTGTGTGACTTGTCTCAGGAGGATGCTTGGAAAGTTTTGGTCTTCTTATTTGCCCTAGGTTTGACCTGATGGTTATTTGGGAGCGAGATATTAATTTGGGGGGTTTGGTTAGAGTTGGGGTTTTCTTCATATTTAGTACTGAGGGGATAAGTTAAAAATGAAATGGCTTGTTTGTTAGCTATGCTAGTATTCTCTGCATAATTAGTTTGGTACTCTACTTGGGGGCACTAGGTGTTTTGATAGTAAATTTGCATAACTTCGGGTGTGTCACAAATTATCACTGGTGGGTTTTGGGGGCTGTAAGAGCTCTCCCTGGAATTACTGGGATTCCCACACTCATCTTTTTCTATGAGAGCTGTTCCTGGGGGCGCATCTTCTGGTTTGGTTGAGTGCCGTTTTCTGACTTGATGTTGATGGTGGTCCTGGGTCCTGGAGGGCCCGGGCTGTGTCCGGTCCCCGTCATCTCAATATATATATACAGTATATACTGTATATAATTATATATATATATATATATATATATATATATATATATATATATATATATATATATATATATATATATTGTTTTCATTTGTAACTATAGAGATTATCAAAGTTGAAATTATAGAGGTAGAGATGAACTCTTTATAGTAATGTACATGCTATTAGTTATGTATAAGGAAAAATATGCCGCCTTTGTTTTTGCAGATGAAATTACCCTTACTTGGTGTAAATTTCCGTCAGTCTTGTAGTAATGTACAGTTAGCCAAATATATAATGAGTTCATACATATTTATATATTCAACTTAGGAATGGGCTTGTGAGAATCAGAAAGCTGTTGGATTATACTCTTTTGATTTTCACAGGTCATTCCTAAGCTTTGTAAGATCACCAAATTGTAGTCATTATAAAATTATAATGGTCCCCTTGTGCATAAAGTGGCAAAACTACTCAAGTAATAATAATTGACTTGTATATGTAATTTTAATATGAAGTCCATATCTTAGGTATCTTAGAAGTATTAAGAAGTCCACTTAAGATCCACACCAGACATGTCAAAACTATTTTGCAGAATCTCTCAGTAGATAAGGCTCCTGGTCCAGATGAAATTCCTCCGATAGTACTTAAGAATTGCTCCTTGGTGCTCGCTCCTCTATTGGCAAATTTTTCCGTCTGTGTACTCATACCTCATGCTTCCCAGTATCCTGGAAAGAAGCAAACATCCATCCAGTTCCTAAAAAAGGTGCTTCTTCAGATCCATCAAACTACAGACCAATAGCTATAACTTCCACTCTTGGTAAAGTCTTTGAAATTATATTAAATAATCACATAATTAAGCATCTTGAGAATAATAAATTAATCAGTGATAGGCAATATGGTTTTAGACGATGTCGATCAACTGCAGACATTCTTTGCCTTCTTACGCATCAAATCAACCAAGCTACAGACCAACATGGTGAAACACATACAATAGCACTGGATATATCAAAGGAGTCTGGCATCAATCCTTATTGTCGAAGATGTCACACTACGGCCTTGCATCATTAGTTCCACTAATTTCTTCTTATCTTCATAACAGAAAAATATGTGTAATGGTAGATGGCCTTTATTCTCAATTTCACTCAATAAATGCTGGTGTTCCCCAGGGATCAGTTTTGGCCCCAACTCTGTTCCTCATTCATATCAATGATCTTATATCTACCACTCATAATCCAATACATTCCTACGCAGATGACTCAACACTCCACAGTTCCTTCACATTTACCAATTCTTTCACCCAACCCGGTCTTACAAATTCAAAAATAAACACTGCAATTTCTCTGAACCAGGACCTTTCTAGAATTAATGAATGGGGACAAAAGAATCTAGTTTCCTTTAATGCACAGAAAACCAAGTACATTCAATTTTCTAATCTACAAAATCTCACTGACTCGCATATATTTTTTAATGATGTAAATATTCCCACTTCCCCTAATATTGACATTCTCGGTGTAACATTAACTACTAACTTGAGCTGGACACATGTTAGAAGCATTGCTAAGAATGCCTCTAAAAAACTGGGACTCCTGTACAGAGTTCGAGAATTCTTCACTAACGAGCAGTTGGCCGTAATATATAAGTCATGTGCGTTCTCAGATGGATTACTGTTCACCTCTGTGGAGTGGAAGTGGAGTGGTTGCATTGAGGCAGTTGGACAAAATTCAAAATAAAGCTATTAGATTAATCAATAACCCTGCAATCACACAGGACCTTCCTACATTATCCATACGAAGAAACGTTGCATCCCTTGCATTATTCTACAGATATTTTCACAGCAATTGTTCCGAGGAACTTGCTTCAATTGTGCCGCCTCTCCACATCTTTCCCCGTAGGACTAGGGCAGCTGAGAGCGCCCATGAATTTACACTTTCTCCTCCACAATGCAGAACTTCTGCTTATCAAAATTCATTTATCCCCAGAACTACTACTCTTTGGAATTCACTTCCCTCGAGTTGCTTTCCACAAACTTACAATCTACAACAGTTTAAATCCAGTTGTTACAAACATTTTATGAATGGAGGATGCCTTTAGGCACATGGACCTCTTTTGTTTTATCTGTGTTTTTCCTTCCTCCGTTCATTGTGTCTTATATACAAAAATATATATATATCTGTGGTATCACATATTATATTATAATACTACGGGCAGGTGGTGCCTTTGTTGCAAAAACCAATGTACAGTCATGTTATTAATTCAATCAAGTTGATGGCGTTACTTTCATTATAGTCTGATTAACATTATTCATGTTGTGTTCTGGTTTATAAAGACGCTAAGAAACCATAGGGAAAACACACATATAATTTAACCCTTTGACACCAACAGAACCTTTCTAAGGTGAGAGAGAGGTGCAGTCTCTCAAAGACGAGAATTTGGCCTTAAAGCTGACTTTGGCTGACAAGAAAAGTGAGGATAGTGCAACTGCTGTTAGGGATCGTGATGCTCCCTGGACAGTTGTTCCAACAAGTGCAACAACCTGCAAATTTCTACGGCGGCCAGTTGCCCTCAGCAACAAGTTCATCACCTTGGATGACGAATGTGATGGTGAGGCTGCGAGTGCTTCCTTCGGCGAGGAAACCAGGAGAAAGGTAAGTAAGTTGCCTCCAACAGGGAATGCTGTGACTGCTGCCCCCCCAGGAGTACCTTCAACTGCTGCCCCAGGAGTTCCTGCCGCTGCCGCAGCTGCTACCAAGTCATCGACAAGGAGAGGCAGTCCTTCTCAATTGTTGGGGACTCCATGGTCAGACACTTAGCTAGGTCCACCTGTACTGATATTAGGAAGCTTGTCTGTCTGCCTGGTGCCGGGGTTGGGAAGGTGTTAGAGGACATTGATTACATCATGAAAGATATTGGAGATAGCCCCATTATCTGTCTCAGTACAGGAGCAATGATGTTGGTAAAGGTAGGACGGAAGTACTGCTTCAGCAGTACAGGGAGGTGTTAGATAAAGTTAGGAGGAAGGGAGGCATACCTGTAGTACACAGTATCTTGCCACGGAGAGGGGTCAGCAAGGAATGGTCATCTAGGGCAATTGGTATCAATTGTCGGCTGGAAAAATACTGTAATGCAAATGCAATACCATTCCTTGATAACTGGACCCGTTTCTATGGTAAAAATCAGTTGTACGCACAGGACGGGGTTCATCTTTCTCGGCTAGGGGTGGCAAATTTAGCTAGGTCAATAGATAGGATTGTCGCGGGGTTTCGCTGAAAATAAAGCCTGAGAATATGAGTAAGAATAATTGTCTAGATAGGGTAAATTGCCGTACTGGTACATCAGATAGGAATGAAAATATCAGTCACAGGATTTTAATTGTACTGCTAGTAGAAATATTAAAGGTGTAACAGAAGATGGGAATTCAGTTAGAAATAAAGGTAAATCCGATACCAGTAAAATAAATTCATTGCGATTATATTATACAAACTGTAGGAGTTTATGTAACAAAATGGATGAACTTAGAGCACTTGTTAGCAACGAAAATATAGACATTATAGCACTGACTGAAACATGGATTAATACAGAATCAAGACATTTTTTAGCAGAATTCCATATACCAGGATATAGTTTGTTTAAACGCGACCGAACAAGTAGGAGGGGCGGCGGAATAGCAGTGTTTGTCAGGAGTTCTTTAAAAAGCTGTATTAAATCAGGTATTAGACTAAATACTGATAACGAAAGTGTTTGGGTTGAGGTTAGCGAAGGTAGTGAGACCATAATTATTGGAGTTATTTATAGACCACCAAATATGAGTAGAAACGAAGGTACAGCTTTATGGCAGGAAATGAAAATAGCATCAAGGTTTAGCAATGTGTGTATTATGGGGGATTTTGAATTTTCCGAATATTGATTGGCAGCATCAAATCGGCGACTCAGATTCAAAAGAGTTTATTGAGGCGGTACAGGATAGTTTTTTATTTCAATTCATAGACTCGCCTACTAGAGGTAATAATATCCTCGATTTAGTTCTCAGTAATAATGAACAAATGATAAATAATGTAGAGATAGGAGACCAACTAGGAAATAGTGATCATAAATCAATTTATTTTAACATACAATGGACAGGAAAGGCTAAAGAGAATACGACACTTATCCCAGATTTCAGAAAAGCCAATTATGGTGGATTAAGACGAGCCTTAAGAGTCGATCCTATGGTTAAACTATTAAGTGGACCCAGGTGCGCTAATGATCATACTCTCACTATCGACCAATCTAATTACACGCGGGGAAACGGTTGCAAAATTATTGGTAAATCTTTTAACTCACACGAATCTAAGAATTTCTTCTTCAATCGAGTTGTCAACTTGTGGAATGGGCTTCCCCGAAACGTTATAGACTGCATCACCGTTGATTCATTTAAACTCCGCCTAGACAAATATCTCGCATCAAACCCGCGACTGACTGCGTTTGTAATGAATAACTTTTATTTTATCCCCCCTCAGTTACTAACCCATCTGTCCCTACTAACTTCCTAATCCTGCCACGGACATGTGTTCCAGGGCAGTATTTCCCTTTCCAATGTGCCCTTACCCACTCTAAACCACTCTTTGGACACTTGATCCTCAGTGTTTTGGAGGACAGACACCTAGAAGGGTCACTAGATCGGTTTTTGCTTGATTTCCTTTGTACTCCTTTGTTACTCTCTCTCAGATACCTGTCTTAACTCGGATAATTGACAGCTACATATAATAATTTTATTTCTCACTCCACAATGCGCAAATAAATATATCCCCAAAAGAAAATTTAGATCACACCAGAACCACCCAAATGGTGAATAATAGACTATTAGACCTTCTAGGAAAAAAGAGAGGAATATATCGGAAAATAAGAAAGGCGAAATTCACCTACTTGCTTACTATTATCAGAATCTATCAAGAGAGGTTAAAAAATGTATAAGGACAGACAAAAGAAATTATGAATCAGGATAGCCAATGACTCAAAAAATACCCTAAGGCTTTTTTAACCACAGCTATATAATCTAAGTTAGAGATAAAATAGGCCCCCTTAAACTTCGATAGGAGAAATGACAGAAAATGATTTAGAAATGTGCAGTACATTAAATAGTCAGTTTCTATCAGTTTTTCACTAATGAAAATTTGGCACAGATTCCAGAAGTCCGTAAGGTATATAGCGATAGTATAGAAAAATAGGTTAAGTACGGTTACTATAAGTAGAAATGATGTGCTTAAGGAAATTGACAGACTGAAACCTCAGAAATCGCCTGGTCCCGATGAGGTATATGCCAAAAGTATTAAAAGAATGCAGAGATGAGTTAAGTTACCCCTTAACATTTCTATTTAACAAGTCATTAGAAACAGGTATAGTTCCAGAAGCTTGGAAGCTTGCAAATGTAGTTCCGATTTTCAAAAAAGGGGATAAATCAATAGCATCCAATTACCGTCCCATTAGTCTCACTTCAATCATAGGAAAGCTACTAGAGTCAATTATTGCTAGGAAAATGAGAAACCACTTAGAAACATTTAACTTAATCAATTCTTCTCAGCATGGATTCACTCAGGGACGTTCTTGCCTTACTAATTTGCTTATTTTTTTCTCAGAGGTATATGAAGCAGTAGATAATGACAAAGGCATACGATATTATATATTTAGATTTCAGTAAAGCTTTCGACAGAGTCCCTCATGAGAGATTGATGAGAAAGGTTGAGGCACATGGAATAGGTGGGGCGTTGTTGGGATGGATTAGGTCATGGCTAATTGGTAGGAAACAGAGAGTCAGCATAAATGGTACCAAGTCAGAGTGGGGAGCAGTCACAAGTGGTGTCCCCAGGCATCGGTATTAGGTCCCCTGTTGTTTCTTATATACATAAATGACCTAGATTTAGGTATAACTAGTAGGATAAGTAAATTCGCAGACGATACTAAAATGGGGAGATCAATTGATTCAGATAGCGATATAGAGTGCCTCCAAAGGGATCTAGATACCTTACATGAATGGTCAGTAAATGGCAGATGAAGTTTAACATTGACAAATGCAAGGTATTAAAGATAGGGAAGATGCAAACAAATGTTAAATATAAACTAGCTAATTTAGAATTAGAAAATTCAGACTGCGAGAAAGATCTAGGTGTGTTTGTTAGCAATGATTTGAAGCCTAGAAAACAGTGTATAGGCGTTCGTAATAAGGCAAACAGGATTCTCGGGTTCATCTCTAGGAGTGTGAGTAACAGAACTGCTGATGTTATCTTAAAACTTTACTTGTCATTAGTGAGACCCCATTGGGATTATGCTGTCCAATTTTGGTGTCCTTATTACAGAATGGACATAGATTCATTGGAGAGAGTACAGCGTAGAATGACAAAAATGATCCATAATATTAGAAATCTTCCGTATGAAGAAAGGTTGAAGAAATTAGGTTTACATTCGTTAGAGAGACGCAGAGTTAGAGGGGATATGATAGAGGTGTTCAAGTGGGTTAGTGGGATTAACAAAGGGGACATGACAAATGTACTAAAGCTCAGTGATAGCGAAAGAACTCGTACCAATGGTTTCAAATTAGATAAATTTCGTTTCAGAAAAGATATAGGCAAATATTGGTTTGGTAACAGAGTTGTAGATGGGTGGAATGGACTACCAAGTGCTATAGTGGGATCTAAAACTGTATGGATAAGCATATGGACGAGAAGGGTTGGGTGTGAAGGGGGATCAGCCGGGTTGGGCCAATCAGCGCTCTGCAGACCCCCATAATCCTGCGTTAATCTCTAACCGTTTTGGTAAGATGATCCTCAGGGTATTAGAGTGTTGAGCCTATAATTGGGCTTTGTAATTAAATTGGGGTTGTGTGGGACAGGGATCTGCCTTGCTTAGGCCAATCGGCTTTCTGCAGACTCCCATTTTCTTATGTTCTTATGTTCTTATAATAATATGAATATGAAAGTCTAAAATCTAAATGAATATATTGAAAATCTTTATCATAATGAAATAGTTAATATAGTGCAAAGACATTCGTCAGAAATTCGGTGAAATCGAGGGCGCATCGCAACCTATTCTTAAATTATTGACAGGTGTATCGCATCATTCGCCAGTACTTGTCTCAGCATTCGGGCGGATTTGCCCTCAAATCTTTCGCCGAGGGTCGCATTTTTCGTCATGCTATCGCAAATTGTTCGAGGTATATTCAATGCGAATTCGCCTAATTTGCTTAAAAAAAAAAACAAAAAACAAAAAAAAAAAATATATATACAGTAATTTCGCCGGCGAACCATTCCTAACGGCTTCGCTCTACAATCATCTGCATGTTAGTACCACCCATTGCCAAAGGTACAAACACAAGGAGAAACTTAAACATTAATAGCATGCAAATGATGCCCCTCCCAGGGACACAGAAAGTGCACTATACTGCTAAATACAGAGGAAGCCGAATGACACATGAAGTGCGCAATAGTAGCCGAGTGACGCATGAAGTGCAAAACAACTGAGCAACACAAAGTGCACAACAGTAGCTGAGGAACACATGAAGGGCATAAACATCATAGCCGAGTGACACATGAAATGCACAACCTAATCAGTCACCAGCCAAACAAAGACAGAGAGATCTTTTATGTCACTGAGGATTTACAGGACGAAACCCGGTACCCTATTCTATAAACACTGTCTTTTACAGATAGAGACTAGCTAGAATTCTCCCAACCATCATCGCCAGAGACATCTATGAGTCCCGAACCATAGCCTTCCAGCTAGAAGAGACTGCAGAATATGTTGGAGCCATATCAAAGACCTGTGGTGGGAATGGTGTCCTCATCTGTATCTGTATTCAGCTTTCTTGTCCACATATTTCACAACATTACCATTCGAACTGCTACTCCTTTCATGATCAAACGGATGTATTCAAACTTCGTTTTGTCTTATTCTGTACTTAATCGTGGTTATTGTTTGAATATTTGTGAAAAGGGTTTGGATATTTCTGAAGAAAAATATATATGCTTGTTCAAAACAATATAACCACATCTAATTGAATTACATGTCTTTAAACATATTTATGTTGTATGTGACGAAGAAATGGTCCACAGAAAACCGCATACGAAATGTTCGAATTATATAGATACAATACCATTCAATAAATTTAGTCAAACATTACTTCGATACTGTCAGTTCGTAGGTATGAACCAATTGTTGTAGTTTGTGTTTGTATGTGTGTGTGTGTGTGTGTGTGTTTGTGTGTGTAATATTATTAAACGATTGGTTGAAGATTATTTCGATGTTATGAGTCGTTCGCTTAGTTATTCGCCTTTAGCTTACAGTATATGTTATTGCTTAGGGAAGTAGGATACTAAACATGTCTTTTATTTACACGATTCGTGCCTTGCGTGCATATTCTACGTGCGAGATAAAACATAATGTGATAACACCCAAAGACTAGGTCCGAAGTAGTTGTATCTTCATAAAAATTACTTCATCGTCTCTTAAATTACTAGCGTCGGAGAGATAAGACTGTGAGATTTGCTCAAGAAAGTAACAAAAAACTCCAAAACAGTCTTGATGGCAGTGGATCACGAAGATTGCTAAAGCCATCTATAGCGTGCAAACGCCAAACTCCTTGACAGTATTTTGATGTTTGTGCCCTACGTGGTGTCGTGTGTCCTAAATCGTAGTATACCTTTCACGATACAGGACAGAGAGAGAGAGAGAGAGAGAGAGAGAGAGATAACATAGAGTCCACGTACAGGCAAGTTTCAGAGCACCTTTCCAACTTAGCTTTTGGTGTCTTTGAGTATAGTCAAAACTATTGCTATTGAAAACTTGAACGCACGAGCAACTGAATCAAACAGTGGGAGAGAGAAGGTCAGGGAGGGTACAGTTTTTTTCACCCGCCGGCTTTAGCACCGCCAACAGCTCCGCATCGCCACTGAGAAAACTCGATCCTAATTTGAGTATTTCATATCCCAATTCCCTTTATTCATTGCATGAACAGTAGTTAAGTGCTTGTTTAACCTCCACATAGTTCTGTAGTTGCCGTGCATGTTATTTTATTGCTTTTCTGACTGATAAACATTGTTGTTTACATTTGTTATCCTAGCTTGTAGCAGACGACGCACGCGCACCTCTAATCGACCTAGCTTTGTATTTTCTTATTAACTCTAGTAGTTATCGTATTCAGTATCCTACTGTAGCTATATATATCTGTAATTTTAGTTGTTGCTTGCATGATCTTGTAGTAACCTTTGACTGATAACTTTGTTTATCTAAATATAATCCTGCTTGACTAGCCTACAGTGACACCAGCGCCATCTGTTGATACAGTATATTAACCCCTTGTGTGCAGTTACACTTTATTTTTATATAATCTCTATTTGGTGAATTGTATATTTAGTTACATATTCTATTATATATATATATATATTTGTTTTGCTTTTTTAGGTAGGTTATCACCCCTGGTAGCCTACTTCTGCATATTTCATACTTTTTTGTTTTTGGTTATTTTTGTTTTCGGTTAGTCTAGGCTATCATCCCTGGTGGCCTATTTCTGCGTACGGTACTTCAATTTTTAAATTTTCAGTTAGGCTATCACGCTGGTGGCCTATTTCTGCGTACCGGTATTTCATAATTTTTGTTTTCGGTTATTTTTGTTTTCGGTTAGTCTAGGCTATCATCCCTGGTGGCCTATTTCTGCGTACTTCAATTTTTAAATTTTCAGTTAGGCTATCACCGCTGGTGGCCTATTTCTGCGTACCGGTATTTCATAATTTTTGTTTTCGGTTAGGATAGGCTATAACCCCTGGTGGCCTATTTTTGTTTAAATAAACATAAAATTGTTTTCGGTTCGGCTATCACTGCGTATTCAAATTTAATTTTGTTTTTTAATTTTCGGATAGGCTATCACCGCTGATAACCTATTTGTGCGTATTTCAACATTTTTGTTTTCGGTTAGGCCATTTAAGTAAGTGAAGCGACCTGAAGGGAGTGAAGTGAGTTTAGTGTTTTTAAAGTGAGTTAAGTGTTTTTAAGTGAGTGAAGTGATCTGAAGAAAGTGATCGTCACCATGCCTCGTGCCTGTACGAACTGCGCCGGTAGGTTTGGTGCTTCCATGTTTGCTCCTGCCGATCCACAAGTCTGCCGACTGCCAGCAACGAGAGGATTTGACAGCAAAATTGGATGAAGCCCACAACAAGATCAACGCCCTCACCAGGAAGCTGGAATCACTCCAAGCGTTTGTAACACTCAACGTTGGAGTATCACTAACTCCAATTGTTTCAACTCCAGCATCCACCACCGCCCCAACGTCATCTGCCAACAATCCAACACCTGCAGTAGACACTGCAGCAGATGCTTCTGACGAACCTGATCCGACATCAAACCAGGACAGCCGCCCTGTTCACCTTAGTCTCTCCCCAACTCCTCGTGCAAGAAGCCTACTAGCATGAACAGTACCAACCCCTCGCCCCCGTTCTAACCACTCCTCTCCCCGACCTGTACGTAGAGTCCCGCCACCACAGGTTTCCGGATTTACACCAGTGAGGAACGGTGCACGGCCAACGCAGAAAAGGTCTCATCTACCAGTCACATTGTCGAACAGATTTGAGATATTGGTAGAGATGGAAGACGAACCAGAAGAGACCAGGCTCGTTGGGGATTCCATCCTACGAGGACAGGTCGAAGAGTTCTGCGACAGAGTCCCAAATCAACGAAAAAGATTTTGCATCCCAGGAGCTGGACTGGACGACATTGTGGAAGCCTTCGAAGATACCACAAAGGATGCAAATGAAAATACCCATTTTGTCATCCATGCTGGTTCAAATGACGTCATGCGCACCAGATTCGAAGAGTTGATGGAGAAATATCGCAAGATGATCCAGCACTACAAAAACAAGTCAAGGAATATCATCATCTCAGGCATTCTCCCCAAGATCGACGCACCTGACAAATTCTACGACAAGGCCTTCAGCACAAATAGCCGACTAAAATACGTGTGTCTGAGGGAAGAAGTTGAATTCATCAACCTCTGGGACAACTTCTACAACCAGCCTACTCTGTTCTGCAAGGATGGCACTCATCTAAACCCTGTGGGTTCAGCATGCATGGGTCGTCTTCTACACGAAGCAGTCCGCAACCATGGATAAAAAAACGCCATCCGAGAAGAAGCAGCAGTGACATAAATCATCCAACACCAAGAAAAAAACAGAGGCAACCGAGGACCACCAGCGATAAGGACCGAAGACAGCGAGGACCGAGGACAGCCATGAATGTAAATGTAGATCCGACCAGAACCAAAAATATTGTTAAAGAACGTTCCGTGAGTTCTAAAACCGCAACTTTAAAGGTTTCTATGCAAACGCTCGTAGCATACGCAATAAATTTTCAGATTTAGAGGAACTAGTGTTTACAGAAAATTATGATGTGATTGGCATAACAGAATCTTGGCTCAATACAGAAGATAGAGACTTTTTAGCAGAGTATTCACTTCCCGGTTATGTAATGTTTGAGAAAAGCCGAATAAATCGAAATGGAGGTGGCGTTTTATTTTATATCAAAGAAAGTCTTAACCCGACCCTCGTGTCAAAACCTCAAATTGTGAACGTCGACGCATCTTTTGTGCTAATAAAGAATAATAAAGGTACAAAATAATACTTGCATTAATATACAGACCTCCAGCTCAATCAGTGCAAACTGACCGAGAAATTTACGAACAAATTGCAGATGTAAGTAACTCACAAGATACCGTAATTTTTGGCGACTTTAATTTACCTGTGACCAAGTGGGGCGATACTCTTACTTCACACTCCGGACATGACTTGTATACGAACTTGCAAGAGAGTTCGCTTTATCAATTTGTTCGAACGCCGACCCGTGGTAATAACGTTCTTGACATTGTACTTGCAACAAAAGAAGAATTAATAGAGAATTTGAATGTTGGTGATGAATTCAGTAACAGCGACCATCGTACGATAACTTTCACTTTAAACTTTACTAGTAACGAACCAAATAGTAGCATCGAAAAAGTCCCTAATTTCAAGAAAGCAAACTTCCCTAAACTTAGAGTTATGTTTAAAGAAACTGACTGGAGCTTTTTAATTCACAATAACGACATAAATACATCTTGGAAGTTATTCGAAGCCACTTACCTAAAAAGCAGTGCAAGTAACTGCATACCATCGAAAATACGGCGTCCAGGCCATAATAATAAGCCCAAATGGTGGAATAAAGATATTTCAAACTGCCTGCTTGCTAAAAAAATTGCTAATGATAGATTAAAATCCTCACAAAATGACGAAGAACGGCTGAAATTTGTAGAGCTACGACGCAAAGCCAAAAAGTTAATTAAGCAGAGTAAAAAGACCTTAGAGTTACATATTGCGAATCAAAGTAAAACAAACCCGAAAGAATTCTATAGTTATATCAGAAAGAAAAAAGTAGTTACTTCAACTGTTGGACCGTTAGTCGATGAAAATGGAGAATACACCAAAGACGAAGTACAAATGAGTAATGCCCTCAATACCTTCTTTGCATCAGTTTTTACAACAGAAGACCTCAGTGATATCCCTACACCATCGCCGATTCAGATTTATAATTCAGATGTTCTAAGCAATATCACCGTTACAGAGAGAGAAGTATTGAATTGTTTAGATAAACTCAAGGTAAATAAAACGCCAGGACCTGATACAATCTCGCCTAGAGTTCTAAAGGAAGCTAAGGATGAGCTCTCCAAACCACTGACATTACTATTCAATAAATCCTTGCAGTCTGGAACTATGCCTGATCAGTGGAAGCTAGCCAACGTAACACCGATATTAAAAAAAGGCAGCAAATCCCTACCCAGTATCTATCGTCCAATTAGCTTAACCTCAGTTGTTTGTAAAATGCTAGAAACGGTCATGCGAGACAGACTCGTAAATCACTTAGAGGAAAATAAAAAACATACTTAAAGATACTCAACACGGGTGGCTTTCGTAAAAAACGTTCCTGTTTAACAAACCTCTTAGACTTCTTCCACGATATCCTCAACCTCTACGATGAGAGTAAAGCTGTAGATATTATATACCTTGATTTTCAAAAGGCCTTTGACAAAGTTCCCCACAAACGTTTACTGCTAAAACTAAAAGCGCATGGAATACAAGACGGTGTGTTGAAATGGATAGAAAATTGGCT